>MU225777.1:494179-537212 GCA_018584345.1 Thuja plicata | reverse complement strand
TACGTATTGTTCACATTAAATATTAAACTAGTTCTATGAGAGAGAGAAAGAGAGAGAGAGAGAGAGAGAGAGAGAGAGAGAGAGAGAGAGTTTATTATTTATTTTCTAGACCTAGGGTTTACAATTTTTTTTTTGTTCTGTCTAGGTTTACATTTGTGTTTTCAACCTAGGGTTTACAATCTTGTTTCAGTTGTGTTTAGGTTTTATTTTTCTACCTAGGGTTTCTTGTTTCAGTTGTCTTTAGGTTTAGGTTTTAGTTTTAGTTTTAGTTTTCTACTTAGTTTTCTAAAATAATTTATAAATTTAAATTTAAAACTAAATATAATAATTTATTTTAATCCTATTTTAAAAAAAAATTAAATATTAAACAGTAAACAATAAACATAATGTACATTTTTTAACATTAAACTAATTAAAAACAACAATAAAAAATATTTTTAATAAAAAACAATAATATGTACCTGTAGTTAGAAAAACGGCAACAGGTGGTCGGTGGTAGCTCTCAAAAATGGGCACCCGTCCAGAGAAAAATGTAATCACATTTTGCAAGTAGTGAAAATGACTTGCAAAATGGTTTAAAATAAATTTTAAATAGTTTTAAAAAAGGGGTGCCCGTTTTAACATGGGCACCCGAACCAAAACGGGTGCCCATTTTTGAAACAGGCGCCTGTTTTACATTTACGGCTCGGACACCCGAACCATAACGGGTGCCCGTTTCTATTTGCCAATTTTTTTTGGCTGTGGACTTCCGCGGAATTGGCACTCAACTTTGTGCTTGCACCCTTACATTACATATCATTACCCCCAAATATGATATCATCAACAAATATTTCAGCAATCACAGTATTACCATCGATATCTTCTTTTAAGTACAGATTGTTATTTTCACTTGTTCTTACAAATTGAATGCTTATGAGATAGGAGTGAATTGTTTCATACCAAGCTCTAGGTGCTTATTTTAATCCATACAAGGCTTTATGTAGTCTACATACCATGTTTCTTTTTTCTGGATCAACAAACCCTTCTGGTTGTTCAATGTATACCTCTTCTTCCAATATTCCATTTAGAAATTCAAATTTGACATCCATCTGGTATACCTTGAATCCTTTGAATGAAACATAAGCAAGAATAATTCTAACTCCTTCTAGTCTAGCAACGGGTGCAAAGGTTTCTCCATAATCAATACCTTCTTCTTGTGCATATCCCTTGCATACTAATCTTTCTTTATTACTTGTGACTTCTCCATTCTCATTCATCTTGTTTCTGAATATCCATTTGGTACCGATGACATTATTTTCATCAGGTCTCAGTACTAGTGTCCATGTCTTATTCTTCTCAATTTTTTTTATCTCTTCATTCATAGGACTGACCCATTCCTCATTTTCAAGTGCAATATTAACAGATTTTGGCTCAAAATCACAAATTAAACATCTAGTGTTTAGTGACTTACTTCTTTTTTTCATTCCAGCCTTCTTGTCTCCTATGATCTGATTCTGTGGATGATGTCTTTTGACATACTTGGAAAGTTTCGGTTCAACTCTTTGTCCATCATTGTGATCATCATCTTGACCTTCATTCTGATCTCCATCGCTCGGAACATCATTTTGAGGATTTTCTTGATTTTCGGTAATTGCACCCTGATTCTTGGGTGCAATGTTTTGTTGCTCAGGATCAATACACTGTTGCTCAGGTAGAGTGTCAGGTTCTTCAATGTAAACAAACCTATTTTAGTCTTCTAGTTCTTTTCTTCTTTCCTTATCATTCTTCTCTGCAAATTCATCTATTCTTACATTTTTACTTTCAATGATCTTGTTAGAGGACTTCTTAAGATATTTATAAGCCTTGATTTTGGTGAAATTCCCTAGAAAGATACCTTATTCAATTTTGGAGTCAAGCTTTCCATTTCTATCATCTTTCAAAATATAGCATTGACTTCTAAAGATTCTGAAGTAACTTACATTGGGTGTGTAACCATACCATAGCTCATAGTGTGTCTTATTTGTGCCCTTCATCAATTATTCTGTGTTCAATGTATAGATAGTAGTACTGACAGGTTCCCACCAAAAATTTTGAGTGATTCTTTTCTCAATCATCAGTGTTCTTGCACAATCAACAATTGATCTGTTTCTCCTTTCAACAATTCCATTTTTTTGTGGTGTTCTTGGTGTATAGTCAGAAAATGGAAGCACTTCCATTATATACTGGTTTACCCTCTGAGTAAGTGGTTTGGGGTCATGGCAAGTGCCTTGAATGGGTCTCTTACTTGGATCTGGCTTTCCCCCCTGTTCTGCCCCATCCCACTTTTCTCCAGCCTGTTTCTGGCATCCTAAACTGCAAAACTGAGATTTTTGACCTTAGGGTCAAAATAGACCTTTCTGGGTCAAGGTTGACCTCAACCTTTACCTAGATCAAGGTCAAACTTGACCTTGACCTAGGTCAGAATCAACCTTTTTTGACCCAAGGTCCATATTTTAAGTTTCCAGGGTTTCCCGATGTCAGGTTTTGAAAAGATTTAATTCCCACTTCCAAGTCGGCTATTTTGGGTTCTGAAATGATGACTCTTAAATTATATTAAATATAGGTCCAATTCTAGGGGTATATTTCTAATGGGAATTTAATTCTCCTATGTAGGCCTCTCTAAAATATTATTCCCTAGATTCATATATAAGGAAGCTTTCTTCTCTCATTTTCTCTAACCATGATCATCAACTATCAAAGACTTAAGAAGTGAGATGTAAAGGTGAAGAAGAAATATTTGAAGCAAACCAAATATATATTGAAGCATTCATCTATTCTCAAGCATCTAAGCACTTCTCAAGCACTCAATTCATCAAGGAGATCCATTGGTATCCATTGAAGGATTCAAGCTCTATGGAGCCCTCTTGTTGAAGATTTCTCCATCCACATTCCTCCAAGCCTCTTCCTATTCTAAGATCCATTCAATATTTGTGTTGAAGACCTACAATAAATTGATTTGAGACATCCTACATTCTACATTCTACATCCATTTGGTGCATACATACTTGTGGATTCATGAATTCGAATCCGCCACAAGGGTTTCCATACAAGCAAGGTGAATTTGTTCATTTGCTTTGTTTTATTTATGCAATTTCAATTATACTTTGAGGTTAATTCCAAAATTAAGGTTTGACCAAGGCAAACCCCTCCCCTCAAAAAATAAACCATTTTTCTTGTAGGGATAGGTTCGGAACAACGAGTTGGAGTGCAGATTCAGATACCCTTTTTGGCAAACTATTGGGAACCAAAAATAGTTTTTCTGTTAGGGATTTTAGGTTAGAATCAGAGGTCAATTCTTCCCTAGGTTGGAATCATAAATTTTGGGTCAACGGTGACATTGACTTGAGGGTCAAAATTGGAACTATGACAGATCGGAAAAAGATTTATGGGTTTGGTTTGTCTCTGCATTTCTATTCTAGATCCGGTTGCAGATTTTCCAGAAACTTAGTGCAGATCCCGAAAACAACATTCTTCAGATCTATAACATTTCAAGGTTAGTACTTTTCTCCTATTTATTTCAATTAAATTTCTTAATCTTTCTAAATCTATCACACATTCTTTTCTATAAAACAGAATCTAAGGTCTTCCTCTTTGCTTTCATTTCCAATAGATTGATTCATTTATGCATTGATCCTTCCTTTGGGGTTAATCAATTTGGATCCTTCCTTTGTGTATTTGAGGTTAAAAGGAACATCTTATCTTCCCCACACATTTTGATAAACATTCTAATTTCAAATGTAACAAGACAATTTTACCTTACTTTTAAATCCGTCATCCTATTTCTTATGTTACATTTTGGTGGAGCCGCGATAGACAACTCTTTCTTTTTGGTGTTACATTTGCATCTTATGTTATATCTTACATGCATTTAAAATTATATTTCTTTTATGCTCTTGCATTTATATGTCAAAAATAAAAATCACAAATTTCTTTAAAAATACAAAAACATTTACATTTTTCATGCTTGTAATGTTACTTTGTGTTCAATATGTATGATTTTTGTTTGAATACTATCATGAGGCTTTTGTTGTGAAAGAGGATAGATCCCCTAATGAGGTACATGGGAGTGAGGATTAAATTTGTTCAAATAAGGTCTCCATGGATCCTATTCCTATTTCATCCTCCTCTACAACCTCTTTTATTGACCTTTACCATAGGGTGTGTGCATGGATACCTTCATGTTCCGCTATTTACAACATTGATACACCTAGAAAGACTTCATTTAGTGCATGTGATGTTTCTTTGTCCTCTCTTGTATTACCTTGTAAGGATATATTAGAGAAATAAGATGACTTTAATATTTCTCTTTATGGAGATGAGTTGAGGATTGATGTTAATTCTTCTCCTAATATATGTCTTTTCTATGAGCCTACTTTAGAATATAATTTACCTTCTTTCCCCTTTAGGGATCAACCTTTAGTGCTTTATGGTTCTCCTACAAGGTGCTTTATTGATAGAGATGATAATCCTCCTATTTGGGATGAACCTTTGGATTTGGATGTTGATTACTCTCTTCCTCATGAAGCTATTGTGGATGATTCTACTTTTTGGGATGAACCCTTGGATAAAGACATTGATTTATCCCCTCCTCGTGAAGATGCCTTGATACAAGAGGGTGATTTATTAATGGATGACATATTCAAACATGATGGTGACTCTTTTTCTAAAATACACTCACCTTATGCAGACATTTTAGAGAAAGAAGAAGACATTATAGACGCTTTACCTCCATTTAGGATTCCTTCTAGTGATGAGGCATTAGTGGAGAATGATATGAATTCCCTTAATGCTCTCCCTCTTAGTGATGATCTTATGGAGAATCAAGATCCTACCTCATCTCCTCCTAGGATGTATTCTTTGCTTCCTTCTTGTGAACCTGTTTTTAGTGTTGATACAACTAACATGGTTTATCCAAAACCCTTGTTGATTATCAAAGGTTGTCCTTTCTTTACCATCAAAGGTAAACCTATGGAGTCTTTAGAGTCTTTCAATGATCAAGATTTGATAGCTCACACCTATGGTACAAGGAATAACCCTCAACCTAATCCATTGGTTCCTTCTTCTTTACCTCCTTCTCAACCCATGCTTCCTCAAGCACCTAGGGTACCTTCTTCTTTCAAGGAGTATGACTTAGTTGAACAATTGTGCAATACCCCTACCAAGGTTTCTTTATGGGAGCTTCTTCAAACTTCACCTACCTACCATGAAGCCTTACAAAAAGGTCTAGAAACTCTTCCCACTCTACCTGCTAATCAAGAGAACATAAATGCCTTCTTATAGTGAATGCATGGTACCCCAGGTCCTCCTAAAATTGTATTTACTCAAAAGGATTTATGTTCTAAAGAAGTACATAATCAATACAATGCTCTTATGGTTTTTTTTACTATCAATAAGAATATCATTCGTAGGACCTGATTGATAATGGATCTGGGATTAATATTTGTAGCATGGACATTCTCAAGGAAATTAAAGCCGATGTTTCAACTATTCAACTTGATAATGCTCCTATACGTGGCTTTGATAACATTGATAAGAAAAATTTGGGCATCATTACCTTACCTATCAAAGTAGGTCTGGTCATCCTGAATACTCCTTTTCATGTTATGTCTGGACCTCTTAATTATAACCTCCTTTTGGGTAGACCTCGGTTGCATGAGATGCATGTTGTTCCTTCCACCCTTCACCGTAAAGTCAAGTTTATTCACAACAACATGGTGTATCCACTTCATGCAGATGATGCACCAAATCCTTGTTTGAATATTCAAACCCACAGTATTCCTATTCCTAATAGTAATCCTTCTTCCTCTAATGCTCTTCCTAAAGATTATTGGGGAACCTTTGATTTTAATCCTACCTTTATTGGAGAGTATAAGGCTTCTAATCTTGATTTTATGAAGCCACAAAGAGAGTTTGAACAATGAGCTTTTGTTTCTACTTCTCATTCCCTTCATAATAACTTTTTCACTGCTTCTACCCACTATGAATTTGTCAAACCTACTAGTGATGACATAGTGACTACTGAAGTTCCATTGACTCCTTTTGATATGGCTTCTCGTTATGGTCCTGGTTATCATTTACTAGTTAAACAAGGATTCTATTGTCAAGGATGTGGTAAGCATAAACTGGGAATTCAACTACCCTTACAGAATGGGGGGCATGAGAATTCTTATGGATTGGGATTTAATCCTCAACTACACATCAATGTTACCAACATCTCAAATAAAACTTCAAAACATGATGACCCTATGAAGGAATTTGACCAAGAAGTTCTTTTGCCTAAACTCCTTCATGCTACTTGATGATTACTAGACCTAAACGCAAAAAGAAACGTAGTCCACACTTAAAGACTCTTCCTTTTTTTTTGTATCATAAATTTCATGATCACTCTACTAATGAATGTCAAGCTTTAAATTATAAGATTAGGCAGCTCATTGATAGTAAAATTATTTATATATCATGTGGAAATGAGTTATATTTGTATCCGATTTTCTCTAAATAACATTTATGTTCCTATTATGGAGCTCCATATTATGTAAATAATGTTAGCCTAATCCTTGGGGGCTCATTATCTTGCATAGTGTTGTGAGTGATATAATAGGTCCCCTTTCATCCTTGTTCCTAAGTTTGGGGGGCAAGGATGCCATCTCCTTATTTTCTATTTTTCTGAGATCCACTTTTCCCTTGGTTAAGCAGTATCTATCTATTATGTGATATCCAATCATACATGAAAATTCTAGTTTACATTGAGGATCTATGTCCTTGATCATAACCTATTTCATTGTTTGACATTGGGTTTCCATGGTTGATAAATCTCTCACCTTGGAAATTGAATAGTGTACTATCCCTCACAAGGGTTACTTTTTCACTTCTTGCATGATATCTCTTTGCATTCATCCCTTTCATGGCCTCAAAGGAGTTGTGACCTTCTCGGCTTGGACTGGTTGTTGTCTAGGGATATTGTCTTTTTGTTGAGGATGGTTTTTTCCTTGTTCTTTTCTTTCCTTAACATGTCAAAATAGTATGTATTTTTCCATCTTAAGGAGGGGGCATATATACGGCCTCCTTCATTTTATATTATGCTTTTTTGTACTAACCTTTTGTTTTGCAGCATGCTAAATCCTCTAAAGGTAACGCACATAAGTTGCTAAATCCTAAAGAGATACTTATTCAATTAAAATTCAATATGCTAAATCCTCTGAAGGTAATGCACATAAGTAGCTAAATCCTGAAGAGATATTCATTTTACAAATGTGTTCCATGGTGATATAAGGATATGGATCCATGGGTACTTCATAAAATCCATTATAAGACACACTACATACATGCACAAAGCCACTAGTAGGCATACAAATTTATGGGGTAACTATCAAGTTCTTTCGCGATGGGCCATCCTATCCTTTTTGTAGTTCACAGTGAGATACACACACATCTTACTGGGCAGGATAACCACTTCTCTCTCTCTTTTTCTCTTTAACTGGTGATATCTCTCTTATCATGATCTTAGGGTAAAAAAAAGACTCAAGTCCCTAGGGGATTGAGGATTCCTTTTTTCCTTTTATTTCAATAAGATTATCTTTTCTTCATGATCTCCTTTACCAAGAGTTTGCATCGAGTCCATACTCTTGCTAAAGTGGGGGCTAAATGTATAGTTGGAAAATGAAAGCACTTCCATTGTAGACTGGCTTATCCCTTTGAGTAAGTGGTTTGGGGTCATGTCAAGCACCTTGAATGGTTCTTTGACTTGGATCTGGCTTTCCCCATTGTTCTACCCTATTTCCCACTTTTCTCTAGCCTATTTCTGGCATCCTAAACTGCAAAACTGAGATTTTTGACCTCAGGGTCAAAATTGACCTTTCTGGGTCAAGGTTGACCTCGACCTTGACCTAGGTCAAGGTTGACCTTGACCTAGACCTAGGTCAATGTTGACCTTGACCTTGACCTAGGTCAGAATTGACCTTTTCTGACCCAAGATCCAGATTTCAAGTTTCTGGGGTTTCTAGATGTCAGGCTTCGAAAAGATTTAATTCCCGCTTCCAGGTCGGCTATTTTGGGTTCTAAAATGATAACTCTTAAATTATATTTAATATAGGTCCAATCCTAGGGGTATATGTCTAATGGAAAATTAATTCTCCTATGTAGGCCTTTCTGCAAGATTGTGCCCTAGATTCATTTATAAGGAAGCTTTCTTCTCTCATTTTCTCTAACCATGATCATCAACTATCGAAGACTTAACAAGTGAGATGTAAAGGTGAAGAAGCAATATTTGAAGCAAGCCAAATATCCATTGAAGCATTCATCTATTCTCAAGCATCTAAGCACTTCTCAAGCACTCAATCCATCAAGGAGATCCATTGGTAGTTATTGAATGATTCAAGTTCTATGGAGCCCTCTTGTTGAAGATTTCTCCATCCACATTCCTCCAAGTCTCTTCCTGTTCCAAGATCCATTCAAGATTGGTGTTGTAGATCTACAAGTAGTTGATTTGAGACATCCTACATTCTACATTCTACATCCATTTGGTGCATACATACTTGTGGATTCACTGATTCAAATCCGCCACAAGGGTTTTCATACAAGCAAGGTGAATTTGTTCATTTACTTTGTTTTATTTATGCAATTTCAATTATACTTTGAGGTTAATTTTTCTTGCAGGGACAGGTTCAGAACAGCGAGTTGGAGTGCAGATTTAGATACCCTTTTCAGAAAACTATCAAGATCTGGAAAAATATTTTTTGTTGAATAATTTATGTCAGAATTGAAGGTCAATTCTTCCCTAGGTCGGAATCAGAAATTGTGGGTCAATGGTGACATTGACTTGAGGGTCAAAATTGGAACTATGTTAGACTGGAAAAATATTTCTAGGTTTTGTCTATCTCTGCATTTTTGTTCCAGATCCGGTTGAAAATTTTCCAAAAACTTAGTATAGACCCCCTGAAAACAGAATTCTTCAGATCTGTAACATTTTGAGGTTAGTACTTTTCTCCTATTCATTTCAATTAAAGTTTTTAATCTTTCTAAATCTATCACACATTCTTTTCTATAAAACAGAATCTAAGGTCTTTCTCTTTGCTTTCATTTCCAATAGATTGATTCATTTATGCATTGATCCTTCCTTTGGGGTTAATCAATTTGGATCCTTCCTTTGTGTATTTGAGGTTAAAATGAAGATCTTATCTTCCCCACACATTTTGATAAACATTCTAATTTCAAATGTAACAACACAATTTTACCTTACATTTAAATCCCTCATCCTATTTCTTATGTCACACTTGGTGCAGAAACCTGTGTTTTAATTCCATACTCACTGCAATAGTTAGTGAATTCATCAGAAACAAATTACCCTCCTCTATCTAATCTTAAGCATTTCAATTCCTTACCACTTTGTTTTTCTACCATAGCCTTATACCATTTAAACATCTTGAATGCTTCTGATTTATATTTTAAGAACATAAGTGTCGTCATTCTAGAATAATATTCTACAAAGAGAATGAAATACCTATCTCCATAGTAACTCTTTGTCTTCATGGGTCCACATAGATTAGTGTGGACTAATTCTAGAATTGCATTAGATGTATGGGATTTACTCTTGAAACTAGACTTTGTCATTTTACCTTTTTGACAATTCTTGCACATGATATGTTTGGGCTTTGACATGATAGGTAAGCCTCCTACTCTTCTTTTATTGCTTATCTTTATCATGTTGCCAAAATTCACATGGAATAGTCTTTTATGCCACAACCATATGTCTTCATTTCTATCCATTAAACAAGTGGTGTTAATGTCATCAAGATAGAAAAAGGTTACCTTTTGTCTGTTCACTAGTTCTGATCAATCTTCCTGATTCATTGAAGATCTTTTCCTTCTTATTTTCAAATGCTACTCGGTGACCTGTGTTATTCAACAGTGAAACACTTAGTATATTATAATTAAGTCTTTTTACCCAGTAAGCATTTTCACATTTGATCAGGTTATTCAACATTATGGTTCCTTTACCTTCAACTGGACAAGGTGTGTCATTACCCATCCTTACGAATCCACCATTATAGTATTCAAAAGTTTCAAACTTTAGTTTATCACCGGTCACGTGGTGAGTGCAGACACTATCTATAATTCAGACATCATTCTTACTAACCTTAGATATGAATTTAGTCTCTACATACCTTTCTTCTTTGTCTGAATCATCCTTCATGGCTAAAAATACCATCTCAATGTCTTCATCAGATTTGGTTTCAGTATCATCAGCTCTATTCTCATCCAGGTAACAAGCTTTCTTTCCTTTTTCCTTGTAGTATCAGGTATCTTTTCTATCAGATTGTCAGTTGCTTCGGTAATCTCTGTTATCACCTCGGTCAAACTTCTTTTCATATGTTTTGTCATTACTTCTGTCATCTTTTCTTCTGTTAGGACATCTTGTTGCAAAGTGTCCAACCTCTTTACAATTAAAACATACAACTGGTAATTTACCTTTTTATCTACCTTTGCCTCTCTGCAATCTTCTTTCCATTAGTGCTTCAATCTCGTCAAGTCCTTGGTCATCATTATCACTTTCACTATCATTCCTCATAGTGTGTTTATAACTTGACTTGCTTATTTTTAAACAAGATTTGAATGCAGACTCTATAGATTGTAAGATACTATTATTAAAGTTATTCATTTCAAATGAAATTAGTCTACCAATAAGACTATCTAGAGTAACATTTTTGTTTGCAACTGTCCTCATTTTTTGTATAGCATATACTCTAATAGCATATACAAGTAGTAAGGTTCTTAGGATTTTACTTACCACTGTCTCTTCTTCAAGTACACCTCCAACTCCTCAGATAACATTGGCTATCTCTTTGATTCTGCAGCTATACTGAGTGATGTTTTCTCCTTCTTTCATCCTTAGGTCATCAAACCTCCCTCTTAGGCTTTCTTCCTTGGATCTTAGTACATTAGCATCTCCTCCATGTACCAACTTCAATTTATCCCACGTTTTCTTTGCAGAGGTGCAGGTTTTGACATCTTCAAACTTAGCATCGGAGAGTGAGAAAGCAAGTTTTATCATCATGCAATTATGCTCATATTTTTCTCTCAATTGCTCAAGTGTCTGAGGTCCTGTAGGCAACACATATTCAGTATCTGAGTATTGAACAACATCATTTCCAATACTTGGTAGGTGGAGTCTTAGTCTTCTTTGCCATCATGCAAAGTTGTCTTTATTCAACTAGGGCACATCTCGTTTGTTCATCTTGTGATCTTTTGCTTGAGCTGTTAAACTCCCTTTCTAAGCACACAAGATCTTACACCAATTGTTAGAATAACTGAGAGGGGGGTGAATCAGTGGCCTTGAAAATAGTCCAGTAAATTAACCTAAAAAATTAGTACCGCAATATTTGTTAGAATGAATTCAGAATAACTAAGAGGGGGGGTGAATCAATTATCCTAAGATCTAGATGTTCCCATTTAAAATTTATACCAATTTGAACAACTCAGATCTGCTTGGCAGCAATAACATAAAACAACAACATACATATGTAGTTTACTGTTCAAATGTAATCATCTTGTAGAAACTTAACAGTAAAACACAACATAAACATTCACACAAGTTGACACTAGTACTTAATGTGGAAACCCAATATGGGAAAAACCACCAATAACATGCTATCAAGTTTTCACTCTTCTGAAGTGAGCTCTATTAGGAGCCAACCCTGTTAAAGGTTACAAAACACATTGCTAAATGTGACCTGGTTAAAGGATTTAATCACCCTATTAGGAGTGGCTTTATTAGAGGACTTAGAACATTCCACCTAAATGTCACCTTGCTTAAAGGATTTATACAATGACTGTTAGGTCAACTTGGTTCAAGGATTTTGACTGATAGAATGGTTAGAAAGTAATCAACAGGTTTGATTTGATACATACAACTTAATTTGCAAATCCAGATCCAATTCAGCTCTAATGTTAATTCACTGAGTGGCCTCCATTCTCATTTCAATCTTTAGATCTGCTTGGATATTCGTCAAGCAATCAGTTTAGCAGCTCTCTGCTTCTCTATTCAGCCTTCTCTGCTAAATCATGCCAATCAGTCAATTAACTATGCAATCCTTTTGCATACACTTCTTACACATAAATAACCCCTTGAGGTTATCTTATACCTCTTCATCTAGGTTAGATAAATCTTTTGCCACTTTATCAAGATCGTAGATCTTAGGTTAGGTCAGATCCAACAGATCTTTCCATCTTTATATTTAATTTACTTCTCCAAAGCAATCACTAATTAAATCTTTGATCCATAGATTAATTACAGTTACTTGTGCATTTAAATAGTGTGGACCAATCGTTCTTATACTTAATTAACTTTACATATCCCAATAAAATCAATTATGTCAGCCAGAGATCTCAAATCTCAACAATTACCAAAATACTACTACTCGACCAATACTGTGTTCTTCCGCTCGGTCATCACTGATTTCCTCGACAATTTACTAGCGCTCGGTCATCACTGACTTTGCTTGACATAAACTATTCTTAGTAAACTTTCATCAAAAGATAAACAACACATTACTTTTCCAATGTGCCAACTGATCAAGTACCCTTGTGATTTCCCATAACTCAACCATTCCACTTGGTCTTCTTGTTAAATCTCCTTCATTAATCAATAGATATGGTACTCAAATAGATAGAAATAGTCTCACCAATTAAGGTTTGACATCAATGAAAAAACAACAATTGTTTCCATTGTAACTGTCCAACAATCTCCATATTTGGCATTGATGGAAACACTAAACAATAAAACAATAATTTTCAACCATAGTTACCATACAATCCAAAAATTCTGCATGTGTTCCTTGATATGAACAAATATTCATTAATGTCTTTAGCTTCATTCTGATTCTCATCTTGTAAAACATTTCTCCCTCTGTGTCTGTGATCACAGTAAAATATTTTTGTTTTTGTTCATCTGTAGACTCCCTCTTTCATTAATCTCTCCCTCTTTGACAACAATCTCTTTTTCATTAATCTCTCCCTCTTTATTTCTTTTTCTCAGTAATCTCTCCCTCTTTGAAAACAATGCCAAAGACGTTGACATCTTCATCATGCAGATTCTTCTATTCTAAAATTTGTATCATGTTGTTCATGTCATCTTGCTTATGACTGATCCTCTTTTCTATCTTTGTCTATCTTTCACATCTTTAGGCAGCATCCTAAAGTGTGACTGCCTGTACATCAATGTGTAAAATATTTTGAATATAACATTTAATGCAATAGTTCCATTCTGAACTAATTAGCCTTAGTTAGGGGAATCGCCCCTAATTTACCTCGCAGATACTCATGAGCATCCTTGGGTAGTGCCTTTGTAAATATTTCTGCTAACTATTCCTTAGTATTCACATATTCCAGACTCACATCCTTCTTCTGAACTAGCTCCCTCAAGTAATGATACTTGATAGCTATATGCTTTGTCTTAGAGTGCATCATAAGGTTCTTAGAAATATTGATAGCACTCATGTTATCACAATATATGACAATTGGTTCTGTGATCTCCTCTTTCATACCTTTCAGTAGTATCTTCAACCACACAATATTAGAACAATTAACTATTGTTGCTACATACTCGGCTTTAGTTGTAGATTGTGAGGTGCAATTTTGTTTCTTGCTTGTCCATGAAACTAATCTTTTTCCTAAAATAAATTCTCCTCCTATGGTGCTTTTCCTATCATCCACATTTCCAGCTCAATCAGAATTAGTATAGACTCTGAGTTCAAACTTGTCATTCCTTTTGTAATATAGACCATATTCATCTATTCCATTCAAATATCTTAGAATTATTTTTACCACCATCATATGTGTTTCCTTGTGATTGGCAGAAAATCTTGTAACAATACCAACAACCAGTGCAATATCAGGTCTACTGTGCACAACATATTTCAGCTTTCCAATCATTGATCTGTAAAGGGTTTGATTCACTTCTTTTGTATCACCATTCTTTGTTAACTTCTATCTAGTAGCCATGGGTGTACTCACTAGTTTTGAATCTTCCATTCCAAAAAAATTTAGTATCTCCTTGACATATTTTGATTGAGTAATATAGATACCATTCTTCATCTAATATATTTGTTTAAGCCAACAAAATTTTTTATCTCACCAAACATAGACATCTCAAATTCAGTTTGCATCTCCTTTGCAAATGCTTGGCATAACACATCTTGTCACTAAATATAATGTCATCAACAAAAATTTCAGCTAATAAAGTACCTTTACTTTTCTCTGTCTTCAAATATAGATTGTTGTTGTCATTGGTTCTTGCAAATCCAATCTTTATCAAATAATTGTGCAATCTCTCTTACCATGCTCTTTGTGTTTGCTTCAGTCCATATAGTGCTTTGTGTAATCTACAAACCATGTTCTTCTTTCTTGGGTCAACAAATCCATCAGCTTGTTCAATGTAAACTTCTTCTTCTAATATTCCATTTAGAAATGTTGACTTTACATCTATTTGATAGACTTTAAAACCTTTGTAGGATGCATATGCAAGTAATGTTCTTACTCCTTCCAATCTTGCAACTGGGGTGAATGTTTCTCCATAATCAATTCCTTCCTCTTGTGCATAACCTTTGCATACCAGTCTAGCTTTGTTTCTTGTTACCTCTCCATGTTCATTCAACTTATTTTTGAATACCTAGTTAGTACCAATTACATTCTTGTCATTCGGCCTAGGTAAAAGTGTCTGAGTCTTATTCTCCTTGATTTGTTCAATTTCTTCATTCATGGCTTGTATCCAATTTTCATTGTCTAAAGCATCTTTTACTATTTTGGCCTCAAAATTACATAATAAGCATGTATCTTCTCTCAACTTACTTCTTGTCATAACTACAGAATCCTTCGATCCTATGATTTGATCAGATTTATGGTGCCTCCTTACATTCTTTGCTAGAGTAGGTTCTTTTTCTGCTTCAGATTGATCATTCATGTTCAATTTAGGTTGATTGTGTGACTCAGCATATCTATCAGATAGCTCGGCAATTACCTCCTGTTGCCTGACAATTTCATTCTGTGACTCGGCAGGTGCTAGCTGTTGCTCAAAAACCTCTTTCTCAGTTTCAGGTAATTCACTAGAATCTTTCTCATCCATATAGATGAATGATTTTTAACTTTCAGGTTCCTGTGTGCTTTCAACTTCATTTCTTTCTTCGTATTCATCAATTCTAACATTTGCACTTTCCACAATTTTGTTAGTGTTAGAATTCAAACACTTGTATGATTTTCTTTTAGTTGAATAACCAAGAAATATACCTTCCTCACCTTTAGCATCAAGTTTTCCATTTTTTTTATCCTTCAGTATGAAACATTTGCTTCCAAAGACTTTGAAATATTTTACATTAGGTGCATACCCATACCATAGCTCATAAGGTGTAGCATTAGTACCTTTCTTGACTTGTACTCTATTCAGGGTGTAGACTGTTGTACTTATAGCTTATCTCTAATATTTATGTGCAACATTTTTCTCCATCATTAGTGTTCTGGTACAGTCCATGATAGATCTATTTCTTCTCTCAACAATACCATTTGGTGGTGGTGTTCTAGGTGTGGACATTTGTCTTTTTATCCCTCGGTCATTGCAGAACTTGTTAAACTCATTAGAAATAAACTTTCCTTCTCTATTAGATCTTCAACATTTCAAGCTTTTACCTGTCTCCTTTCCAACTTTTCCCAAGTACCACTTAAGTAACTGGAATGCATTAGATTTTTCTTTAAGAAACATAACAGTCGTCATTTTTGAGTAATCATCTACAAATATAATGAAATATTTATCTCCACAGTAACTTTTCTCACCAATGGGACCACAAAGGTCCGTATGAACCAATTCCATAATTCCTTCAAAAGTATGAGTCTTTCTTTTGAAACTAGATTTAGTCATTTTTCCTAATTGACATTGCTTACACATTGCATTTTCAGGTTTCTTCAACTTAGGAAACCCTCTAACCTTTTTCAATTTTCTTATGCTTACCAACTTATCAAAATTTACATGACACAACCTTTTATGCCATAAAAAAAATCATTATATTTTGTAAACAAGCATGTATCATCAGCTAAGTCTAGATAGAACAAGTTACCTTTTGTTTTCTCACCACTTCCAACTAATTCTCCAGTGGCATCATAGATCTTTGCCTTCTTGTGATGGAATTGAACTCTGTAACTAGAAGTATTCTATTGTGCAACACTCAATAAATTATAATTAAGATCATCAACCCAATATACATTGTTACATCTGATCTGGTCAGTCAAGTTAATTGATCCTTTCCCTTTAACAAGACATGGTGCATCATTACCAAATTTAACATAACCACCTTTACACTGATCTAAGGTTTCAAATTTATCTTTATCACCAGTCATGTGATGTGAACAACCACTATCAATAATCCAACGGTCACCTTTACTCATATAAGAAATTAGTGCAGTTTTCTCATCATCATCAGAATCATCTTTCATAGCAACATATACAACCTCTATATCATTTTCATCAGTATTTTTAGATTCACTGTCAGAAGCTTCTTCAGCTATATAAAAAGATTTCTTACCTTTGTCTTTGTAATCTTTATACTTTCTAAAGTCTTAGTCATCCTTTCTGTCTTTGTAATTTTTGTCCCTTCTTTCATCTTTATCATTCTTATCAGGACATCTTGCAGCAATATGACAAACTTTGTTACATGAAAAACAAATGATAGGAAGTTTACCTTTGAATTTTCTTTTTCCTCTAGATAGTATTTTTTCCGTGAGTGCTTCAAGTTCTTCCAGATCATCATCTGTGGTGTCACTGTCATTGTTCACACATTTCTTTCCTTTCTTTGATTTGTTAAGGACCAACTGGGATCTGAATGTAGATTCAATAGCTTGTGGAGTGTAGTTATCAAAATTTGACATCTCAAATGCAGTAAGTCTTCCTACCAGACCTTCCAAAGTCAAATTATTATTAGGATTACATTTTAACTCTTGAATTGCAGAGACTCTAATAGCATATACAGGAAGAAGAGTCCTCAATACCTTTCCCATAATGGTGTTATCATCAGTTGTTCCCTTATCTCCTTTGATAACATTTACAACTTCCTTTATCCTACCATAATATTGAACTATATTTTCTCCTTCTTGCATTTTCATTTCATCAAACTTACCTCTTAAACTTTTAGATTTGGCTCTTAGTACATATGTATCACCTCCATAGATGGTTGCAAGGACATCCCAAATTTTCTTTGCAGTTGTGAAATTCTTTATGTCTTCAAACTCATGATAGTTAAGAGATGATGCAATCTCCAACATTTCTTGATTGTGTTCTTTCTTTTCTCTTAACTGTGCAGTTGTGGCAGGTGCAATGGAGGATACATAATCATGTTCAACATAGTGCTTAGTAGAATCACCAATACCATCTAGATGCAATTTCATCAAACTCTACCATGCATGGAAATTATCTTTGTTCAACTTCAGTACCTCCTTTTTATACATCTTGATCTTTTGCTCCAAGTACCTTGAAAATAATTTAAGAGACCACAACTCTGATACCAATTGTTAGAATGAATTTAGAATAACTGAGAGGGGGTGGGTGAATTGGTTATCCTCAGGTATAGATGTTCCCATTTAAAATTTATACCAATTTGAACAACTCAGATCTGCTCGACAACAATAACATAAAACAACAACATACATATGCAGTTTACTGTTCATATGTAATCAGCTTGTACAAACTTGACAGTAAAACACAACATAAACATTCACACAAGTTGACACTAGTATTTAACGTGGAAACCCAATATGGGAAAAACCACCAATAACATGCTATCAAATTCTCACTCTTCTGAAGTGAGCTCTGTTAGGAGCCAACCCTATTAAAGGTTACAAAACACATTGCTAAATGTGACCTAGTTAAAGAATTTAATCACCCTGTCAGGAGTGGCCTTGCTAGAGGACTTAGAACATTCCACTTGAATGTCACCTTTCTTAAAGGATTTATACAATGACTATTAGGTCAACCTGGTTAAAGGATTTTGATTGATACAATGGTTAGAAAGTAATCAACAGGTGTGATCTGATACATACAACTTACTTTGCAAATCTAGATCCAATTCAGCTCTAATGCTAATTCACTGAGTGGCCTCCATTCTCATTTCAATCTTCAGATCTGCTTGGAAATCTGTTAAGCAATCACTCTCACAGCTCTCTGCTTCTTTGTTCAGCCTTCTCTACTAGATCATGCTAATCAGTCAATTAACTATGCAATCCTTTTGCATACACTTCTTACACATGAATAACCTCTTGAAGTTATCTTATAACTCTTCATCTAGTTCATATAAATATTTTTCCGCTTAATCAAGATTGTAGATCTTAGGTTAGGTCAAATCCAATGAATCTTTCCATCTTTATATTTAATTTACTTCTCCAAAGAAATCATTAATTAAATCTTTGATCCATGCATTAATTACGGTTACCCATGCATTTAAATAGTGTGGACCAATCGTTCTTATCCTTAATTAACTTTACATATCCCAATAAAATCAATTATGTCGGCCAGAGATCTCAAATCTGAACAATTACCAAAATACTGCTGCTCGGCCAACACTGTGTTCTTCTGCTCGGTCATCACTGGTTTCCTCAAAAATTTACTGGCGCTCAGTCATCACTGACTTCACTCGACATAAACTATTCTCAGTAAACTATCATCAAAAGATAAACAACACATTACTTTTCTAATGTGTCAACAGATCAAGTACCCTTGTGATTTCCCATAACTCAACCATTCCACTTGGTCTTCTTGTTAAATCTCCTTCATCAATCAATAGATATGGTGATCAAATAGATAGCAATAGTCTCACCAATTAAGGTTTGACATCAATTATAAAACAACAATTGTTTCCATTGTAGCTTTCCAACAATCTTTCCAAAAAATATTAAGCCTCTAGTTATCTTCAATCCTACAAGATGAATGCCTTCAAGTAATCTTAACAAATAACTACTACTTGGAGTTCACTGTTAAACCTTATCCTTACTATTTACTGATTGGCAGTCTTTCATTTACCAAAATCCATTAAATTACTTAGTGTATACCGATCAATCAAGATTAGTTATGTGTAATGAAAAATAATAAAGTAATGACTCATAAACACATTGACACATGGATTTTTAAACATGGAAACCTTGTTAAGAGAAAAACCACTTGGGACCGGTAATCCAAAATTTTCACTCTTCTGAAGTGAGCTAGGTGAAGAGCCAGCCTTGTTAAAGGTTACAAACACATTCTTAGGTGTGACCTTGTTAGAGGATTTAAATAGAATAGTTTGTCACTTGATATCTGGCATCTCTATGCTACCTTCTATGACCAAACCCAGTGTAGTTTGTCAAATGGTATCTGGCATCTCATGCTATCTTTATCATCAAAATTTTTGATACTCCTTGGGATGTATCTCAATATAGAAAAGATTGTTAATTCCTTCTCGATTAAGAGACTTTCTAATCCAATGGTTAAATTGAAACAATAAATGATCTGTTCACATATACAACTATAGTTTTTTGGATCTATTATAAGCTCATAATACCTTTCTGATTAATATTTCTTTTTAATACCTTTGCTCTTCTTTCTACTTGATGATGTTGTGCTTCTCTGTTTCTCAGTGTCCACAGAAATATAGCTCTATCCTTCAGCTTGATTGATCAGGACTCTATGAATTTGTTTTTCATCATTTTCTCTCTAGCATCCTCTTCTCTATTCACTCCCCTAATTAATAATGTATTAGATTATCTCTTTATAGACATGATATCATCATTTCTCAGTTCTTGACTTTCTTTTTCTTGGCGTGATCCACAATTAAAGATAATCTTTCTTTAAAGCTTTACTTCAGTTTTATCCTGTAGATTTCTCCTTGACAACTGGAATAAAAAAAATTTAAATCTTTCACTTATCTCTAGCTTTAACTTGTCGATGGAAACAATGTTAACAACCAATTAACTCTATCTTTAGCTCTTTCTAGCTAAGTCTTTTGTCATTTCTAAACTTCAGTTCCTTTCAGTGTTTTAACTCTTGTTGGCTTTGGTCAACACTTTTGTTTTCCTCGGGGTTGTCTGTTCGTCAGGCATCACTGTGAAGTTTTGCTCATCGGTAATGCTTGTGATTCTGCTCATCGATAATGCTTGTGGAGTTTCTTTCTTGGGAATCACTATGACTTTCCTCTTAGGTTTCTCCATCCATTGAGGTGCACTACCCGTCGATGTTTGTAGTCACTTAGTGAATGTTGAACTATTATGCATTACTGATAGCATAATCTTTATCTTTCTGATTCTATGAAGTCTTTGACACTTTGAATATAACCAATCAGATTATATCAAGTTGACATCAATGAAAATATAATCCATTAATTGATTTAATGTCTTGCATTATCTTTCTGCATTTCGGTGATCAACTTAACATCTTCAAACATTCAATCAGTTATAGGTCATCACTGAGAGAATGAAAAAACTCTTTAGAAGCTTTATTGCCCACCTCCAACCAGTGGAGGTGAGCTTTGATTTGTGCTCCCAGAGTAGCATAGTTGTCAGCAATTTTCTTCTCATGGTGGAGCTGCGCAAGCTTAAGCTAAAGCTCATAATCAAAGGGATTCAAAGCGAGAGCATTAGAAGCACTCTGAAGAGCTTTTGTGTTAGCTTCGTATGAACATTTCCTATACAGGGATAATTGACAGCTGTAGATGCAGAGAAATCTTGCAGTATGGGTGATAGAATCATTCCCCCATGGGATCCACCTAGATTGGTTTTGGGGTCAAGGCTCTAAATTCTAGACTCACAAAATGTGAGAAATAGTGGAAGCATGATTCATCATGGAAGTGTTGAGAAACATTTGAGTTCTAACAACCTCTCGATCAAAAGATTGCCACATAATGGAAAAAAAGATGGGGTAATGATATGAAAAGGTCACATCTGGAAAAGGAATGATAGGTAACTCCCAATCTTTAGAAAAAGAGAAAAGATTGGGCAGTTATCATTATCAAGTCTCTTAAATATGCAGTTAGAACTAGCTCTAAAATTAGACCAAGTGTGCCAGAACCCACTCTACCGACGACGGTTAGCATTGGGATTAAAAAGTCACAATTTATTGCGCATATAGTACCATGCTTCCCGCTCTCTAGCTGTCCATCAAAAAGGAAAAATCCCTTCCTTTTCAGAGGCCAACTCAACCATATTAAAGTCCCCACACATCACCCAAGTAGCTAGAGGCAAATTATCCACCAACCAACACCAAAGTTGAGATCTTTCCACAACATGATTGGGAGCATAAATATTAACTATACCAAAGGAATGATTATTGAAGGACAAAAAAATCTAGTGACACACTACATTAGATCATAACCATGTGCAATAATAGTAGATTGAAGGCAAGGTGACATAATAGTAATGACACCGCCTTTACCATCTTCATGCTAAGAAAACACAATGCCATCCGGCCATATGACACGACAAGAAGAAGTAAGAAAAAATCCAAAAATTTTAACTTCCTACATACACAAAACATCTAGACTGTGAAGTCTGCAATGGGTATCCCGAACATAGTACTTTCTAGAAAGGTCAGTCAGACCTCGAACATTCCAGGAGAAAAAATTCATGAAAACTTTTACATATCTTCCTCGTCCTCAAGAGAAGAGAAACTATTCTGCAATAAATTTGGAATGGAACCAAAGCTGGTTGGTAAATCTCCGGAGGAGACATACCGTCACTTTTCATCTGGGTCTTCCGCATGACCATCAAGGCTGTGAGACCGATGCAATGTGTGTGAAGAAACAATTGAAGACACAGCTTGTGGTGTGCGCACCACCACTCGGGTGGTAGACCACGTAGTTGGAGATTTCCCCTATGAAGTAGGGTTTGACATTTGTGGAACTACCAATGGCCTTTCAGTGGCGGGTATTTTATCTCTAGCCGGAGGAGCCAGTGGAGGAACAAAAGTGGAAGAGACAACTGTCAGCTTGGGAGCTAAAGAGGTCTTGCCTTTTCACACAACCGTAGTCCATTCTTCCTTCTTCTTAGCCTCTAAATTTTTAGCAAGTGTTTCCTTTGGCTATGGCTTGACCCGAGAAATAGCCAAAGGGAAATCCTTAATCTTATGCTCAGCTGACTCACACCTATGACAAGTGTTCGGCAGGTTCAAATAAATCACTTTCTGAGAAAAGGTGTGGGTACCGACATGTATCTCAACAGAGTCTTTGAGGTCCTTGGAAAGGTCAATCTCAATACAAACACGCTTCTGTGGATAGGAATTGAAAAAATTATCATGCTCCATGATAATGAATTTGCCAAGGGTTTTGGCAATAGACTCAATAAATGGCCAACATGGAAATGGGAGACCTAGAAACTCAACCCAGAAAGGAACCCTAAGTTTCTTGTCATCCGTGACACTGAAATCTTGAGACCACCTTTGGAACACAAGAAAAGAGGTCCGAACCATCCAAGGGCCATAGTTGAAGACCGCCTCCGCTTGGGAAGGGTTAGAAAAACTAAACAGGAAAAAACATTTAGTAAGGTTTTGAACACCTTCAAAGCGGACTCCATGAGGATTCTAGCTCTTGTTGACCCACTGTTTGAGAATGATTTTAGGCAGAGTGCGACCCACAAAATACCATATCAAGGTATGCTTCTCTAACCAATCAAAAGCAACATCAAATTCTTGCATGTTAAGCACAATATCGGGGTTACGTCGTGGAAGACCTTTCGGATGAACTTGCATGATCACTTGTTTAGAGGAGGCGCCGTGACTTTCTAAAGCATCAACTCGAGCACCAGCATCAACTGTTGGGCCAAAGTTGGTCAGAGCCATTATAAACTAACCCTAATGAGAACTCCTATAGTAAATGTATTATGACAAGTGAGAAACTCAAGAAAAAATCTCAGACAGAGAGCCATCAAAATAGTAAATTAGATCCATGGTTTTCGGTTTCCAAAGCTTTTGAAAAAAAAAATTAAAGATCTTTTGAAATTTTTTTTCACTCTAGAAACTTTATTTGGAGGATTAATTACTCGTAATTTAAAAAGAAATTTATTTTTTTGTCATCAATTTGAAGAGCATTTTATTGCACTTATTCTATAAAGTGTCAGTTTATGCTTCTTTTTAATGATTTACAAGCACTCCTTATAAAGTGCCAAATTGGGGTGGGACCAAATAATCTAGGGGCAATCTTGGTGTGTTTCTATTTTTAAGTTTGTAGGTTCAAAAGTGATCATGTTTCTGAAAAATAATCCATTTCATTTGAGTATTCTATAGAATCCTCGTAACAAATAGAAAATCAAATATGGATATTGTGGAAATTAAAGGCATACAACATAAGAATGTTGCTTTAGGCAAATTGAGGAAATGCAACAAATTCTTCTTAATCATGGTATTTCCTTACATGATTCTCTAACTCATACAGAAACACCATCCAGTCTCACTTGGCCATCTAGTGGGACACCATCACTTGTTGCTACATCTGAATCTGTTGTTCACTCATTTATGAGTTCCATAGATTCTTTGCATCAAGTATTTGTTATAGTCATACCAGATCCACCACATTAGGATTCATCTATGTCAGACATAGCATCTTTTTTTGTAGAATCTCATCTTACAGATTTGGATGACAACATTAAAGACATTTGCCTTCTATTTGGTAATAAATTTCATGAAGTTTCATCAAAAATGCTATATTTGGACATTTCTCTTACCTCACCTACATTAGCTACTATCATGATAGATTGTGTAGACATTCATGAGTTTTGATATCCAACTCAGCTATCTTCATCTGCAGGAGTATGATATTCACATCGGTGCATACATCACCATACACTCATGTTCCATGTTCCAGAATCTTTCATGACACATGCTATGTCACACATCAGCGTTGGCTTGGATATCTTTGAGCATCATTTAAAGGCATCAGTGGCATCATTTGAGTCTTTGGATTATCTGCAGCATTCAGAGATATTCATCTTGCTTGCTACATATTCCTATCTAGAATGGGAAGTAATCTTGCACATATTTATGGTGTTGGTTCTTCTTAACAGGAGGAATGTCGTTCAATGTTCATGCATCATCTTTAGCATCTGATGTTGAACATCTACCAGCACTACATGGAGTTCATCACTTCATATCTTCTGGGGATTCATATGATCTTCTCTACTTTCTCTCCTACAGGGAGAACATATTGTACTTTGTGGTAGAAGTAGTCCTTGGGGGTTATCATAATTCCTCCATCCATCACTCTTCTTATTCACTTGTACATGTCATTGCATCTTATCTCTTTTTGGATGGAGGTTTTATTCCTACCTCATTTCTCCTTGCTTCTGAGTTATTTGCATTGTAAATGAGTTCCTTATCAAGCTTTTTTGTCGGGACTCATATCTTTCATGTCCACCTACTCTATGCTTAAGTGGGGGGTGTTAGTGTTTTTAATTAAACACATGTATTTTCTAAGCCTAGTTAGGTGTCACCTACTTGACTTGTTCTAGGAGAGGTGTCTAGTTTGTTGTCAACATTGAGGAGTCTACTAGAGATGTGTTGGTTTCATTTTGACACATCATCCTAGTCTCTTAGGTTGTTATTTTCCACCACTCATGTTTAAGGATTCCATCCCTCATTTCACAGAGGAATTCTCACCTATTTGTACTCCTCTCCTATACATTATTTAGTGGTCAATTTGTCTCATTTTTTTTGTGTGCTTGATTCTTATCTCTTTCAGATCTTGTTTTTTATATATGACACATTAAGAAAGGTAATGCATCTCCAGTCATAGATTTTTCTAATATGTAGACTTAGGATGAATTTAATATTAATTTCCTAAGGATTTGGAATGGGAAGCTTCTAAATAAACATTATCTAGGTCTTAAACCATGCATTCCTGTAGGGACTTATAGAATTCACAAGAAAAACCATCACATTCAAGAGACTTCTCATTAGCTATTGTGTGAACAACCTCATTAAGACTAATATGTGAGAGTGATTAATCATGGAAGTATTTTTGTGAGGAGGAAAGATAATGAGGAACTAGGAGGCCTTCTTGAAGGGGATAGTCACACATAGGAGATTTTTCCTAGGTTGTAAAAGAGATTTAGAGTGCTTGATAAAGGATTGAATAGTATTTGGCAACTACTTAAGAATGAATTTACCATCCTTGATTTCTTTGATACTATGAAAAATATGGAAATCTCTTAGAGATTGGTAATTTAAACCTTATAATCTCTATCTCTAACTTTAAGAAAGTGAAGTCTTCCCTTAATTATCATTTGATGTAATCATCAAGTAATTGAGGATTGTGAATTCAATTATTCTATTTTTAATTATAGCACGGTCACATAGATATATGTTATATTATCATAATAACTAGGTATGATAATTGTGTGTGAGTACTAAATGATTTTTGTAGGTTCTCAAGGTGCAATGGAAGGTGTTCACCTACTAACTTATTTTGAGAATATATTTTAAGGCCCTATAACCTAGGTGACTATTAGGAGGATGATTCGCCTGATTTTTTTATTAAGGAAAACTAGGTTTCGATTGGGCCCCAAAACCCATTAATAATCAAATTTTGAGAGGGATATAGAACCCACATAAAACCAATAGTTGCAAGAGATATTAAATTAAGTACAGAACAACAACTAACCATTAGTAGAGAGACAACAAACTAGAATGATATCAACAAGTAAAGAACCACTTGAAAAGCTATAGGCCTAAGCCTAAAAAGTCATAGAACATGGTTTTCCAAGGCTCCCTTAACCTTAATTACAACAAGCTATAGATTTTATTAGACACCCATAACCTGAGAGAAACATGGGTTTTATCAAGGCTCCCACAACCTTAAACTTTACCATTAAAAAAAAGAACAAAATGGGCTTTGGAAGACTCCCATACCCTTAATAAACAACCTGAAAAGATTGCACATTGAAGAACCTTCTGAAAAATAAATCAAAGACAAGGAGTTTATAAAGGCTCCCCCAACCTTCAGCAAGGAACACTTACTCCCAAAAATTCCTTCCCTCGTATCACTAAACTCCACCTCAATAGAAGCTAGGACCATCTCAATTGGAAAGCCAAGAGAAGGTAAACTTAGGGGCAAGCACAACTTCTTAGCCACATAGAACTCCACCTTTATAGAAGTTCCCTCCACATCAATAGGACACATAGCCAAGAAAGAAAACCCAAACAAGGCTACAGACACCCAATAGAATTATAAGAGAAGGGAGGGAACAAGCACATCAACCTTCTATCACTTAAGATCCACATCCCCAACCTCCATCAAAACCACTGCAACAAGGAAGCCATCAATGCCTTTAATCTCAAACTGCACACAAGCACAACAACAAGACCAATGAATCCTAGGATAGAGAAGGGAAGAAGATCCAAATGAGCACAAAAAATCACATCCTCTCAACATGCTTAAACCCCACATCCACCAAATCCACCATCAACATGAACCACCAAAAACCTACACTAAAAAGAAACCACCTGAGGGCAATGAACTTCTAACAAAGACAGGGGAAAAAGAAGAAGCCAAAGTCATCAAAGCTCTCTTTAAAAAAATCAGCCTCAACTAAATCCACCAAATCTAAAAATTGATGTCCAAAAAACCGCAGAGGAAAAAACCACCACACACTATTTCCATGAAGCACTAGCATCAGGGTGAAGGAATTATAGAAAGGAAAGAGGAAGATGAAAGGGATGAAATCATCATAGCTCTTGCTCTTACAAATATCAGATCATAACAACAACACCAACTGACCACAAAACTAAACACCCTGAAACAATAGCCCACCAAGCATAGCCTTAGGGGAGAGGAAATTTTCATTTAAAAAAGTGCACCCTCTTAAGAAAAAAAAATCCAAGAACACTGCACTCTGAGATCTCTAGCCTCCTACAACAAAGGACTTAAACTCCATGAAAGAAGAACCCCATGATAGAAGGAAAAAAAGTGAGAGGAATAAAATCATCAAATCTCCCTCTCAAGAAAACCAACACCATTCAACTTCCCCAACTATACAAAAAGGATATCAATCATCCATGAAAATAAGCCACTCAAATAGTAACACCTGGAAACCAAGCCAACACTAAAAATAGAGGCCTTCAAGGTAGGCAAAGAATAGACTAGACAAAGGAAGAAAAGAGGATAGAGATCATAAAAGATCCTTTGTGAAAAAAAAACAATCCCAATGACCTCCAACATCTCCAAAAACATGAATCTAGCACCCAAAAACCCCATAGTAGCACCAACCTCAAAACAACTCTCCCAATCAGAAGAAGAAAAAAGAGGACCCCTTAGAGAGACCAAATCCTAAGAAGCAATTAAACCATACACCCACATAAAATCCATGAGATGAAAATCCCAATGTCCTCTGCACCATAACCAGGAGGACCAAAAAAATATTTTCTACGACAAACAGAAATGAAAGAAACGTCTAGAACATTAGCAGAAACCCACTTCACAAGGGCTAAAAATCCTCACACCTCACATTGCCTCTAACTAAAAATAATAGTAGTGAAACCCAAAACATGAGGAAGCACAAATCTGCAAAAGAAATTGTAAACCATAGAGAGGATAACCTTCTAGAAAGGGGAGAATGTGTGAACATAAAAAACCAAGGTTATGTACCACCAAACGAGGTCCAAGAGAATAAACTCCTCCAAATATGTCCCATAAAACTGTGACCATAGACACCGCTACCAAAAAGAATGGAACGGGGGTGAGAGAAGTACCCACCACTTGGAACAGAAAGAAACATGCCAACAAATCCATCTAGCAACATACAAAGTAGCTCCTAAACAAGCCTAAGCCATGCAGAATCGAAAGGGGAAAATTTCTCCTCTAAAAACTACATGCACCCCAAACCCCAAAGGAACCCTATCAAACACACATGACAAGGAAAAACAAAGTGACATGCCAGAAACACAGACATAAGCCACCACCCTAATGCACCCCAACAAAAAATCCATAACACCCACAAGATGGATAAAAGCGCTAGAGAGTCCAAGTATCCTCCAAAAAGCTACGAAGTCAGATGCCAGGGACCAAACATAGAAGTTGAGGACCTATCAAAAGAGGATGCTAGGGACCAAACATAAAAGTTGAGGACCTATCAAAAGAGAAAGCAATCTTATCTCCAAAGACTATAGCACAATTACGACTAGAGAAACCCACACTGTCACATGCCACACAAATAGGAAGAGGAGGAGGCTACAATAAGGAAAGGGAAACCTTGAAAACACCACCATCATCAACATCTTCCCACCTGGATCTCTCTTTACATCCCCACTAAATCCAGAAATCCTAGAAGCACCTCCTCTTCTCCCGCCTCTCACATTTTCTTTTACTTTATTCACCGTAGTTACATCTATCCAAATAAGAGATTTTTTAAACCATTTTTAGTAATTTCTTGATTAGTTGTAGGTCATCCCACTCTAGTGAAATAAGTAATAAATAACTCTCGCTCCTCCTTTTAAATGTTCACATTTGGACCATTTTTATATATTTGTAAATCTAGAGAAGATTTTATTAACAATAAAAATGAATAAATAACTTAATAACAATATAAATAAAATAATGAAATCAAAATAAAATACAAACCAAATAATGTGAAAATAAAAGCAAGTGAACTAGAAAAATAATGGTGATTGAGGAGAGGGAAAAATAATAATCAAGACCATGATATTAAAGCAACATGTGATCCTTGTTGATGGAAGGCTAGCTTTTAATAGAAAGCATGGAAAAATGGCACATTGGCTATTAGTAAAACCCACATAACCCATCCCTTAGTAGACATGTACTATTTGATGATAAGAACATGAAAGAAAGAGGTTGATTTTAGTGTTAGCATGTTGGGAGGAAAGGATAATATTGTTAGAAGCTATTAAGTGCACGGAAAAGTCATTTTGGATGATATTTACATGTAAAAAAAGTTCATACTAGCTTATATATTTTAATTTGAAGGCTTTAATGTTTGGTAAATATAATCTCTATGTAAGGCTTTGGATTGTGACAACAGATAAACATGCAACATGTATATATACATAAATAGACATGGAGAGTATGGACCTCCCTTGCATAATTCCAATCAGTATGCTTACAATTGGCCATGTCTTTTCCCTATTTCACCACGATTTTAGTTAAACTCCCTATAAATAAATGGGATCACAGAATGTAAGGGAGATTGATCCTATTTCTTATAGCATGCTATAATGAAAATGACACTCTAGGCTCAAGTAGGACATAAGCACCAAGCAGGTGCAATGATAATTTTTTATAATGATTAAATGAGTAAATGTAGAGGAATATGATAGAATGATGCAAGATAGAGACAAAATAAGCCAAAATGACTAGTTTTAGATTACACAAATTGATAGAGAATAGAAAAAAAACTATAGGTACTTAAAATAAAAACTAGATGGGAGTACCAAGCTATGATTTATGTTTGAGGCTGATTTGTAGGGGAGAAGTATCTCTAGTTGTCTTATTCCCAATGATTTGTAGTGAATTCAAATGTAGTCTCTTCGTCAGATCTTGTAATTTTTGGATTAAGTCCCCCAATGTGTTTGTCACTGATCCATGCACACAAAAAATGGGGAAGAAGGTTGTACAGAAAGGTTTGTCTTGATCAAACCCCTATTTGGACTCAACCTTGAAAAGAATTAAATTAAATTAAAGCTTGTTGTCATATAGAAGAGGCTAGATTTAAAAAATAAATTATATCATACCTTGGTAATGAAAATTCTTCTTTGAATGTGATCAATTATGTTAATACAATATCTTTGACTTCACACAAAAGCCCAAAAGGAAATCGTGAAAGAAAAAACCTTGTGTAATGGATGTTGTAGTTTTCCATAATGGTTGATTGATTGAGAAGAATAAATACTTGAAGACTTGGATGAATGTGGATGCTTGCACTATGATCTTCTTCCTTGATAGTAGAATCCTTTACTTGGCCTTCAATGAGAGTACAAAGATTGATCCACAGAGAAGATTTCCTTGAGAATGCCTTAGAATGCTCAAAATCTTTCTTGAAAATGCTTGGATGAAAATTTTTAGAACTTATTGAAATCCAACTTTCCTTATGAACTTGATTGTCAAATATGGAGAGATAGGTTTCTTTTATACCTCTCATGAAATGATAGAGGTTAAATTTTGATGGAGGTCAGAAAAAAATGAGAAATCTTGCTAAAAACACAAGTTGAGCCCCGGTTCAAATTTGGGGCCAAACATCAAGGAAGACGACACCCTGGGAATCCTCTTCTTGCTAATTAGGCATGAAATTAGGATCATAGATCCTGCATAGTGAGAGGATTCCATTTTACATGGTACAGTTGACATTGAGATTGGGAAGAAGAACAAAGGCCACAAATGGTTACATAGGGCCCATGTTGGGAAATTAATGATTGAAAGAGAGAAATAAAAAAGGAGCACACCTAGAAATAAGGGCTCACGTCAATTTTTGATAAAAATGAATTAACACATGACTCATATTTCAATTTAACAAGTACCACATGAAGTCCCATCATGCATGCTAAAATGGAAACACACTAAGGTAGGTGCTAAATAATCACAAAATTATATTTACCCATAAGGTGCTTACAATTTGTGGTGGTACCTATGACCATTGAGCTTAACATCCTATATGAGGTCTATGGGAATCATAAAACAAAGTATTTTAGTAAGAGAAGATAATTATTGGCCATCTTGGAAAATTATATTTAATTTAGACCTTGTCCTTGAATAACTTTCCTCTACTTTTTGGTCATATCTTTAATATTAAGAGCCGCTTGAAATTTGATTTATATGTCATTCAAACCCAGATTCAATCATAGGGACCTTCTAGTGCCCCTATGAATTAGGAAATTTCCATCCTTTCTAAACTTCATGAAATCATTACCAAAGAAGAAGAGTTTTAGAAGTAGAGGTATAGAGCCATTTGGATCCAAAGTGGATATGGTAATACCACTTTTTTCATAGTTCTACCCTCAAGCATAGTGCCTCTAATAGAATTCACTCCATTAAGCATAATGGAAGGACTTTTGATAAAGATGACAATATCATGTAGGTAGCTATGAAATTTTTCTTCTTCTTTTCTCTCGAATGATTATCTATCCTTAACCCAGATTGTTAGTAGGATTTGTTGAGTGAATTACATTTCTCTTTTTTTGGGGATATGAATCTATCCCTTCCTATGATCTCTTTAGAAGAGGAAATTTGGGCTATTGTATTTTCTTTTGAAGGTAACAAATTTCTTGGTCTTGATGCTTTTCCCATGTTTTTATTTCAATTTTATTGGGATATTGTAGTGATTGATACTATTGAAGCTACAGAAGAATTCATTTGTTTGAGATCTCTTATAAGGGATTTGAATACAGCTTTTATTGTCTTTATTCCTAAGAAAGTTGGTGCTGATTTATTTTAGGATTTTGACCTGATTAGCTTATGCAATACTCTATATAAAATATTTTCAAAGATCCTTGTAATCCATCTAAAGAGGATTCTTCCTATGCTAATCTTAGCTCAATAGAATGGTTTTGTATCAGGTCATCAAATTCTTGACTCTATCTTGACTATTCATGAGAACATTCACTTTTTAACAGTTAATAAAAAGGTTAGTTTTTTACTCAAATTGGATCTTCTTAAGGCCTGTGATTGAATTAACTCGAATTTCCTCTTGAGAATTCTTATAGCCTATGGGTTTAGTCTTAATTTTTTTCAGTTGATTTATCAACTAGTTACTAGTGCTAGATTCTTGATTATTGTTAATGGTTCTCCTACTGGTTTATTTTCTAGCCTTTGAGTGATCGGGTAGGGGGGGCCTTTTCCCCTTTTCTTTTTATTCTAATGGAAAAAGACTTTGGGGAGATATATTCAGAATAAAGTGATAGTGGGAAGACTTAAAGGTCTTGCCCCATCCTCTGTTGATCAAGATTTCTCTCATGAACAATTTGTTTATGATACTATTCTTATGGGGGAAGGCTCCATTTTTTAAGCAAAGAATCTTAAGAGCATTTTAAATAAATATGAACTTGCTTCAACTCAAAATATTATTTTACCTAGAAAAAATATATTTTCTTTCTTAACACCCCAAAAAGAAGGAAGACTAGTATTATGGTGATCTTTGGTTGTCATATTAAAGAGCTTCCTTCCACCTACCTTTCTTACCCCTCTATTCAAATTTAGTTATGAATTCATTTTGGTTGAAGCTTATAGAGAAAGTTCAATCAAAATTGGCTTGATGGAGAGGGGATTTATTGAGTCAAGAGAGTAAGTTAAATTTGATCAAGGACTCCTTGCAGAACTTACCAGTATATTATATGAGCATCTTCAATGTGCCTAGGAATTTTTTGATTAAAATGGAGTGGATCTAGAGGAATTTTCTTTGGAATAGTCTAGAATCCAAAATTGGAATGCATTAGGTTGTGTTGGATTAAGTTTGTTAACCTAAGAAGTTAGGAGGTTTGGTCATATGGAGGATTGAGGAGTTCAATAAAACCCTTATGGCCAAGAAACTCTAGAGTATTTTGAAAGATAAGAAAGAGTGCACTAATATTTTCAACACCAAATAACTATATTTTTATGGTCACTTTCAGGATTTTCTTACTTACAATAGACCTATGGCCTCCTACTCGTTGTTGTGGAACTTCATCCTGATCCCCAAGTCTATTATTTCTCAAGGTCTTGTGTGGTCTCTTGGTGGTGGGAAAAATATCCTCTTTTGGGAGGACTAGTGGATTAGAGATTATCCTCTTTATTTGTTTAGTTGGGATAGCCAATTTAAGGTTCTTTGTGTTTGGAAGTTTGACTATTGGGTGACTGATTTATTCATATCTCTAATTTGGTGAATCATTTTTCTATTGATGCAACTCTTAGACCTCTTTAGGATATAATTTCTAAGGTTCATACTCCACTAGCGCATATTGCATACTCCATTGTCTGGACTTCTTCTAGTGGATCTTTTTGAGTCACCAAAGCCTTTAAGATATAGATTGAGGTTCTTTCTCCTCAACCCTTTTATGTCTTGGTTTTGGAATCTAGCTGTTATCTCCAAATTTAATATTTTTTCTAGCTCCAATTTCAGAATAAAATCCTCACCATTGATCATTTGTGTAAGAGGGGTTTGGCTATTCCTAATAGATGTTTATTGTGTAAAGAGGCCACTGAGGAATCCTTTCATATTAGCTTTTGGTGCTCTTTTTATAAAGATATATTTGGGCTTATTTTTTCAATCTGTGGTTTTCATTTTGGATTTTCCCTTCTCTTTCAGAGTGTTAGACTCAATGGGTTTCTCCTTCTTCTAACCCCTCCTTTTGTCTGCGTTGATCCCCCATCTTGCCTCATTTAGTATGGGGTGTTTGGAAGGCAAGGAATAATCATATTTTTAGGGATGATGTATGTCTTGTAGATGTTTTATCTTTAAATATAGATAGACCGTCATTAAGGAGAATTTCTTGGTAGCCTAAAATAATATTAGAGCTTGTGGTTCTCCTTTTTGTCCATCATAGTATGATATCCATGTGGTTCATAGTTGGAAGATTCAATGATATATTTCTACCCTGATTCTTAATTCTAAGAATGCTAGAGATATAGTGGTTTAGAAAGCACCTCGGGTGGGTTAGATTAAGATGAACATAGATGGCACAGCTTAGGGGATTCCAAGACATGTAGGTTATGGGAGAGTGTCACGTGATCATAATGGTAATTTTGTCTTAGTATTGGCCCTCCCTTTGGTAATCAAGACAAACCATTATGGCAAGGCTTATGCAGCCTATATTAGCCTAAAGATGGCTATATCTAGTGGATTTACTAAGGTATGGCTCAAAAGTAATTATTTTTAATCATAATTAATTATCTACGATGTATCTAGACCCCAAGTTGAATAATAAAAATTTGGTTTTGAATAGTATTAGCATGGTCAATTTCTTTGAGTATTTAAAAAAAAAATCATCAGTTTTAGGAAGGTAACATGGTTGTTGATAGTTTTTATAACCTTGGTGTTTTGTGACCTAATATCTTATGGTGGGGGGTTAATGATAATATCCCCATGGATATTAAATTTTTATTTCAAAATTATTGAAAATATTGTTAATTTGAATGAATTCTAGAGAACGGTGGCTTAGCTAGATAAACTCATGGGAAGTGGCATGATGATCTATCCTCTCCTCATAATGGCACGTGTAAAGGTATATCCTTTTTATGGGCATGGTTTATTGGGTCAATGTTGTCATTTTAGTGCCTTTTGAAATTGGTCATCTTCTCTCTATGAAAAATAGGAGGTGATCGTAATCGGGCTAAGCCTATTTTATATCAAAATTTGTAGGAAACCCCTCTAGTGTGGGATGAGCTTTCAGCACGCGATCTTACTCCTTATATTTAAAAATTACATGGATTTGATTTGCAGGTCACCACTAATTTTGTTGAGGGTGTGAATGAGGGCAATATCCTTAAGGTGTATGGGGTTGATATTATTATCTCTGAGGAATTCATAGTACAAGTTTCTGACACTCAGGTGGAATGTAGAAAATGTTTTAGAGATTTGAAGTGTTGTGATGAAGCTATGGCTATTTTATTTGAACAAGGTGAAAGAGACAAGGTGGAGAGAACAACTAATGGGGGCCATAACTGGGGTACCATCAAACTACTTTGGGATGATAATGCAAAATGTTATTATGAAATATGTCACTATTGATTGTCATTTTTTTCTAGTCTTTTTAGCTATTACTTTATGATTCTAAAACATTTTTTCCATGATAAATGTATTTTGATGCCCTTCTATCTTTTTCTCTCCCTTTTTCATGGCTTGAAATCCCATAAAAAAAAACTTTCTATGTTGGTCCTTCATGAGGGGCCTAATTCTCATAATTATGGAAAATACAAAAGCCCTTTCCATCCAGAAAAATCCTCCCCCCAACACTAGGATTGAGTTAGATCATAATGTTCATCACTATTATGATTATTTTTCTACTGACTCCGAGGATGCTCCTTTGGAAAAAGATGTTTATTTCTTGTTGGTTTGTGGTGACTGATCAAACAAGTATTGTACACTTTCTACAATTCATAGGGTTTTGTTTAACTCGTCAAGCATTTTTTTGGGTTAACTAGTATAGAATTTTCCTACATTAACTCATCAAACATTTCCCTAGGTTAACTCATCAATAAATTTTTAAGGGTTAGGGTTTTCTATGAGAAAAATTGTGATAGGGTTATGGCTTGGTAGAGTGAAGAAGTATTGTAGAATTTGTAGTGGTATTGAGCTGCAAGGGATCGCTGGTTATAATCAGTTCAAATTACTGAATAATAATATTGGACTCTTTGTTTGGTGGACGTAGCCCAAGATTGGGTAAGCCACGTTAAATCTGTATCTTCTTGTTCTACTTTTGTGTGCTTTATTCCTTTGCATTATTGGTTATATTTGCATGTGACTGTTAGATTTTTGCCTTCTAATCCTAACAAGTGGTATCACCGATGGTTGTTTTCAGTTATCCTCTATAGGAAGGTCTCAAGGTTGCATGTGAGCAATGGAAGATTTTGGTAAGTTGAAGGTTGAGAAGTTTAATGGGAAGAACTTTCTGTTATGGAAAATGCAGATGGAAGACTATCTCTATCAAAAGGATTTATGGCGGTCATTGGAAGGATAAGCAAGAAAGTCACAACTATAACTTAGGAGAATTGTGATATATTGGATAGAAAGGAACTTGGTAGTATTTTTTTATGCCTAGCACAATTGGCGACATTTAATATTACAAAAGTGAAGACAACTAAAGAGTTTATGGAAACCTTAACAAAGTTATATGAAAATCCTTATGCTTCAAATAAGGCATTTCTTATGAAGTGTTTATTTAATATGAAAATGGTAGAAGGTGGGTTAGTTGTTGATCATTTTAATGAGTTTAATACAGTTACAAGTCAATTATCTTAAGTTCATTTCAATTTTTATAAATAAATTAGGGCTCTTTGATTTTGTGTTCTTTGTATGAAAGTTGGAATGGCTTGGTAATGGCGGTTAGTAACTCTATTTCTGGTTCAAATACCTTAAAATTTGATAATGTTGTTGGTGTTATTCTAAGTGAGGAAATTGATAGGAAAAATCTCTGGTGGATCCACATCAGGTAGTATTTTGAGTGCAGAAAGTAGAGGAAGATCAAAGGAGAGATGAAAAAATTCTGGAAGTCATGGGAAATCACGAGGAAAATCAAAGGGAAAGAGGTCTCAATATAGAGGACCAAACAATTTCTAGTATTTTGGTATACCAGGTCATAGGAAGAAAGATTACTGGTCTCAGAATAATAAAGGAGACAAACAAGAAGGAAATAAGTAGGCAAATGTGGTAAATAATAAATCTGAAGAGGATGTTTTGCTTATTTCCCAAGAAAATGTTGATGATTCATGGGTTCTAGATTTAGGGGCCTCATTTCATGCTACACCCCATAGAAGTTATTTTCTTGATTATTTCCTAGGGGATTTTGGGCTAGTCTATTTGGGAGATAATGAACCATATCAAATTTTTGGGAAGGGGAGAATTAAGATTAAGTTGTAGAATACGAATCATTGGCTACTACAAGAGGTAATGCACCTTCCAAGGCTGAGTAGGAATTTAATTTTAGTAAGGCAACTAGGTGATGAAGGTTGCACAGTTACTTTTAATGATAAAAATTGGAAGGTTTCAAAAGGTTCCTTAGTAGTAGAAAAAGGTGTGAAAATAGGCACCTTATATCTTTGTATAGGTCACATTGTTCCTTCTACTTTAATTATTTCAAAGAAAAAGTTAATGTTCAAAAATAGTTGTTGCAATTGAGCAGGTAGAACATGAAACAATGGTTGTGGATTTTGAAACAGCACTGTGGCATAAGATACTTGGAAATATGAATGAAATAGGTATAAAATTACTTCATTCAATTCGCAGGAAAAAGCTCATGTGGATCCACATCAGGTAGTGTTTTGAGTGTAGAAAGTAGAGGAAGATCAAAAGAGAGAGGAAAAAATTCTGGAAGTCATGGGAAATCATGAGTAAAATCAAAGGGAAAGAGGTCTCAATCTAGAGGGTCAAATGATTTCTAGTATTGTGGGAAACCATGTCATAGGAAGAAAGATTACCGGTATTAGAAGAATAAAGGAGACAAACAAGAAGGCAACAAGGAGGCAAATGTGGTAAGTAATAAATCTAAAGAGGATGTTTTTCTTGTTTCCCTAGAAAATTTTTATGATTGATTCTTATTTCCCTAGAAAATTTTGATGATTCATGGGTTCAAACTTTGCCGACCACTCTGGAGCGAAGTCTTCCTAAAGGTGCACTCAACAGCAAAATCAGTGATCTTTAGGAGGAGTTTTCTTAGAGCTCATGTGAGGTACCAATGAACTATCAACTACTATAGGACCATGATACATGGGCCTACAATAACCTATCTCAATTTCTAGATATGCACTTTCCTTTTCATTTGAAAACCCAATCTCGGTTGATGCCAAAACTTGCAATATTGCTCAGTTGAAAGTTGCAACATTACATATCTTTCAAATCGTTTATCCTGGCCTCAAACCATTTGCATGAAAAGCTCTAATTGGCTGAGTAAACACTAGGAATGACCTTTTTCTCTCACCAAGTGGTTTGAACGTCGCCGACCACTCCAGAGTGAAGTGTTCCTAAAGGTGCACTCAGCACCAAAATCAGCAATCTTTAGGCGGCCATTTCTCAGATCTTGTGCAAGGTAGAAATAAACCATCAAGAACTATGAGACCATGCCATGGGGGCCTACAATAACCTATCTCAATTTCTGGAGATTCACTTTCATTTTCATTTGGCAACCCAATCTCAGTTGATGCCAAAACTTGCAATGTTGCTTAGTTGAAAGTTTTAGCATTGCATATCTTTCAAACCATTCGTCCTGGCCTTGAAATTTCTATGCCAACATCTCTAGTTGGCTGGTTAAATGCTAGGAACAACCTCATTTTGCACACATACTCACGCAAATGTTACATGCCACTCCGGACCAAAGTGTCCCTTAAGGTGCAATAAGCACCAATGATCAACGATCTTTTGAGGGTGGTTTCTCAAAGCTCGTGTGAGGTATCAAAAAATTGTCAAGTACTACAAGATTGTGTTATAGAGGCCTACAATAACCTATCTCGGTTGTGGGATATTTGACATTGTTTTAAATTTCCAACCCTAAATTTTTAGATGTCAAATCTTGCAATGTGCCTCAGTTGAAACAAGAAACATTGTGCATCTTTCAAACCGTTCATCCTGACATCAAACTGTCTATGCCAACACCTTCAATTTGATGAGTAAACACTACAAATAACCTTGTTAGGCTTCACAACTTAATTGAACATTCTGAACCACACAATACTGGTGCATCCCTTAAGGTTCTTGTAATGCCCTAAATAGGTCGAGGTGGTCAAAATGCTCCAATAGGACTAAAATTGGGTAGGATTGATATTTTTTGTAATCTTATATGACATATTTTAACTTGTTTAAGGTGTTGGAATGAAAAGTAAGAGTCTAGGTTTATGAAATGAAACATACATATTCCCATAAATTATGAATCATACAGTAACAATATACATAGATACATGTGCAAGCATAAATATAAGGCATAAGCAATTTACAAAGCATAAGAAATCCACATAAACATAAATTAGTATACATAAATACACATGACACATGAATTTCATACGCAAAACTTAAACTATATATATTCATAGGGCATGTAGAAAAATATATATGTCCAATAATGTCATACATCGAATATATCCAATAAATTTAAATTGGCTTCGTGAAATCCAAATGGTTGTAGAACATGTCATTTATACAATATACAAAAAATATGTCCAGTAATTCCATATCAGCACACAATGATTATCCCTAATCTAGTCATTTCCCACAAGGAGAAGAAAACAAATCTTGGGCTATCCTCGATCGTCGCATCGATGGAGATGCAATGGATGTTGTAGTCTTCTGAGTGCGCTCACTAGTCCTCCTATCTAGACTCTTCTATAGCTCAAGCTGATAACATAAAAAGTATAAACATCAATAACTAATATACATCAAAATTCAATTATACGATGACATAAAATAGAAGATTTGCTTACCTCTATAAAATAGTCACTATGTACACCCACCGAAGGGGCATGATGACGATTTGGAGTAATGAGTCCCTACAACAATGATCAAAATAATATTTAAAATACCTACATGAATATCATTAAAATTTTCAATACAAATATTAAAATAACAATTAAAAATAAGTAACCTCTTTCATACCTCAGTTAGTGCTTCAAAACTAGCTACAGTTGTAGCTACACCACGATCCAAAGTATCACAAACATCAGGAAGAGTCTTTATTTTCAATAACTAAAAATGAAACAACAAGAGTGTTATGTAGTTATCAAGAATACCTAGATAATTTTTACAACCCCTCTAATGAACAAATGGTACCTCTGTGAAGGTGCCACCGTATCCTTCAGTGTGTGGTGTCGATGTCGTAGCTCCAACGTTAAACTAGTACACAGATATGGTAATTTATAAGACAACCATTCACATAAGAAAGTACCACTGACGTGTTAATTATAATGCATTATTACATATATACCTATGGACTTAATGATGTTTTCACAAAGCCAAGTGAAGGAATGTGATCACTGCCTTGATCACTTTGACTCTAGATTTTGATCATAATTTGTCTATTAATTTAGTTATTCATTCATTTATTAATTAAATATATTCAAGTAAATCAAATTAACTTGCAAATAAAGATACCTCAAGGAAAGTTGAACGATTCCCTTCACTGTGTAATGTGAACGTCGATGGTCCAACAGTGAACTAATGCACATGCACAATAAGTTATGAGACAACCATTCACATAATTACATAATAATCAAATGTATTAATTAGAATGCTTTATTCAATACATATTATGGAGTTGATGACGTAGTGTGAAAGGAGTCCGGGGGATCATTTTCGCTGCAACTGACACTCTTGTCCTGAATTTTGGTCACAATCAATAGATACAATTTAATTATTCATTCATTTATAAATGAAATATGATCAAATAAATTTAATGAACTTGCAAATATTTACTTGTGTATCAATGCCAAATTTTGCATTGAGAAAATCATGGGTCATCATTCCATCATCCTCTTCCTCTTTATCAACAGTACCAAAGCTGCATAAGGATCCACAAGGCTGATAAATATGACCTCTTGAAGACTGACCATGGTCACCCTCGACTAAAGAAGTGGCACACTATATGAGAGTATGTGTTAGAGCACTAATCCCTCCTAGTGTGTCCACCTCCACATGTTCCTTCACAATGGAAGGAATACTAACATGATCCACTTGTGGCTTGCCTTTGGGCACCCTAGCTTCATTAGGGTCATGACGTGCCATAGGTCTATCAAATGATCACCTCGCAACTCTACCCTGAGATTCTACAAAGTCAAAATAATTTGGCACCTCCTTGAGAACAAATTCACAATAGAGTTACCTCAGGAAATATATAGGAACCTCGTGATTGTTACAGGGAGGGGAATCAAATACCATCCACCATTTGTCCTAAAAGTTTATTTTTATATCTTCATTCAAGCACTAATGAAATGGGAACCTCTTTGTTATAATCCTAAGAGTATCAGTTTCCCCTATCTTTTTAAAGAGTTTGCAAATGTTGTCTTTTGTCATTTGTTTATTTTTTATGTCCTCATATCATAATTTATTTACATAATATCATTTTTGTTCTTCTCTTTTGTCATGTCATAAATTAAGTTGCCCACTAACTGAGCCTATGTGGCGAAAAATTAATTCTAATGATTTTTAAAGTGTTTCCCTTCGAGGATTTGTATCAATAGAATATTTTAACCTCCTAATTAAAGATTTTATTTCAGTTTTCCCTCTTTCTATTTGGTTAATCAAATTTTCATGTGTTCCAGGAGGAGGTTTCTCGATTAGTGGAGGCGGTTGGGGTTCATTTTCTTGGTTATTTTTAAAATTCATGTGTTCATGAGGAGAAGATGGAGGGTTTGGTTGAGGGTTTTCTTTAGGGAGATCATTCCTTCCTGCCAATTAAAACAAACTCTATTTTAAAAACCTAATTAAACGTAAAATTTAAGAAAAATAACTTTGACAATAAAATTTGATTGAAAACTGAAATTAAACTTAAATTTCAATACAAATAAGAGGCATAAGTTGTAGAATCACTTAGCTCTTCTTTCGGTTTGACCTTGATGATGTTGTGGAGCCATTTTTTGTTTCACTTAATGAAGCAAAAAAGAAAAATATTCTACGTACACGCTTTGCAAGCTCTCCTCTTTGCTAAGCCGCGAGTTTTAGGGCAAGAAATGAGCCATTTTTATGGCACTTTGACCTTTATAGGTTTCTACATAGCCCGCACATGCTATGTTTTGAATTTCCCAAACCTAAGGCTTGGGCAATCAAAGCCATAGCGTGTGCGCACTATAGCCCGCACGTGCTTTAGTGCCTACACACTATACTCTTTTGGGGACCAAAAAGGAATTTGGGACTTTTTTGGTCACCCATCTTCGTGCATATACCCAAATGTACCTCCTAATTTGTAAGAGCTTGTGTGCTGTATAATAAATAATGATTGTTTAGCACCCACCTTAGTGTATTTGCATTACACATTTTTGTTTAGGACTCCATAATTGCACTTAATGCATACATACTTAATTCAAATCTGAGTCCTCTTCTCTCTCCAAATTGTGAAAAAATTGAGCTAGGATCTAATCTTTATGCATACACCTCTATTTTACTCCAATCACAAATTCACTTCATCTCCTAGGTCCTATTTTACCTTCTTCTAGCCTCATAATTCAACCTCGTTGAACCGCCTCACAATAGGTGTATAATAATCATGCTCAAGGCCTTTCTTAGGAATGGTTCATTCAATCTAAGGACTATTTTTCCCATTATGAGGTGTATTTAACTTGTCAACCCAGGGACGTATACTTGAAATGGTCAGCACGGTATGTGCACTAGGTTCCTTAAGTAGTCATTCTGCTTATGCTACAAGAAGGTAAAAATGCATAAAAGAAACCTACACTAGTGCTGCAGGAAAATAATACATTTATCTTCTTACTGGAATGAATGCTAGAAATTGCAACTCTACTAAAACCTAAGATTTCAACCTAAAACATCCATTATAACTATTCTTGCAGATGTTGTAGGAACACTCACAAGTTGCGATGCTGCAGGAAGAAATTGTAACTTCTATCTGAAATACTGGAAATTCTTGGAAATGCTAGAAATGAAATCTATTCTATTCTAACCTATTCCACCTCCCAAGTGGGCCCCCTTGGTCAGTTTTTGCTAAACTATGAACACAGAATGTAAACCAAGAACTATTTCATTGCGTTCCAAAAACTCATTACATAAAAACAAGACATGGAACTTGAAATAGATTGCTGTGAAAATACAACAATGTTCTTCCAAAACCTTTTCTTTGATTTCTCTCTCCCTCAAACTATCAGTCCAATCCATATATATAGAAGATCGAACATTATTACAAAATAGAAAGGAAAACCATCTTGCTGAAAACATGTCGGAGAAGAATATGGAAATAGAACAGCCCGTAGTGTGGGTAATGAAACTCGGATGACCAATTCAACATACTAAGTGTAGAGGGAATATAGGTGTGCTACATCCCCGCATCCTGGAATAATGGCTCCATTGTAGCAGCCGTGTTTTCCTAGTGCTATAATGATCACTCCGCCATAGCTGGTCTTCAATGGTCTTCTTTGAATACTGTCGACCACTCTCCAGCCACTTCTCTCCTGCCAAGTTAGTTATGACTTGGAAATATTCATGCAACAAGCTTAATCAAATTAAATATCTAGATGTTAGAACATATATTCTGATGATTTTATGAAATACTGCATTATATGTATAATAATAGCAAAGTATGTCAAAAACATCTACCCATGGTTTAACATGTTAAAGTAGTTTGTTCGTGTTTATAGAATGCCTTGTATATATATATATATATATATATATATATATATATATA
>MU225777.1:454604-480110 GCA_018584345.1 Thuja plicata | reverse complement strand
CATCTACCCATGGTTTAACAGTTCTATCTGGACTTTTATCACAAGTTTTGACTAGCTAGGCTCTCAAATGTTTTAACAAAAACTAGAACAGAGTATTAAAATTATACAAAACAAAGGCAATAATTTAACCTTATCACTCGTTGTCAGAATCAACCATATTTGTTAAACTCTAATTGTTGAATCAGTAGTGAATTGGTCCTCGGGATTAACCAAAATCCCTAAGGACCTAATCGGCCTTTTCCTAGACTAGGATGACCTAACTTGGCCTTTTCCTAGGGGACTGTGCCAAGATTTAGGGCCTGGGTCCATCTTGATGGATTTGAAGGGTTTCTAGATCTGTGGTCAGCTATGCAATTCTAACTTCTGAAATAACTATAAAAGAAGCGTCCTTGCTTCATTTTGGCACAATGAAATCAAGTGCAATGTGAAGACCTCAATTTTATCACAACAAGCAATTTCAAGGTGGAAGCCCAAGCTTGATGACATCTATTGAAGAAAAGGTTGGCCATTGAAGAATTCTTTCAAGAATTCAAATCTAGCATATACAACTTCAAATCAAGCATTCAAGACATCATTTTCTACATCATGGAGTTTCAAACTGATTGTGAGGATGGTTAGGAGTACCTTTTCCCTTGGGGGCTTGGTATGATTTCCTTATTATTTTTTAGATCTATGCATTGATGCTTTATATTTACATGCTTTAATTTCACACATTATATGTATTTACATGCTAGGGTTTCACTCTATCACACATAGGGTTAGATCTATGTATTTACATTCTTGCTTACTTGCATTCTAGACATACTCTAGATTCACAAGCACAACACATTTTACTTTTTCTAATGTCTATCTATGGAGGTGGGAATCACCAAAATGGGGGGTTGACTAAGGAAAACCCCTATATAGCCACCCACACACACATTTTTCAGATTTGCAAGTTTAGAAAGTTTAGGCACAGGTTCATATCTGAAAAGATCTCAATCCGTTCATTCCAGATCTCTATTGTTTCTCAGTCCATAAATTTTATAGACAAGGTCAAGTTAGGTTAGCCTTGTCCAGGATTAGGCTGATTTAGGTTGGCCTTGTCCTTTCCAGAATCAGAATCTTCAGTCCTGCCAGTTGCAGGTTCCAGATTTCCCAGATCAGAAAGTTTCCATAATCTAGGATTCTGACAGTCGAAAAAACCAGGTTCAAAGTGCAATTCCCCTCTCCACTTTTTAGGTGCACACATTCCTATCCCTATAAGTTGCATTTACTTTCATAATCGTATTTTTTCCTTTCATATTTACATATCACTTGCATAGACTTTATTGGAATTAACTAGAAATCTAACCCTATAAGGCCTAGATCCCCTGTTAAGCACTCTTACTCACCTGGTTTTGCTTATCGAATCTATCTTTTAGGCTAGGGTTTGTGATTTCAATGTATAATATCCCCCAATAGATTTGGTGATTGATCTACCTCCTAGCATTGCTCACCATTTCCTATTATACAAAAGATATGAAATGATAGAATAGATAAGAAGAAAATATGAAAAAGATAGAATTAGAATTAAAAGGACAAGATGTAATACATAACAGATATTGGTTAATGAAATTCTTTCAGTATTTTATCTACAATTGCATTGTGGAAAATTTTCTTTCTAAATCAATTCTCTATGATTTTCAGTTCCAGTAATTGAATTCTTTCTTAAATTCTCTTAGGAAGAGATTGTGTACTGTCATAGAATTTTGAATATCAAGAATGATTTGAGAAATTTTTTTCCTTATGCTTCTTGTCTAATTGGTCTTTTCAAGTAAGAGTTAAAATCAATTGAATTAATTGTGGTGGCAGATATATGATTATCTAGTATTGAGGGTTAGATAGTTGACAAATTTATCCAAGTGGTAAATTTAAAAACTATCTCCTAGAGTTATATGTGAAGGTCTAGAAGGAAGGTGACTGTATTTCCCAACGAGGACAAGGCATTGGTCTTCCATACAAAAAATTACTCAAATAATAACTAGATTACAATATGAGAATCATAAGCATAAATAGAAGCAAGAACAAAAATTAGTTAGATATCAAGATTTTCCTACACATGGATTAGAACAGAAGTAGTAGTAGAAGGAAGATAAAATACAACAAGGTTGTCAAGAGGTAGAATAAAATAAGTGAGAATCAGATCAATTTATCTCAAGAATTTATGTCCTTCTGAGATAGATAAGATAGAGACTAGAAGTAGAAGATAGCTATAAGTTTCAATCTTCTATAAGAAGCACCAAATTGGAGATTTAGTTGGTGAATAGGTGCACCCACCTAGGTATTGTAGAGCCTAAAGTGTAGGGGAAGCTTAACCACAATAAGGCTACTTCCATTTGTTGGCCAAGTTGATTGGAAGGTTTGAACATAGAATTTTGCATACTCTTAGAACTTTTCCAATCTGTTGATTTGGGAAACAACAGGTTGGTCCTTTTTATGCATTCAAGTGTCAGATATTCATGCAAGAAAAAAAATTGAATCAAAACATTGTCATCACTATTTGGAGAAACAACAGAACTGGGAACGGAAGGTTGCGAGAACCTTGAACAGACAACTCAACGGAGTAATAGGGCCCACACCAGCCACCTAAGTGCAATTAGCATTTAGGGTGAGGTCTCATGGGGGCTTAGGCTCTACTTTTTAGGAAGAGGAGACCCCATGAAGAAAATAAAAATTTCTGCCAAATTATTTGGAATCTTTTTTAAAAAAATAGAAGCTCCTACTTTTTAGGCTTGCATATTTAAGGAGCTAAAAATGTGGTGGGGCTAGTAATTGCCCCACCAACTTAGGAATATTATGTGTCAATGGTCAAACATGTACATTTAGATTTTCTTTAATAACAATTTTGGAGGAAACAATTTTTTCAAACATATTTTTATCATGCACGGGTTATAGAAGACAAAGATATGCTAGCTTTCTTAAAATTTGAAATTTAAAATTTTAAGCAAAATTGGACTACAAAATTCATGGGACCATCAACTCTAAAATATTTCTAAAAAAAGTCAAGTAGCTCGAGCTCTATTTAAGCGAAAGGCTTTCTATAGTGGCAGCAAAATTGTTTGTAAACATTAATCTTTTGTGGAAAAAATTGGTAGTAAATAACTTGTCTTTTATTATGACTTGACAAATATTATAATATTAAATGTTTAAACAACTTACAAACAAGAAAAATAAAATGCATGGAAGTGCAACAATTTTAATGCATGGAAGCAATAGTTTCATAGTAAATTTCTTTATGTTATTTAATTTTCTGTGCAAGGCATCCTCTATATATTTTCTCTTGCTCAATTCATACCATTACCAAGAATTTATTGTACATGTTACTATTGTTATTGCAGGCTCCTTCAAACATGCATACAATTAGAAATCACATGCATAAAATATTGTGAAAGCGTAAGCACAAATAGTAACTCAACAACTCTATGCCTACAAAATATAGTTCTATTTCATTACAACCTACAACAAATATTTTTTTCTTAAATTTACCTTTATTTGTAGTGAAAAATCGTAGCATAGAAAATGGCTTAAATTTGTGATGTTAAAAAAACTAACCTTTTATTTTATTTGACTGAGTATATTAGTGTCTTATTTAGCCCAATCGCCAAGAGTTTTACAAACAAATTCACCATTGTTGCACTTAAGAGACCTTTTGCTAGCATGCCCATGTCTTATGGCTATGTGAAATTGTAAAAGTACATCCACAATTAATATATAGAATGTAATCATGATTTTATTAAATTTACTAAAGTGCATGTTAAATAGTCACAATTAATATATAAAATGCAATAATGATTTTACCAAACTAAAATACATGTTGGAAGAATATCCAAACAAATCAAACTTAATTGAGAAACCTACTAAAATTCACATATTTTTAACTATTGACAATGACAATAATATTCTTGTCCATTCCAATCTCAAGTTTCTTTCTTTTTTTTTTCTTTTCTTTTTTGGAATGGTTTGATAAACGTTTTACTTTTATTGTTTAAATTTATCTTAAATCTACACAATCACAATAAGTATATAGAATGCAATTTTACTAATTTTAGTAAAATGGAAGAACATAAAAATAATCAAACTTAATTTAGAAACCTTTTATTCGACATATTAATTTTAATGAAGCAAACATGAACTACCTAAGGAATCAGCCATTCCTCGAAAAACTCTTCAAAGCGACAGAAAAGAAGAAACATCCATTTCAAAAACTACTTAACAATGACTTGAACGAGGGGAGAGCTGAGGAAGAGGTCAGTCAGGGGAAGGAGAATGAAGAGGATGTCAACAGCCAGGGTTTTGCAGAGTATGGAGAAGACCATTACACCTGCAGTATTATAGGTAAAAACAAAAAGGTTGTCTAGAGAAATTTTGACACGGTCTCCGCTAAAATGGGAATAAAGAGAGAATTGGTAAGGACCTTGATTAAGGAAAACAAAGAGGGCATAATTCAGATGGAAGAGCTCATTGATCCTGCTCTAGTGATTTTTAGCGACAATGCGAGGGAAGATCCTCAAATGGATGTGCTGAACAATGCAAAAAATAGTGCCATTAATAGCTATAGATCAACAAAATGGACCTACTATGAAATATATGAGCTGAAAAAAAGGATGGACAGGGTGGAGAAAGAAATCATAATCAACAACAACAAAAATATAGTGGAGGACAGGGAGCTGGATAGCAGAGTAACTGAACTGAAGCATAGGGTCGAAGGTATTGAAGCTTCAATGGTTAAAATAGCTGAGCAGATTTACAACATACTTAAAGCCTCCAATGATAACATCAAGGCTATCATTGACAAGTTTCAAGAACAAAGAGGAAACAAAGAGGATCGGTCGATGCATAGAGACAGGGATCAATTTCCAGAAGATGAAAATACGAAGGGAACTGGAGAAGAAGCCAAACTGATGGAAAACCAGGAAGCTGACAAGGAGCTGGCCAAATTTAGAGAAGCTGCTGAGAGAATGACCGAGCTGGAGATATGGGCGACGAAGATTCTCAAAGACATTGCCTGACTGGCACCCCTAGTTTTTTGTTCCCGGTTTTATTGGATATGTGTTCCTGGCTTTCTGTTGTTTGAGACTGTTTTGCTAGAACTGTCTATTTTTTGATGGATTTTTTGTAACGCTTATATGCTTTAGTTCTCTTTTTATCCGTTGTAGGGTTTTAAGAACCCATCAAAACATGTTTTCCTTAATCAAAAACAATGACTTAAACGAGAAATCTTGAATGTTGTCTAGTCTGAACATTCTGCACAACTTTCTCTGTCACTGCAAATTCCAAGACATCAAGATTTTCTCGGAAGTAATGAAAATAATAATTGAACCACGTAAGGCTCCAATTATCCATACAAATACATGTAAATGGATGGAATACTTCTGCATTAATCTGAATCTCGAGATTTTTTTGGCATATGTTAAATGGGAATCTGTGTAAATTCTCAAGTAATTGATCCTATTGTTAAGTTAATAATGGAGGATGGGAGATTAAAGGAGTTTTCTGAGACTGTAAGGGTAGAAGAAATTTTGAGAGAAAAGCCAGGCTTTTTCATCTGCCATTCTGATTGCATGGCTTTTGATCAGTATTTAACTCCTCTAAATCCACAAGATCTACTGCAACTTGATGAACTATATTTTGTGCTCCCTGAAATAAAATTGAAGTACCCTTTGCCCTCTTCAGAGATGGCTTCCATGGCCATAAAATCCATTTCTGTGTTTAAGAGCCAAAGTCTGAATAGAGTTATGCCTTTGGAGAAAAATTTTGTGGATACCCCCAAAAATCAAAGATTTCTGTCAATAGACAGAATGGAAGAGTTCTATTTTGTAGAAGCATCTGTTGAGAAATATAAGCGGCCAGCGTTGAGAGGAAGTATGGTTTCATGGAAGGCATGGAAGAGGAGGGTCGTGTCTATGGGGCAAAATATTTGCACCTTTGTTAACAAAATACGTTAATAACATGTATGTTAGCCTATTGTGTTAACATGTGTTAGTAATTTGCAAACAAACACAATAGGCTAACATATGTATTGTTAACATATATTGTTAACAACATATTGTGTTAACAAAGGTGCAAATATTCTGCCCCATAGACATGGCCGAAGAGTAGACTTTCTACAGTTCCCGAGGGATTTTCTTATTGAACGTTACTGGAAAAAAAAAATTTATTTTTGAATTTTTTTAAGGGGAAAAAATGAAATTCATTTTTGAATTTTTCGAAATTATAATTAGGCTTTATAGGCATGTTGAAATATTCATGTCTAGATGGTGCTTTATTTTCTTTTGTGAGGTAGTCTTATATTATTATAAGCCATATGTATACATCTATTCTTATTGTAGACTATAAAAGAATATTTATGTTTATCTTTCTTTTTTTCCCTTCTTTAAGACACGAAGATAATGACAACAAGACATTGTGATTTAGTGGTCCTATAGAAAGATTTTCATAATGCAAGTTATTTTTTCTTAAATTGTGTTTCTAATAAGAGTGTTATTAACTTGTTGACATAACATCTATACACAAAAGACTTAATTATTGAAGAGCTGTCTTCACTAATTATATTTTGTTAACTAATAAATATATTAGCATCTACCTAAAGTCTCCAAAACTCTTTTATTTATTTAAACTGATTTAATATATCAATGAAAATAAAATAGATTAATTTATTTAAATGGGATGTAAATTAATTTTTCTAATTAGTATTATATGAGAAATAGTTTATTCCTTGAAAGTTTTATGTCAAATTTATTTATTTATTTTATGTAAATTGATTTAGAGTATGAGTCTAGGTAGGTATTTCACAATTTATGATACGAGGATTATAAGGGGTATCATTTTTCTAAATTTGATTGGAACATTATTTATGTCAAAAAATTTATGGTGTTGGGGACTTGAACTTAATAACACATGATTCCTAATTGAATCATTCAAACCTAATCAAAATAAACCAAGTAAATTTTTGGTTGAAATTTCTTTATTTGTTTTTCAAAATTTTCATAGCAGTGACTTTATTTAATATTAAAGAATCCAATTACAAAAACAAATAATGTTTTTCTATATTTCATCCATAAACATAAAAATGAATATTTATAAATTTTTCATTGATTGATTTATAATTAGTAGAGTATACTATATTTTGAAAAGGTTTAAAAAAAAACAGTTCATAAAGCAGTATACTATACTTTCTAATAACCACCAAGTCACAAATTTTGAGGTCCATCATTACACAACATATATAAATTGATAACACATACCTTTAGAATTTTAAAATAAACTTAAACTCTCCACAAGTTTATAGAATGTTAACCTATATAATGTAAAATTTAATGAGCATTATTTTAGAAAGAAAATTGTAATATACACAAGATGCGATAAGCTATAAGGTTCAATATAAACCAAACAAATAATTGTATTTTTGGGGGATTGTAAATTTTTAGCCTCCGTGTTAGCTCTTTTGGACCTTTTGTACCTTAGTAGATAAGTTATCACATAAGAAGTTCAATTTATAGAACCCTATATTAAATTCTATTAGTATGCATTCCTAGGTCTCGCTACCCTCATTGTAATAATTGTGTTATCATATATATCTTTGTGCTTCACAATCTCTAATTTTGTATACCAACAAATCAAATACATGATTTAAAATCTTATCTACTTTAGATGATTGATTTGTTGGTGATGTGTAGTGTTGAGGCTATTCAATGACTATGTGAAATTGTGTGCCTTCAAGATGGGTTTTACACCTATGATCTTGAGATCCATATTTACTAGTGGCTACAAACGAATATCACCGCTACAAGTAGATCTTAAGTCCCTATTTGGTAGGGTCATGGTATCCTTATTGTTTCAAATATGACAAATTTATTAGTAATTAGAAAAATACCACATCCATATGGTTTCTCACTATTTATGTATTTTTGTGTTACAACATTGATTGGCCCACTACCATGTCATATGTTACAAGTGTGGTTTTCGTTGCACCAAAAGATCGACCTGTAAATGCCTGATACAACAACTAGACTTATAGAATCCACATGAGGTAGTTAGCTCCTTGTCACAAATCCCGAGGGGAGTGCTAACCATTTTGCCAACAATCTCCTCCTTAGCATTACCTGAGGAGATTCAAACTTGTGACCAAGCTCTGATACCACTTGTTACAAGTGTGGTTTTCATTGCACCAAAAGATCGACTTGTCAATGCCCAATACAACCACTAAACTTATAGAAACCACAAGAGGCGGTTAGTCCCTTGTCACAAATCCCGAGGGGAGCACTGACCATTTTGTTAACAATCATCTACTATATTTACTTCTCCTTTTCTATTTTCATAATGGAGTATGACACCATTAGATTCCATGTGGGGACATCCATGTATTCTTGTGGGCTTATTAGAGCTTAAAACCATATCTTTTGCAGGTCATCATTGAACCTCTTTTCCTTTCACCCATGGAACCATAAAGATAAATATAGTAACAATAATTTTATTTCGCTTGACTAAACACATCTAGAGAGTAGCAGGTTATCAAATTTTACTATGCACCATCAACTAGTTGATTCCATATCATAGGTTAGTAGGACTGTTATATTCTTTTTTTTTGTATAGTCACAAATATTTCACAAGCCATTATCTCAATGATTAGTTAGTACATCCTTTGGTTGCACATAACCAATGATCAACCCTATATGGAAAAAACTTATGGTGCTTCATTAAATTATATAATTGTGTCCTCTTTTCTATGCACTTGATTACCATTTCATGGGTGAAATAAATATTTTGGATCCTATATAATACACAAATTGTATATAATGAATAGTTATTATTGTCATTATTATATTTTAATGATACACCATTAGATGATGGATATTGTTCATAGCATAGACTAGTAAATTCTACATTTAAACCTTAATCAACTGTAATTTACCCACTTGGCTTAATAAAGCTCCTTTATAGCCCACCAATTTGGACTAAAATTCGTCAATAAGACTTTCCCAAAATGAATTTGGAATGAAGTTTAAATAGAGTTGCAAGCTAAGGTAGGTGGGAATGAATCTTCAATCACACCATGACTAATCACATCTTCCTCATTCTCCAAGGCTACCATGGACAACTTTTGAAGCTCTTCAAGGCTTGCCTCCAGGGAAACTATGGCCATATCCTTAGCCCCGTTTGGTTGTAGGATTTAGAAAATGTTAAATTTGATCAAATGCTGGAAATGGTCAAATCGTGGATTTGATATTCCAATTCTTCATTTTTCATAATATAGTTTGGACCATTTGATTGATGCAGAATATCAACGAGAACATGCATTTCTTTCGTTTGATTCCACATTTTGAAACTGGAATTGGAATCTGAATATAGGTTTTTTTATAATTTTTAAATAGTTTTAATATCCAAAGAGACATGGTCATCCACCTGAAAGAAGAGCTCACTATGAACAGTCACAAGATAATTGATGGCTTCATTAGATATCACAACTCGAGGTTGCCACAACCACAAATATATAAATTACAAAAATACACGAATCCACATAAAATAATTTAATTACAACCAAGAGCGAAAATATCTTGCTCAAACTCTATGATTGCCAGTGCGCCTGATGTGGATAATGGACGGTGGATTAATGATTGTTCGCGAGTCTTTATAGAATTGATGTGACAAGGATTGTGAATCAGTCATGTTTACAGTTTTTGAAGGAATGTTTTTTACCATTGTAGCCAATATTTACTGGATTGATTGCAATCGATTCCCAAGCAAGTAAGAGGATACCAGACAGGTTCCTGTGAGAATAACGACATATTTGTTAATTCCCTAGCGATGGTATCCAGCAATTTACAGTAAGTGTCAGCAGTGATTATTGTGGCCGAGCCCACTAGTTGCGCATACATGAAAATTCTTGAGCAACCGATCCATCAAAGACTTGTCTTCCAGGAAATGGACAGGTTATTAGTGATAAGTATTGGCGAGGACTTTTATGGGTGAGCCCCACTTCCTGGTTGTGATGTTTTGTTTCTGTGTGGTTGTGATTATAGGGAAAATAGGTTTTAAATAGATTCGGAATCCTTTTTTACAATAGATCTATAGAGAAAATCCAATATCATGATAAATTAGCACCAACACCCAAATTAGAGAACCAATGCTATGATACCAATTATAGGTATAGGAAAGGTTACTGAGAGGGCTCAGGGGGTGAATCACTAATTACCAACTTAACCTTAAAACACAATCCCAAATCTTCTCTAAATAGATTTACCGATTACAATTTAATTAACCTATAACATTGTTATTGGTTATCATAACATTAAACATCCATGCAACATAAAGTAAACATTTAGACAACATCAACACCAGTATTTATCTCGTGGAAACCTGATTAGAGAAAAAACTACGGTGTGAGATCAATGCCCACAAAAGTTGTACTCTTCTGAAATATGCCCGATTAAGAGCTTGCTCAGGTAAAGGTTACAAAAGCACTATTAAATGCTACCTAGTTATGAGATTTACCTAGAGAACTGTTAAAGTTTTATACCTTATTAGGAGTAACCTGGTTAGAGGATTTTAGACACTCTTTTGAGAATGACACCCTATTAAAGGATTTACAATAGACCTATTAAGGTCACCCGATTAAGGGATTTTACTGTCACAATTGTTAGAGAGTAACAACCAATAATGATCAGTAGTTTGCACTAGCTTTGCTATACCAGATCCAATAAAGTTCCTTAACATAATAACATACCATTCCAATTCTTTGTATCCTTTTTTGTGATCGCAACAATCCTTCATTGATTAGTTCTTCTATTCAACCAATATTCTATCTTCTTCTCCATTACGATACCAAACTTCTCCTTGTCTCTTCCTTAAGTAGATAATCTTTAGTCATCAAAACCCCAAAACCTAGATCCAACGATCATAAGTTCATCATCGTATTAAACTATTTTCCTATTCTTCCTCCTTGTCAATTGTGTCGTGATTTTCTCTTTTAACTAATAGTTGTCGGCTTCCGATCTACTAACCTCCTTATGCCGATAACTCTTCATTCATGTTGATAGTTAATACTTTTCTTATTTGACTATTTGACATCAATGACAAACAATATAATTGATCTAACATTTTCATCAACTTCACTTAACTTCCTTATCAACTAGAGTAGTTATGCCAACAATCTCTTTATATGCCAACATGAATGCCTCTATCCCAAAGCTTCTTAGATGTTGCACGAAAAAAAACAAAAAAATCTATAGAATGCAACATAGAGAATGCACTTCATTCAAATAGTTAGAATTCACTTGCTTGTATAAAAAATTTTGGATGTACATTTGTTGTTGTATATTTCTCGATCATGAAGTAATAACATATAAAGAGCTATTCTAAAAACATTTTTAGTGGTGTAAAAATCCAAGAGCTTCAAGGAGACCGTTGGTCCTCTCTCTGCAAAGTCAATAAATGAAAATAATATTAGATAGTTTTTTACTCAATGAAGACATTTTCTCAATTCAAAAAGTAACTTATCTCTTAGTTCTAATTATAATTAATTGATAAACATTATCAATTTAACCAAGCTAGTTCAAGAAAGACAAAAATTAAAACACCGTAATAGCCTGATTCATCTATACTGAAAATATCAATAATTTTCTATATAATATTCAGATTCATCTAATACCCATAAAAAGTGGGCCTATAATTGTTCACCATGGTTAAAGAGTTTCTCACTACAATGTTTGGTTTGAACAAAGATGTAATCCAACTTTCTTCCTGATGCATCACAGTTCACAAACCACATGATACAACTTAAATATTTTAAACATTCCAATCGCAGGACTAGAAATATGGTGCAATCCCTATTAGGCATACTCAATGTTCAAGATTTTTTACCATTGCCATAATTTGTTTCTGTAGCAAAATAAAAATAGTTAATAATTGTCCATTGTTTGTAAAGAACACCGCCTCAGACATCCAAAGATTGAGAATTTATTTTATAGATATGAAACAGTTGATTAGGTAAATATCAAGTCAAGTAAACTTTTTCCTTCTTAAAGTCTCAAAATTTGAATGATATAAGTCATTCAACAAGTCACCAAGGATCATTAGGTGTACACATAATTATATTCTTCTACTTTGAGATAATAAAGATGGCATGCTTTCAATTCTTATGTAATGTCATGATAAATTTGAAAGGTGTTCAAGTATAATTGAGTTTTAGTCGAGAGAAGTACAGCTTGGCATGTAATTAAAGAATGTGGAACAAAAGATGAGTGTGGTGGGAAAAGGGTTTAGGCTATCTCTAGAAATATGAATCATGTCCATGAAGGGCATACTAGTGCTACATCTTAACATAGACGGATTAAAAAATTATAAAATGTGTAATTTAAAAAGAGTAATAATAAGTGGTTTCTACTAAGCACTTTTTACTATTACAACTGTACATCCATATGACCTAATATTTATTTAATGCAATTTAGCATTAATAATAAAATCAAAAAGCAAAGCAAAAATTATATTTCAAAACTTCAATCCCTCTAATATAAATACTCATATATTAGATATAGCAACAAATACTACAAGTTTTGGTGCTTTAACTTTGTATTTTAAGATGTGTGTTAAGCCAAATTAAAACACATAATTATCTTCAATGATTTTTTTTTTTTGGAAAGTCCCCTCAAATTTCTAGCCATCACTTAAACAGTACTAAAATTGAGGTTTCGTCGAAACAAGATTAGAGAATAAATTTCCTTAATAAAGCACACATTAACTGTGTCTACTTTTCGGTAATCTGGTCTCTTTCAGTGATGTCGACCAATTATTCCTTGGGGCCCAACGGCGCAGCAGGAAGAGCAGGAGCCACACATTTACTTGGAAAAAATCTTTGTAGTTATAGAAAAGCAGAATACATCCATTTCACTCCGCCCACAGATTACTTCTCCAGACTCGAACTGGAAATTCTGGGTGTTTTTTCAGTCTGAACATGCTACGCAGCTTTCTCTGTCACTTTAAATTCAAGAATACCAAGACTTTCCTGGAAGCAATGAAAATAATTATTCTACCGCGTAAGGCTGGAGTTATGCCTTTGGACAAAAATATTATGAATACCCGCCAAAATCGAAGATTTCTGTCAATAGACAGAATGGAAGAGTTCTCTGTTATAGGACTTCAACCTCTAAAATCGAGAAATGTGGAGTATGATTCGAGATCTGTTAAGAAATATAAGCGGTCGGCGTCGAGAGGAAGAATGGAAGACGAGACTTTCCACAGTTCCTGAGGGATTCGCTTACTGAATGTTTAGAATAATAAAAATTGAAATTGATATAAATATGAAATATATAAATGGAAAGTCTTTCATTAAATGTAGAGTAATAAATTTGTTTATGATTTTATATACTGCTCACTATTTGTATTGAACAAAGATATTTGAACTAAATTTTTTTTCTATTTTTATAGAAATGCGCTAACACACACTATTCTAAATGGTTTTACATTGATTACAAATTGAACATTTGTCTTCCCATTTATTGTCGCAAACTCCATTTGGGTTATTATTTTGCTCTTTTATCTATTCACCTCATTTCTCCCCATGTTTGTTTAATTGTTGTCCTCTTACAAGATTTAGTCGTGCCAAAAATATATTGTAAACAATATTGTTTTTAGATGCTTTGATAACCACCATATAAATAAAACTATTACTATGAGTTTGGTACACTAAGTTGAGGATATGATCTAGCGAATTAAAATAAATAAATTGCCAAAGTCCAAAACTGTAGATCTCATTCGTGGCAAATACTTAATGGTGCAAGGGAAAACATTGGACAAATGGTTGTAGTCTGTATACTACTTTTGCATAAGTTTGCATGGACGGTGGGAACAGAAAATATCTAATTACATGTGGGCTCATCTCCTATATCGTAAAACAATTATGTTGATTTATGTTAATGAAGGCATGAGTTGAACCAATTTACAAAATGCAGAAACATCTATAATGTTGAAGGTGTTAATTGCATGTTTTTTTAAATTCATTGTCTTATTTGATTCTCTAGTATGGGCAGACCTCCCTACCCACACATACATTGTAACTAGATTTTTATAAATTATGTTTCTAGCAAATTAAAATTTGATTATAATATGTTCAAGAGTTTGTTGAATCCTTGTTGATACCTTCTTGGTTGGATCTTCCAAATTATATTATCATGATGAAAAAGGCAATTTCAAAAGAGTTTGTTTGTTAATTTTGAGCTTTGAAGTGATGTTTCATCTTATCTGTTTAAACTCACTCCAAACCATGTTTCTATTTAAGAGATCTAGCAAAAATTTCTCTTTTTCTCTTTTTTCTTTTTCTAATTTGCACAACTTGAATCGACAGAAAATTTTGACTATTACTTCCTCTGATTTTATAAATGAGAAACCCCACTTCCGATTCTATAACTATAAATTTGTCTCACTTCCTCTGATTCTATAATAGAGAACCCTCTCATTATGATCAACTACCACTTGTGATTTTATAACTCTTCTGCATAATAATTTAACTGCAATCACATTTATTTAATTTTGTTTAAAGCTTCGCCCAAATTAGCCGATTTGAATAACAAAAATCAATTTCTCTCATGTTTCTGTAACAAATATTTCACCGTTACTGGTGAAAAGGAAGATGAAGAAACTATCGGACACATGATTGAAATAGGGGAGAAAAAGAACATGTTGTAGAGGGATATTCAAGAATAGGGTGTTGACTTGGTGGTTAGCACCTCCTTGGAGATCTGTGACATGGCTTAACCGCCTCCCATGGATCGGGTAAAATCTGACGTTTGTATCGGGCATTGATATTTCGTTCTTTTGGTGCAACGACAAATGATTCCAACAATTGGTATCAAAGCCTTGAGTCACGGGTTCGAGTCTCCCTTCAATGGGTGTTGAAGGCTCAGTCGGTGTTGAGGGGGAGATTGTTGACTTGGTGGTCAGCACCTCCTTGGAAATTCATCACATAACTTTACTGCCTCCCGTGGATCGGGTTAAATTTGGTGTTTGTATTGGACATTGATAGTTCGAGCTTTTGGTGCAACGACAAATGATTCCAACATAGGGTAGAGGTCAGATAATCGAAGTGATCCATGAGATTGAAGAGCGACATGATGCAGTGAAAGACATAGAAAAGAACCTCCTAGAATTACACCAATTGTTTCTTGACATGTCTGTTCAAGAAAAATAATGACGTCTAAATTGACTACAGTTATAATTTAGGAATAGAGCTAGATCCTCAAAGTGGAATTAACTCGACAGGAAACGGTAAGAATATTCAAGTTTTAGATCTAGAATTCCTAGTATTTCTAGACATACCCTACACACAGCTTAGTGCCTTAGTGGGCATAATTATATTGTGTCTCAAGTCCCTAAGGCAAGGGTCCCAACTCCCATGGGGGGAGCTTGGGCTCTATTTTTGTGGAGCGAGAGGTCCCATGATAAAAAAATTTGGGGGGGACTAAAGGTTTATTTGGAATCTTTTCCTACAAAATAGGAGCTCCGAGTTTTTAGCCCTCTCAATTTGAGCGGGTGAAAATGGGGTGGGGCTGGAAATAGCCCCACCAGCTTAGGGATTTTTTTTGCCACATGTCAACGATCTGCTCATTATTTTCCCTCCAAAACTAAATGAATGCCACCAAAAGTTTTTAGAAAGATACAAATTACAAAATAGCATATTATAAAATTAAAAATTTAATTATAATAGTAATAAAATAATGACACTATAAATTTAAAATCTTAAGCTGATATTCACTCTAAATCTATAAATTTAAGAGTTACATTTTTTAAGTTGAAACAAACTATAAAATTCATAATACCGCTCACCTTTAAATATTCCTAATAAATCTCAGCAGCCACGTGCTCTATTTTTAAGGAAGCCACCTAGAACCCATTTTTAAAGAAGGCCGCCTAAGACCCAGCCTAACTCATCAATGCCCTTCCCAAACATTCATAAAAAATAATAAATAATAGCATTGCAGTTTCAGTAGAATCTCACGAATAAAAATAACAATACTCAAATTTACTGTAATGATAATTTATAAAAAAAATTGGCCAGCACTTACAGCTACAACAATTCAACAACCAAAGTGGAAATATCATAAGCATAAAATCACTTGTGAAATGGTCATGCCAAAGCAATTGGATTCTAATGTATCCTAATGCTCTCTTTCAGTGATGTCGGCCAATTATTCCTTGGGGTCCAGCGGCGCAGCAGAAGGAGCAGGAGCCACCCACTTACTTTTAACATATCTTTGTACTGATCGAAAAGCAGATTTCATCCATTTCACTCCGCCCACAGATTACTTCTCCACGACTTTAACAGGAAATTCTGGGTCTGTTTTTAGTCTGAACATGCTGCGTAGCCTCCTCTGTCACTGTAATTTCAAGATTACGAAGACTTTACTGGAAGCAATGAAAATTATCATTGTACCGCGTAAGCCTCAAATTATCCCTATAAATACATGTAAATGGAGAGGGCATACTCTGCGCTTTCTCCTGAATTATATTCCTGCATTAATTTGAATCTCGGGAATTTTGTGACACAGGTCTCATGGGTATTTGTCTATCTTCTCAAGTAATTGATCCCACTGTTAAGTTAATAATAGAGGATGGGAGATTAATGGAGTTTTCTGAGACTGTAAGGGTAGAAGAAATTTTGAGAGAAAAGCCAGGCTTTTTCATCTGCCATTCTGATTGCATGGCTTTTGATCAGTATTTAACTCCTCTAAATACACAAGATCTACTGCAACTTGATGAACTATATTTTGTGCTCCCTGAAATAAAATTGAAGTACCCTTTGCCCGCTTCTGAGATGGCTTCCATGGCCATAAAAGCCCTTTCTGCGTTGGAACGAAGGGCGTTCAAGAGCCAAAGTCTGTCTAGAGTAATGCCAGTCGAGAAAAATGTTGTGGATTGCCGCCAAAATCAGAGGTTTCCGTCAACGGACAGAGTGGAAGAGTTCTCTGTTGCAGGACTTCAACCTCTAAAATCGAGATATGTTGAGTATGATTTGAGATCTGTTAAAAAATATAAGCGATCGGCGTCAAGAGGAAGAATGGCTTCACGAAAGGCATGGAAGACGAGACTTTCCACAGTTCCTGAGGGATTCGCCTACTGAATGTTGGGGAAAAACACTAAATTAATTTTCGATTTTTTTGAGTTTATAATTTTTTCTTTTTTTAATGGAGGTTTAGACCAAGCAACTGCCCAGCAGAGGTACAAAGCTGCGAGCAATCAATTCAGCAAGAACCACCACGAAGAATTTTTGCTACCAGGGAACACTAGTCTATAGGCTGAAACCTCTTCTGCTAAGAGACTGAATTTTCTGATATTATAATTAGATTTTATGGGCATATTGAAATAGCTAACACTATTCATTTCTTCTCTTTCATAAAAGAATTTGTGGGGTAGCCCATAGCCCTTGTCATCAACTATAAAAGAATCCTTCTATTTTGGTTTTTCCCTCTTTTTTAAGTCGTGAAGATAATGACAACAAGACATCTATAAAACATAATGATCTATTGTTCCTTGCATGGGGGATTTCCATAATGCAAATTATTTTTTCTTATTAGAGTATGATTAACTTGTTGACATGATATTTATATTATGAAAGAGTTGTCTTCAATAATTGTATCTTGTCCAATGTCAACCAATAAATATGTGTGCATCTACTTAACTCAAACCCAATTTTGTTTATCAAAATATGTTTGATTCAGTAAAAATAAAATACATCAATTTATGTAGATAGAGTGTAAACAAATAATCATAATTAGTTTGATATGAGAAATTCACTTATTTTTAAATATTTTATGTCAAATTTAATTTGTTTATATAATTTGATTTAGAGGAGTATGCGTTTAAGTAGATATATAGGACAAGAATTAAGGAGTATGTTTTTTCTAAAGTTGTTTGGTACATTATCCATGTCATATCTTTTATGGTGGTGTAGAGGACTCTCTATTTAACAATACATCATCTCTAATTGAAATATTCAAAATTATTTGACTTCATCAACAAACAAAAGATTTTCTAGTTGAAACTTCTTTATTTTTTTTAATGAATATTTACATATCTATTATTTTCATTACAATGACTTTATTTTAATATTAAAGAATTCAAAGATAAAAAATTAATAATATTTATATATTTCATCCATAAATATATAAATGAAGATTTATAATCTTTTCATTGATTTTTTTAAATTATTAGAGTACACTATATTTGAAAAGACCTAGAAATAAATTACTACTACATAAATAAATTAAATATTTTAAATAACCAAGAAGTTGTAAGTTTTGAGGTCCATCATTAAACAACATATAGGAATTGATAACGCATACCTTTAGAGTTTAAAAATAAATTTAACCTCTCCACTAGTTTATAGAATCTTAAGTTTGTAGTGTTTACATAAAAATTCAATGAGCATTATTTTATAAAGAAAAGTTTAATATATAGAAAATGCAGTAAGCTATAAGGTTCAATACAAACCAAACACATGATCGTATCTTTGGGGATTGTAAATTTTTAGCCTTCATGTTAGTATTCATTTAGTCCTTTTGTACCCTAGCTGATAAGTTCTCACATAAGAAGTTCAATTTAATGGATGCTTTTCAATTATATAATTATACATTCCTAGGTCTCCCTACTCTTATTGTAATAATTGTGTTATCATATATATCTTCACGCTTTGCAATCTATAATTTTGTAGACATACCAATCAAATATGTGATATTAAATCTTGTCTACTTTAGAGGGTTGATTTGATGGTGATATGTATTGTTGAGGCTATTCAATGACTATGTGAAATCTTTTGCCTTCTGGATGGGTTGTATACCTAGATCCTGAGATCCAATTTTATTATTGGCTATGGGCAAATATTATTGCTATTGATGGATATCAAGTCCTTATGTGGTAGGGTCATGGTATTCTTATGGTTTTGGATATGTCAGATCCATAATTAATTAGATAACTACCACATCCATATGGTTTCTCACTATTTCTATCTTTTTGGGTTGCAACATTGACTGACCCCATGTCATCTCCTATATTTTACTTCTATTTTTTAATTTCATAATGGAGTATGACACCATTAGATTATATGGGGTGCATCCATGCAACCAACTTGTAGGGTTATGATCTATCTTAAAACAATATTTTTTGGGGGTCATTAATAAAACCATTTTCCTTTCATGGATGGGATTATAGAGATAAATATGGTGACACTAATTTTATTTGGCTAGTATATGTCATGATCATTAACATATCTAGGGGGTAGTAAATTATTAAATTTTATCATGCACCATCAACTAGTTGATTTGATTTCATACACTAGCAGTACACCATTATATTCTATAATTTTTTTGTAGTCACAAATATTTCACTAGCCATTATCTCAATGATGAGTTAGCAGATCCATTGGTTGCACATGCCCAATGGTCAATCCTATATGGTAAAAGCTTATGATGCTCCATTGGTTTATGTGATTCTGTCCCCTTTTCTATGAACTTGATTGTCATTTCATAGTCGCAATAATAATTTTGGATAATATGTAACATACAAAATGTAAATAAATAACAATTATTGACGTTATTGTTTTATTTTATAGATACACCATTAGATTATGGGTGTTGTTTTAGAAATGATGAAAAAAGAGGAAAAAACAACAAGCCATGACAGCTAAATTCAAGAGTTCAATTCATTTGATGATATTCTTGCTACTTGTGAGGAAGTCCTAAGAGTCCCTATAAGCCACTCTATCAATTATAGCACATTGATCTTCACTTTTATCTAAATATCAACCTCAATGCGCTAATTCTTTCTTTGTTTCTTGATCTTGGAGCTCCCAAGGAATACTTCCATGACTACTTTGTTCATAATGTCATTGGTAACCTCAATTATAACATTAAGGCTATGTTCAATTTCTCCAAAAAATTTATCATTTTTTCACTCTAGTGTCTCCTCAAGCACATTTGTTTGATTTTACAAACTTCTCATCTTGCTTCTTTAGAGAGAGAAGCAAGTGTTCTCCCTATTATCCTTCTTTTCACTCATTATTTTCAATTTCCTAATTCTCCATCATCTCCTTTTCCTCTTACATAGACTTGTTATGGTCCACCTCTTATTCTTCCTTGTCTCCTTTCTATTCACCATTATCCTCATCATCCTAGTAGATAACATCTTCCTCCACAATTTTTTCCTCCTCCTAATCATCATCCTTCTTGGTCTATTCCTCATCTTGATCATATTCAATGTCTTAAATTTTGCCTTTCAATGTGTTTTTTTAGCTTGGGCCATCCTAGAAATTCTTGCAAATCTATGACCACCCTAAGAATCGAGAATATTAACCTTAGCTTTGCCCCTATCAAGTTGCACATATTTTTCTTCTCCTATGTCTTTAGTAAGTTGTGGATTGGGATTTTTCACCCCCACCCCCCTTCATGTTAAGGGGGTGCAACATCGGGAAATTGGGTTTTCCTCTTATCTAGGGTAACTTTCATAAGATTAGCGTAAAAAGGAGGGATATTTGGCATCACATGGGAAGCCTCCCCCATAGAAGGTTCAAGAAAATTCTTTTTTCCTTTGCTGGTTTTTTTATTTACTTGGCTTTAAAAGAAGCATGGTCCAAAGTGACCAAACTAGGACTAGATGGGAAAGGTTAGTACATAATAGACAAGTCTAATTTATAAATGGTCTTTATTTGACCTTTGTGGAGAGGACTATTAGATACATCATCAACATAGTTTTGTATTGGTGGAAGAAAGAAGAAGGGAAATCTTAGTTTCTCACCATTTCTAATATGATTTAATAGGAAAAGTGATATTTTTGAATCGTGGTAAACCTCCCTTCTAAAGCAAAGTATTTCATAATGTATAAACTTACCTACTCCCAAGTAGGTCTAAACTTATTTATATTAAATTCATTTTTATACCTTTTGATTTTCACTTTCCTATTGACTTGAAGTTGACCAAAAATTCCTTGTAGTCACTATTGCTCCTTCTAGAAATTTGTTTACCTCTATAGATCAAGTCTATTTCCCACCTAATCAATTCTGAAGTGACTTCAAACTTTAAGCTTCTAATATTGATCCAACCCTTCTCCCAAGAGCTATAGAACTTAATGAAGAGTTTTTCATTAAAATCATTCATAGACATAATGAGAGTGAGCTCAAACTTCTTAGGAATTCTCCATAATTTAGCATATTTCTTACAAGGATTCAGAACAAAAGGGCTTTGTTCCCTTTTTATGGCTGCCCATGGTACTTTTCATTTTACAAGCTTTCCTACTATGGAAACCTTCAAACACCAGAGACACCATTTTATTAGGTGTGGTGTATCCTTTCTCTTTCAAAAAAACACACTTAGTTTTTTAACTTGATCATTTAAAAAAAGTTCTCCTCCTTTTGTATTACAAGTAATTAATAGTTAGGCTCTAGCTATCACTATTACAATGAGCTCCCTCATCATAGAGGACACTAGGGATAATAATGTCTAACAATAGGGGATCAATTCAGAAGAAGCTTTTGGCATTTATTGAGACCCCTCTCACATGAGATATATAAGAAAATATCCTTATTCACATTTTTAAGTAATTCATTGAGACCCCATTGGATTATAAGGGCATCCTTTTTTTCTATTATTACTTTTCTACTAGTAATTCAACTTTAGATTACTCTCGGGGGCACCAAAAGAGCCCTTCTACTTGGTGGTAGCATGTGTTTGATAATAATTTGACTATTTAGGATCCTATCTCTTCAGAGGATGTCTCCTCTTAGGGTTGTGATGAGCTTGATTCTAGAGTTGGGTTGTCTTGTCCTTAAGATCTTGTGGTGTTTCCTCTCTCTATGATCTCTCTTCTTGCTTCTCCACTAGATTTAGCTCAAATTCAATCTTCTTTGCTGGAGGTTGGTTTCCTTTCACCTTGTCCTCCTATTGTTCCCGCTTCATCTATTATTTGTCCTTTCTAGGGAAGACATCCTCTCTCTTCCCCTCCTTGTGGGATATTAGATGGTAGCATCACTTGGAACATTTGTATAGATGGGGGACAGTTCATGTGTCATCCTCTCTCCCTCTTTCTCATGTTGAGAAATATTTGATTATGTTTAGGGTCGAGACCCTTATTTTCTACCAATTCTTAGCTCCAATAAAAAGCTTTATCTATTTAGATTGTTTTTTAATCTCACCACTCGCAATATTATTTCTTATTTCCTTGATGGTTGTTTATGTAATGGGTTAGAGCCCTTCCCCACCTTATATCAAAATTTTATTGAGTAATGTTACCTTGACAAATGATGGTAGAATTGTAGTTTTTATTATTTGTGGTTATTTTCAACAATAAAATTCCAAGGCGTATACTTATTACCTCTCCATTCTTTCTTTTTGGCTCTAAGGAAAACTCCATAGCTTCCTCATTTTTATTTAATTGTCAACTCGCACTAGTATCACGTGGAAAGTAGTCATTAGCTCGATTCTTTTGTTGCAGGTTTGAGTAGAATGAGAGAAGAATGAGTTATTATTGTTGTCATTGATGTCAACATGTCTCTATTATCATTAAAATCAAGTTTTACATCTTTTTTTTTTTTTTAATTACACATGGCTTTTAGACCGAAAATGACTTTCTGATTTAAATATATAATTTTATTCAAATAATTCTGACTCCCTATTTATAAAAAAAAATACTAAATCGATCTAATCCACCTTATTTTTATAGGTGTATGGAGACATATACACATATATATCAACGACCAGCACATTACATTTTTGGTGATCAAATTTGACCTCGAATGTAACAAACGATGTGCCAGACGCTTGCATCCCTGTCGATAGGCTGCCTTATTTTGTTCGATTCGTTTGTTTTGCTTCATCGTCGCAGGCGTTGCATCCTATGCTTATTATTTCTACACAGGCTTCTCATTCTTGGCCTTTTATGCTCCTCCGTATCTCGTTCTTCACGATTTCATTATCAATAAACCAGATACTCGTTTTGTATAAATACATATCAATGGATGACACAAACAGTGCAGTTTCCAAACTGAGCATATCCATTTTCATGATGGGGAACTGTCTGTGTTGTCAATCATCAGGCAGTGCAATGAAAATGAGTGGCGACAAAAGCAGGAGTAAAGTTAGGTCGTTGGCGGAAGACTCCATTAATGGACACCATGATCTTCAGGAATCACTTTCACAAGATTTGGGTCAACCTAAGAAATCACAAGAAGCGTTAAATGGATCAACTTCTGTTTGTGATGATAAATCGAAGGAAAGAACATGCAGACAGACATCTGTCTGGATGATAAGGAAATCTGTGCTTAGCCCAATTCCAGAGTCCCCTATTAATCACTCTGTGGAGTCAAATTAATTTATTTCATCGCTAATGTTTTTTTATAGTTAGGGCTACACCAAATTTTCCTCTGTTTGTAGGCACGATTGCCATTGCTGAGAGAAAGATCTTTTTTGTTATAGGAAACTATGCGAAGGTGATTACCAGCAATACCCTTCATTAGCAACATACAAAATTATAGATCTGTGAAAAAAAAATTGAAGTAATAAATTGTTTCATGGCATTGATTAAAAATCAGGGAAAAGGGTACCAAATACATGATTGATGAATGCCATAAGATTTTTGGAAGTTTTAAACATGGAATCCTGGAATTGGAGTTTATCTTTTGTATGAATTATATGAGTTGTGATAAAATAATAAAAGAAAGAGACATTGACTTAACAAATTTCTACAATAAAAGCAGCCCGTCATTTGTAAGTAGAAAAGGTAAATGCGGTAGAAGAATATTAAAAATTAATTTGAAGAAAAGAAAACATCACAAATAGCACCTTTTCTTTTGTTTTTTTGTACAAACTGTTGTATAGTTGAACAGGTCTGAACTATCAAATTAAAAACTTCTAATTAGAAAATATAACAACAGAGTAACAGGTCAGAACTGTTGATTTAAAAACTTCTATTTAGAAAATATAACAACAGACTAACATGATTGCAACAACTGAAAAACTTTCTCAATATATATTGATCAAACAGATTATTAACTTATAAGTTCAATGAATATTATATTTATTTTAATTGACTGCAACTTTTCTTTAATTTTCAATGCTTCTCCAAAGATGATTTCCACAAAACTTCTCGTGATCTTGATTCCTTTCACAACCAATCGTCGATCTAGTGTTTTCCAACAACAACAACTTCAATCATACCCCACTCCAATCATACCCCGTGATTTCTTTCGTTGATATTCTTCTAACAACTACATTATGTAAAAGGCATAAAATTGTGGTGGTTTTGATAACAAATTAGAAAATATAAGAGCAAAGAAATACGATTGTAGCAATAGATTAATTCATACGGTATTTTACCCTAGATGGGATCATTATACTGTAGTTTATGGTCATTGTTTTGTTCTTATCAACCATTGTAGGCACAGATATAGGATTTAAATTTCATTGTATCTCCTCTCTTTACTGAGTATAGGCATTAAGGAGCACAGAAAAACCCTAGGAGTCTCATCCTGCATGAAGGATTAATCTTATTAATTATGGAAAAATTAAACTTGTTCAAAGGAAAGACCAAGACCCCCCATTTTGGTGAATTTTAACAATACAGACAAACTCAGATGCAAAGGATGAGGGCTTGGATAGCCTATATATGGATGAGGAGGGTAGGAAAACTAAGGATGATGATGATCCTAATTTTGTAAATAAGGAAGAGAAAGGGAAGAAGCCTGGTAAGAAGAAAGAGGTTAAAAAGGAAATGCCTCCCTTGTTTGCTTTGTTTCTAAGGGTCTGGATGAAAGCAAACACAATAAGCAGAGGAGTTTGGGCGAATCCCTTTTGGGGACTGAAAAGGAAGGTAGACCTCCATTTTTTAGAGACTTGGATATAGATTGATCTGTTACTTATTTCAAATAAAAGAGCTCTCCTAGTCTCTTTAGTGTGGCCAAAAATACGATTGTGGATACTTTCAGTATGTAGGAGTGGCTTTCCCATGAACTAAATGAAACTAATTTCAAGACTTGGTGCCTTCAAAGTAATTTTGATCTCATCTAGGCTTAGGGTGATTTATAGTATGTAGGAGTGGCTTTCCCATGATAAATGAAACTAATTTCAAGACTTGGTGCCTTCAAAGTAATTTTGATCTCATCTAGGCTTAGGGTGATTTATGGATTGAGAAGGAAGGGAAAAATGTGGTTGACTCTCTAAAGAAAGTTGTAAAGGATGTTTTGTACATGAAGGAGAACTATGGGGGCAGAATTATCAAATTGGAGTCCAATTTTAAGAAAATAAATGAAAATATCTTCACCCTAGTCAACTTGAGTTATCAAGTTTTAAAGAACAGTAATGGTAATATGAAAGTAGTGACTGAAAATTTTGAGAAAATGCATGAAGCCAAGAGGCAATTTTTGTATTTGGATGTTTTGATAAGGGTAAATAGGTTCTTCTAGAGGGGGACAAAGGGCCCAACACTCGCACACATGGTCATTTGTTCTTGAAC
>MU225777.1:441166-454183 GCA_018584345.1 Thuja plicata | reverse complement strand
CCCCCCCCCCCCCACACACACACACACACACACACAAAATAAGAATACCATTTTGATATGACTTATTCTAATACTTTTCCAATCTAATATTTTTATCTCTAATATCTAATTAGTTTATAAGCACCTTAGATATGTATGTGTTGATTAATCGATTTTATTCCTTTGAATGAAGTTTTACAAATTGCATACACAAGTGTGGAGGTCACTTATATGGAAACCATAATGATGGATATTTTAATTACTTGTTCCTTAGAAATTGAATGCATGTCAATCATTTTCTCCTCTTTTAACATATAAATTGAAATGACACATTGAATTTCCATGAAAATGAGAAATAGTAACTGGTTGTACAAATGTGTGTTACATTAGTTGATAGTGGCTAATACAAAGGATGATAAAATTAGATTTCAATAGAAATATCTAAATTTAGGGTCTATCAACACAAGTTATAACATCAGTTCAAAGTGACAAACAATAAACCTAGGTTGTGACATAATAATTTTATGATAGGAGTCAAATTTTTGACATAAGAAAAAATAAGATGTATGTATTGTTTCTTAAACAACATAGTTATTGATGTTAGCAATTACATGGTATTTTCATAATCCATTTTAGTAAAAAATAATAATTATGAAAAAGTGCATTTGAGGAGGCTCTGCAAGTTGGCCCGTGGATCCCTTGGTATTCGTGCTTTGCTTTTGTAGTAGGAGGACCCATGGCCCTCCGTACTGCTTGCGTGGCGTGGATGGTGTCCTCATTCTCTGCTTCCTTTGCTTTTGATTGTTTGGTATTGCATTTAAGTTTTGTGTTTTGTGTTCTCTCATTTTTTTTTCCTATTGCTCATGTGTGTGCCCTTGATGCACCTCTTTTAATCATTTTTTGTCCCTGTTTCGGCCTTGGATCGTTTGAGAGTGCCATTATTTCAAGTTATGAGAGCCATCTAGTTGCAAGATTTTTTTATTTGCCATGAGTTTCTCTCTGATGGATGTAGAGGTTCTTAATGATGGAAATGACGGCTCCAAGGGCAATAAGAAGGAAGGAATACAGAATATTAAAGAAACTAGTGAACAAGTTAAACCATCCTACAAAGCGGTTATTTCAGAAGACACGGTTTTACCAGAGGTAGTGCAATTCATAGTAGTTGACAACAATGGAAGAGAATCATCCTGTCCCGATGGAGATAGATAGAGAGGAGGTAACTCTGGAAGCTCAACAGAATGCGTGGGAGAGGGTAAAGTTGGAGGAGAGGAAGGTAAGATCCCATCACCTGGCCCCAAGATTCTTAATCTCTCTCCAAATGCAGAAATGGTAACTGCTATAAAATCTGAGCAATCTCGTTTAAAAAATGTAGCAATTTTCTTTGTTTGCATGAATATGAAGTTCCTCCCTGCTAGGAAGTTCCTAGATGATTGGATAGGGAATGTATGGGGAAAAAGTTGGGCTTAATGGTTAGTTTTAGTCGCATGGTCCAAAGGGGCTTATTTGTTATATTTTTCAAAAATCATTCTATGCAAGAAAAAGCTTTAAATAAAGGTCTGTGGAATGTTGGTCAAACTATTTTCACAGCTCTCATGTGGGCTCCTAGTTTTAGCTCGGAGAATGTTATTGCCCGAGCCTCCCCTTCATGGATTGAAATTAGAAATGTGCAGCCAGAATTCTGGCATTTTATTTTGCTTCTCCTCAAACCCTTGGGCTCGGTGCTTCAAGTTGAAGAGGCCAGAGTAACCCTTCCTCATCTCAACGCCCGTGCCCTTGTTATTCTGAACCCAAAGGTTACCTTCCCCGACGAAATCTCAATGGAAATTGAAGGAGAGAAATTATTTTGGCCCACAGTTAAGCTAGGGGACATTGGAGCCTGCTTCCATTGAAAACTCAATGAACATAACAAACGAGACTATCCTCTCCTCAAGAATGTGTAGAAGACCTTTAATGGAGAATATTTAAACAATAAAGACAATAATCTCGTGCCCAACTCGAATGTTGAAAATGATAAACATAACACACAAAGAAAAGATAATAATGTCGCGAATTCCACTAAGAATAACAGGGTTAATAATAAGGATACAGTGGACTCCCATCTGGACAAATTTGTATCCCTTTCCAACCCTCTGTTTGAAGATAACTTTGTTGTCCAAATGGCTACCCCGAACAAAGATGTGCCGAACCCTTTTGCATGTCAGCCACAATACATCCTTGTTCCTAGAGAAAAAGTGAATGAGAATAATGCCCCATGCCAAAATGCTCAGCAGATAGCCTTATCCAAAATTAGAAACAAAAATGCCAAGATTTTATCCAAACAACATTCGGTTGGACAGCTAGGGTGAGGTATGTTCTCATGCCACGACTCCCAAAACACTTATCAAACACCTTGTTGATGAAAACCAGAACCTGAATTTTGGTGAGGAGGACACCTGTTCCCTTAATGATAACCTAGCCTTGATAGTGCACAGTGAAAAAGACAATGAGGAGGATGGTTTTGTAGAAGTGATCTCCAAGAAAAAGAAATGGAAAACTTATGAAAGGAGCAAAAATTTGAAAAACAGTGGTTATAAAAACCTTAGAATCAAAAATAAGGAAATTACAGAGTGCTTTAACAGACTCTGTCAGAATCCTAACCCCCCCAAATCTTTATGATGATGAACATCTTTAGCTGGTACATCAAGGGTTTGGAGACGCCAGATAGAAAGTATATTGTTAGGAATTGGTGCAACAAGATACCTTACAAGGATATCATTTGTTTCCAAGAGATCAAAGTTTCTGGATTCCAAGCCCTAAATACCCTTCAATTCATTTGGAAGAAGGCCACATGCATATATTCAGAATATTCTAGAGGGAAAGGAGGTGTGGCCATGTTGATTAGTGACAAATGGGCCAGTAAGATTAGTTCTAAAGGTACATCCCCTTGTCATAGGGTTATTTGGGGGATCTTTAAGGATAACAATCAGGAAATAGGAATATGCAATATCTATGCCCCAAATGACTACCGAGATAGGGCATAGTTGTGGGATTGGTTGTCTTCTAATTTACCTGAGTGCAAATGGATATTCATCAAGGACTTCAATATGATTGAGAGTAGAGAGGATAAATGTGGTGGGAATAAACACAGTTGGAAAGGAAATGAATTCTACTTCTGGGCCAAGTTTAACAGAAGACTCCAAATTAAGGATCCTTTGGAAAATATGAAACAAGAATACAACAACATCTGGTTCACATGGTGTAACAATCAAGTCAATAGAAATAGCTCGTATATTGCAGACTAGATAGGGTGTATTTCAACCCTTCATGTTTTAACATTAGTAAGCACTCTGGACAGAGCACAGTTGAAGTGACCCCTGTTAGTATGTCTGATCATTCTCCCATTCATATTAATATCTCACCAAATAATCTGCCCTCATCTATCCTCAAGAAAAAGAGACAGAGCCTCTTCAAATTGAATGCATCCCTGCTCGAGGAACAGGATTCCCCTCAAGCTCTGTGGACTACTACAACCCTCTCCAAATTATGCAACTTTGATCTCTCTGCCAGAGACAAATGGGTTCAATTGGTCAAGGTCTGGAGGAAGTTATTCCAAATCGTTGGGACCAAAGAAGCCCTTGATAGGAACCAGAAAGAAAATTTGTACCAAAGACAGTTGAACCAAATTGAATCCCAACTGCAGACTAGAGGTCACGATTTGGAATTGGAAAAATCTCTTATCAGCACTAAATCAAACCTTAGGAAGATCCAAAACACTAAAATTCAAGGTCAAAAGGTTAGAGCCAAGGCCAGATGGATCAAGGATGGGGACAGAGGTTCTAAGTAATTCTTCAACCTTATCAAATCTAAACAAAGCAGAGAAGATATCAATGGCATCCAAACAGACAACGGTATTACCTCCAATAATGAAGATACTTTGCAAGCTTTTGTTGAATACTATAAGAAGTTGTTCTCCTGCGAACATAATTCTGAAAAACTTTAAAGTTATGAACAGATGCATCAGCATGATTCCTAAGAAAGTGTCCCAAAAATAAGGAATGGAACTTGAACAAAGAATCAATATTAGAGAAATTGATGAAGCCATTGGGTCCTTAGCAAATGATAAATCACCTAGGGTGGATGGTCTTCTGGCAGAATTCTACAAAAAGAATAAGGAATGGATATCAGGGGAACTGCTCAAAGTATATGAAGAAGCCTATCAGAATGGGTCCCTTGGGAGGGACATAAACAAAGGTCTGATCAAACTCCTACCCAAAGAGGGGGACAAATCTCAAATAACGAATTGGAGACCCATTACCCTTCTAAACATCTCCTACAAGATCATTGCGAAAATTCTGGCTAGAAGAATTAGTGAGACCCTAAAGAATGTGGTATCAGTCACCCAGACCGGTTTTATCAAAGGAAGATACATTTTAGACAATATAATTAAACTAGCTGGGAAGGTATGCAATGGGCTAAAATAGATGGGCAGAAGGTGGCTATGATACTTCTTGATTTTGAGAAAGCATATGACAAAATTGAATGGTCTTTTGTTCTAAAAATGTTAGAGGCCTTTGGATTCCCAGACTACTTCTGCAAATGGGTAAGTATCCTACTGAAAGACTCTTCAGTAGTCATTGATGTCAATGGAGAGATTTCATAACACATCTCCCTGGCACCTGCACTATATGTCATAGTTGCAGATGCATTGACCTACATTCTCAGGGCATTAGATATAGGTCCCACTGTCAAAGGAATAAAATTACCTAACAGTGAAGATCTCCTTGTTGAGAAGTTTGCTGATGGCACTTCTCTTTTCATTAATCTTGAAGAGGATAACTTTGATAACACTCTTATCTAGTTGCAGATGTTTTGTTCGGCTTCTGGAGCAAAAGTGGCTCCTCACAAATCCAAAATATTGGGGTGGTCAGACAAGCCTCCCAGGTGGCTGGAGGATAAGGACTGGCAATGGGATGGACCCTCTACCATTATCAGATACCTTGGCATTCCCTTTTCCATTGAACCCTCTATTAATGACATGTGGACCTGGATATATAAAAACGTTGAGCACAAACACCTCAAATGGCAATCTCACATGCTCTCTTGCTGGCAGAGCTCAAGTAGTGCAGAAAGTTCTCTCCTCTAATGTTGTATACTATGCCTCTTCGTGGATGTTGGCCAATAGCCAGATTAAAAAACTTGGGAAAATTCTTAGAGATTTCTTATAGTCTGATGGAATGAGCAACAGAAAGAGACACTGTGCAAAATAGGAATGGTGTTGCATTCCAAAAAGAAGAGGAGGACTGGGTATGAGGGACCTCCAGTCACAAGGTTTGGCACTAGCTACCGAATGGATCCTTAAATCCCTAAAAGATAACGAACCTTGGAAAGTTCTAGTTAGGAATAACATTGAGAGATCTAGCATCAAAAAAGGAAAAGTATGGAAGGACACCCCTTTGCATGATATTGTATTTGGAGACATTGAAATAAAAGTTAGTGGTTCCAAAGTGTTTCAAACCATATGGAAGGCTTGGTGTCAGGTCAGGACTCAGGTCTGTTCAAGGGGTGTTGTTTGGAAAAATCCTACATGTGCAATTTTGGATAGGTCTATTTGGTGGGGGTTATATCTAAATGGAAAACCACTGGCATTAACTCAGTCTTGCTCTGCAAAGAGTTGGCATATGAAAGGTATCACTCTCATTCAGGATCTTTTGAGGGATCAAAAGTTGAGAACTTGGGAGGATATCCAAGGAACCTTCAACATACCACAGTCCCAAAAGAAAACCTATACCCTGATTTCTAAGGCTGTGGGAAGATGCTTCCCCAGCAGGATGGTGTCCTCTACCCAGATGCTTGACTTGATTAAGTGGAAAGATGGTAACGAGGTTGTTGATTTTTCTTGCAAACAAATTTATGCAATGCTTAAAGAAGACTCAGAAACTACTCACAGAATTAACTCCAACTGGAACTTCAATTGGTCTAGCAATAGATGGCTTTCTTTCTTTGATTTTTTTTGGCACTCCCAAATTGAACCTAAGGTTTTATGCTTTAAATGGCTACTTTTGTTAAAAAAAATTGTTGTCGGGTCCTTTCTTGCACACTCTGGAAACCAGATCATTATTTGTTCTATTTGTACCTGCCATGAATCTTTTGAACACCTTTTTTTTAATGTGAATTTGCTAAAAAGATTTGGGCTAGTTTTCTTGGTTGCCCCATTATGTGGAATTGCCTTAATTTTCTCTCCTAGAAAGAAGTTGTCTCTGGTTTTCTGGATGCTTTTGACTTAAAAATGAATATTTGTTGGTTTTCTTTGACTGTTGAAATTCTTTGGGTCATTTGGAAGCAGAGAAATGAGGAAATCTTTCAAACCAGGAAGCGGGAGCTTACTGAGTTTTTCATAAAACTCACACATCTTAACATTGTTTCTCGGGTCATAGCAAGGATAGAGGTTTTAGAAGAAAGATTCCTATAACTGCTGCAGGAAGGGGCTATGATTGTGTTTAAGAGGGACATCCAGTGTGCCAATTATACCGAGACAGCACAAGCAGAGAATCCTTCCCCAGAGAACCATCCCAGTACACCCAACAGCCAGGTCACTAATACAATAGAGGACATCAGAACAGGGGCCCAGGAGGGCACATTCACCAGTGATAACTGGAACAATCAGGACCACAATGATAACTGGAGCAGCCAAGAACGAAGGAGCAACAATGATGGATGGGACACCACAGACACCAGGGCCAATACAGATGGATGGGGAGATTCTTAGAAATAACTTTTGTTTAAAGCATAACCAATTTTGTTGATGTATAAGCTCTTATAGTTCTGATATTAAAGTATACTTTGCACATTGTCTTAAGACTTTGATCTAGTCTAGGTTGGTATCTGCAGCAACAAACTCATGCTGATTTTTTGGTATTTTGGCTATCTTTTGATAAGCTCTGTAATTGCTCCAGTTGATACACTATCTCAATATAAAAATAACAATAATAATTCTAATAAACAATCATGAGGTTGGCATAATTTTTTTTAGTCCACAAAGTAGTATATATGATTGATTTTAGCTTTTTATTCTATGTTTCTTTTTATCAACATTTTAGATCACATCCAATGATCCATCATCAAAATAAGGAAAAACTATGTATGAATCTTCGCATCAAAATTTTGGATCATATTTAGTGATCCTTGATTAAGTTCTATTTGTATGGTAGATTTTTCTTCGACCTTTTAAGTTAATATTTCATATTCCCTGTCCATAACACTAGAGAATTTATTATGATATTTTTTATTTGAAGAGTTTGTTCATCTAGTACACAATTAGTTGTTCATGTTTTACCTTGAAGTTTGATGATAATGTTTTGCTCATGGCTTACTTTGGTGTGCATATATATGTTTGTAATATATTTATACTGATTCTAGCATCATAAACTATTCCAATAAAAAAAACTATTCCAATAATCTAAGAGCGCCAAAATTACTAAATATATTTTTTTGATAGTGGAATTATAGTTTTACAATAGAGACACCAGGTTTTTATTTATCATTATTTATTGTATGTTCTAATGAGTATTTTAAAAATAAATGTATATTAAATTATTTATTTTTGTTGATGGACCAATAGTATATTATCAAATAGACCTCTAAGCCTTTTTTGTCTTGAATTTTTTTTAACATAACTAAAAATATATATTAATAATTAGAATTTAAGATACCATTAAAAAGCTAGTTCCAAACACTTTCTTTAATAAATACTAGATTGAGATTTTTTACGAGAGAAAACTTTTAAACTAGCTCAAATAGCATATTGCATGGACAATGTGGGTCAACCACAAATTGTTTGGGATGAATCAATATTGAGAGTAATATCATATTTCAATATAAATAAACCTCCCAATTTTATTGGAAATGTCTACCTAGGCATGAAAAGAGCCTCTGATCTACAGATATAATAATTAAATTAAAAATTATAATATAATTTTAAAAGGTATTAGGGGAGAGGGCCATGTATGTGTGGAAATTGTCTATTCATACATTGAAAAAATTTTGTAATATGACATTGTTCTGTTATTTAATAATTAAATTAAAAATTAGAACATAACAACTATATTCTATTGACAAGCAGGAGATATTTTCCATAGCAAGTCAAATTGTAATATTGCTATCAAGATTCAATTGTGTAGTTTTTGAGTCAAATTCATTGACTCGTGTTTCGTGTTTCATGTTTCATGAAACATGGGTCAATGAATTTGACTCAAAACTACACAATTGAATCCTAATAGCAATATCACAACTATATTCTATTTTTTTATTTAATTGTTAAAAACCAAAACTTGTCATATCACAAACTGTTTTGATGCTTGGGTAGACATTTTTGTGTGTGTACACCTTTACTTTACCCTTCTTAAAATCCTATGTGGATATTTCTAATTACTCTCAAATTTGTATGGTAAGTTTCTTATTTCAAATTTTGATTTAAAGTCCACATGGTCAAATATGATGCCACATCAGTATGCCTTTGTGAAGGTGTCCAAAATAGTCTCAAAAGATGATAAGATCAATAAATGTTCCACTAAATTAGGTTTATTGATACACAAATATAGCATTACATTATTTTATTTTATTTTAAATTTAGATAAATCTTTTTGAAAATAAGCATTGACACACATTTTTAATAGACCACTACAAAATCTATTTTATCCACCTGCTATAACATGTATTGGTACCAATACATGTTCTTATTGATAGTAACACGAATATATCGGTCAACTATCTATAAATTACAAAGTTCTGAATTTCAACTTGGAAGGGACGGATTCCGTTGCAAGTACTGGGCAATGTATTTATGAACAGACAAGCAACAACCATATTCAACAAAAAGTAAATAAAATATTGATCACAAAAATGAAAATGGAATGTCAACGTAAAATTTGTTAAAATGTCTTATTCAGCACGACATCGTACCAGCTGTTTAGATGAAGCATACAAAAACTTCATGTTCTCCAGCGCACCAACAGCTAGATGATTATCACGTTACATTCAAAGTAGAACAATATTTAAGAAAAAATAAAATGAAATAAGTCACTCTCATATTTATAATAAATTAAGGCTCTCATCAATAATTTAGATTTTGGTAATACAAATGAACCACGATAAACGCGATAATTAAATAAGAGTAATAAAATATTTAGTTGGATAATATATAAAATATGCTTGTACATAATGATTTTTTCATCTAATAAACATTGTAGAGCTCAATTATGTTCCAAGGAAAATTATGAAGTTCAACTTAGATATATAAGACTCGAAGACATATTAAACTTCTAAAGAGTAGAGTGAAATTTTAAAGTAATAATTTGTTTGTATAGCATAAATGATTAAAACATGTTTAATTATTTAATTCGAATTATTGTAAAGTGACATATGTTTTGAATTTCATAATGATGCTAAATTTAAAAATGTATGGTTTTTTAGTGCATTTATGTATATTTAATTTTAAAACTAATAACAAAATTATTTAAGTATAGCTTTTTCCATAATAATTGATAATTTAATTGCTCATAGAATGTAGATATATTAGACTAAATGGGATGCAACCTTTTTTTATAGCAAATCACTCTTTTTTATTTCTTTTTATCGTGTATTAGCAACTTGATAATTTGGTATATAAATTATTTTTTGATATATATAGTTCAAAAAGTAAATCTTAAGAGTTGTGTATATCGAAAATCCAACTATTTGAACAATACACAATTGGACTTGAAAACTATGAATTTGTATTTGAAAAGGTGGTTGGTAAAATGCTCATGGACTAGTCCTAGAAACATTATCATCCACAAATCTCATTAATAACTCTAAACTGTAGAACTGATGTAAGATTCCTAATTTCAAACATTAACCAATATGAAAATAAATCTATTGTACATCAAAACAACAAATTCACAAGAAACTAAGTGTCTCCTTCCTTTTTCCCAATTTATCAATAAATTGAATCACTCCAATAATTTAGATCAAATCATCGTTCATTGTATGCTGTAGTATACTTTAATTTTGTTCACAAGGTAGTAAATTACAATTCTTCATTATCTTCATGTAAGTTAGGAGTTTGACTCTAGCATATAGCAGTATCATTGCTTAACTCTTGTTATTATTGCTTTATCCAACAACATCATAACATACTAGGTTTCTGATTTTGGTTAATGGTTGCTACAAACATGCCTCTTTTTGGCAAAGTCCATTGAAAGCAAGGGAGACCTTGAAGAATACAGGTTTCAAACTCTTGATTTCTAAATAACAAATATGCATTGACTCCCAATCCCTCTGCTCACTATACCCATTTCTAAATCGCATTTGATTTATTAGAGAAAAAGGACAAAGCCACTAATAGTCTAATTATATACACTAATATGAGTAATAATTACATTGTTAGATTTATAAGCAATTTTTTTAAATAATAAGCTTTATTTTCTTTACATTGAAATTTTTTAAGTTGTATTTTTAGAGATATTTAAGGAAATGGAAATGAAAATACAAGTGGATTCTTTTATAGTCTACGATATTGAATGATTTTTTCGTAGATAGATAGCTTGTAATTATATAGGACTATCCCTACTCCTTACTAGATGCACCTAAGTGTACTACAAAAAATGAAGCGTACTGTAAAATTTTACATATGACCTCTTTTTCAAAAATACAAATTCTCACATGTCAAAATTTGCTTTTAATACATAAATACCAGAGATAAATTAATTTCACACTAAAATCCATGTGTCATGTTTGGGCTTTGATCACATAACCAACTTTGACCGTGCTGATACCAGAGTTTGTAATAAATGAATTTGTCTGAATGCCGGCATCTTTCGATGAATAATTTAAGTTCCATGTTATGTTTTATCGATCAATAAAGTTAGTCACCCAATCATAAGTCATAAACAATTCCTATCGTTGGCATTTTATGCTTTCATCTCATCCTGGACAGATGAAGTTTCTCACACGCCAAAGACTTCATTTCTACTGTTTCTCATCCCCTGTTCTATATAAATGTGACTGGATGAATTAAATCAGTACAGCCCAGATCACAGTTGTACTTCATCTGAATATCTCGAAGAATTTATTTCTTAAAAATCTGATTTTGATCAAATGGGTTCCTGTTTATCTTTCCAAGGATCCGTTCCCACTGCCAAATTAATGGTGGAAGGTGCAGGGCTCGTAGAATTCATGGAACCAGTGAAGGTTGAAGACATTTTGAGAGAAAGGCGACTCTTTTTTGTGTGCGATGCTCGTTCCATCGAGTTGAATAACTATTTACAAGCTCTTCGTCTACACGACCGCCTGGAACTGGATCATCTTTACTTTCTGATTCGTATAGAAAAGATGCAGCGCCGTCTCACTGCTCTGGATCTGATTGCATTGGCCGGATATGCAGCCACTGCAATGAAACAGAGTAGTTACAAACACAGTCGAAAAGTCGCACCTTTGGAGGAAAACAATATGAATGGATACGCATTCTATGATCTACTTTCAGAAGAATTGAGCGGTGTGAAGAATTCAGCAGAAAGTTCTTGTAAATCCAATAGTTTGGAGAGCGATTTAACTCTTATTGGCAAGACACGGCTTAGCCCAATTGCCGAGGCCCCTCTTAGTCAATCTTTCGAGTACAACTAGTTTATTCCTTTGACATATCTTGACACCATTCATTGTGTTGGTATCAATTTTTAGTTTGATTCAATATCTTATATGAAAAGTGCAAATAAATATTTTATTGATTATATGAAAATGGAGGAAAAAAAAAGGATAGAGGACATGTTCTCAATATTAAAAATAAAATAATCCAATACTACAAAATGTAACTTTATTGAATAAATGAATAATTACTAATTTTCACTGCATAAAAATATTTAGAGATTTGAAGGGAACTCTGGGTTATGGTTTGTGGTACAAAAAGGATGGTAATTTCTCATTAAAGGCCTACACTAATGTTGGTAAGGCTGATTGTGTGGATGACAAGAGAATACTACTAGTGGTAGTAATTTTTTCTTGGGGGACATATTGGTCTCTTGGTTCAGTAAGAAACAAGATCCGGTATCCTTTCCATAGTAAAAGAAGAATATATTAGTACAACTTCTTGTTGCATTCAAGTTCTATGGATGAAGTAGACATTAAAGGACATCAAATTAGTGTTTGATGAGCTCAGTACAATTATGTGTGATAATACTAGTGCTATGAACATTTTAAAGAATTCGTTAATACATTCAAGTACTAAGAAAAAATTTATTTGATATCATTCATTGAGAGAGAAGGTTGCAAAACAAGAAGTCAAGTTGGAGTATGTTCCCATTAAGGATTAGACTGTGGATATCTTCACAAAGGTACTCTTTAAGGATACTTTTAAGTATCTTTAGAAGAAACTACGGGTTATTACCCCTTATTTTAACTAGATGCATAAGATGGTGCATTTGTCTGGGGGGAGACATGCTCAAGATATATTTATTATCTCCTAGACCAATGTGATCTACTCCTTAGAGAGAGTAAGTGATTGGGTTGGTTTTTGTTGATAAAGGGAAAGAGTATGACTGAAAGATTAGAAATGATAGGTTTAATGAAAGGGGAGTTAGTGAAAAATTGAAGATCTTGGCCCCTTTGTCCTTGATGTCAATGGGGGAAGATTATTTAGGTTTAGATGAAAGGGGATAGAATGTGAAGATCTCTTTCAATAAAAATAAGATGTTGTGTATTGTCATCGATGACAAAAGCGGGGAGATTGTCAAAAGCTAGTTTTTCATTGATGTCAATCCTTTGCTTGTTATTACAATTGTGAGATCTTGAGATGAGTGATTATGATGGAGCTTAGAGCTTCTTGATATGTGTCATTGATGATTTCCTTATCAACCCTCTGCTGACATACTTGTTGAGTAAAGCATGATGTATACTAGATGTATTGATGCTCTAGTACTTGAGATGTTACAAATGGTAGAAACATGTGCAAGTGTTATCTATGCTATGTTATTTGTGTGTGTGTGTGTGTGTGAGAGAGAGAGAGAGAGAGAGAGAGAGAGAGAGAGAGAG
>MU225777.1:430792-441068 GCA_018584345.1 Thuja plicata | reverse complement strand
CTCTCTCTCTCTCTCTCTCTCTCTCTCTCTCTCTCTCTCTCAGCTACATTTCTTCTCTCTTTCCTCTTCTCTTAATCTCTTCCTCTCTTCCACATCTCCTTACCAATATCTCTCTTCTTCCTCTCTCTCACTCTCTACTCCATATCCTTACCAATTTATTCTATCACTCTCTACCAATTTTACCATCAATATTGGAATAGACTTGATGTCCAAAGAGAGAATAAAAAGAGTGGGGGAGATAGAGGGGGGAGAATAATAGAAAGAATAAGATAAAATGAGAGAATAACATAGAGTGGGGGAGACAGCTATATATAATGGTAGATAGAGAGAGGTTCACCTCTCTCTCTGTCCCTCCCTCTTCCCCACCTCTCCCCCTCTCTCCAAAACCTAAACCCTAAGCCCCAAACCCTACAACCATAATCCCTAAACTCTAAGTCTCTTCTCCCTTTCCCCCTCTTTCTTTCAGCCTCTCTCACTCTCTCCCTCTTTCCCTTCTCTCACTCTTCCCAACCTATTTCCCCCTCTCTCACTTTCTCCCTCTCTACCTAATCTTCATACATCTCTCTCTACCTCCCTCTTTTTCTCTCTACCTCACTAAAATTATTTCCAACACTATTTTGCTTGCCAAAATTTTTTTTTTCTAAGTTTGGAAATGGACTAATTGAAAAAACCATTATGTAAATAACACTAGCTGATTTGGAAATAGAATATTGTAGGATGAAATAAAATAATATAGTGACATTCCTATAAACCGTATGACTATCGCACACAATTCCTAAAAAAAAAATTATTGCAAAACAACACAATGGAAACAGTAGTCTCCACATATACATAGGCAAGGACTAATAAAAAGTCTCAAACATTACATAATAAATAATGTAAATTAAAGTAGTACTTTTTCTATCAGCCTTAGCTTGCATATATATGTTGATGCATTTTTCCAAAAAATTCATGCGAGTGACATTACTCATTATCAATAAATAGGAAAATGGACACAAACACTTTTTGTCGATGAATAAGTTTAGTAATTTAGAAAAGGATCTCTCCCAAGGAATCTCAAGACTAATAAAATGTTACTATGTGTAATAGACCCATTCTCCAAAGTTGTATAGTTAAATAGTAAGGAAAATAAGGACCATAAATGCTATCCTTTAGATATTGTTGACTCACAATGGAGGAACCATTAATATTAGAATTAGTATACACTACATTTATTGTTTATATGTAGAACGATCTTTTTTGAAGTACGCATTCCTTACGAGGAGTCAGGACTATAGTTCATGGGATCTCTAGTACTTCAATGAAATACATCAGAGATTCAAAATTATATCATCATTTTTCAAAAGCTATAAATTATGTTTGAACTCATGCAATTCCTAGAAAGTTTATACTAGGAAACTATGAGGGTTAAGCATGATCACATAGTTGTGTCGAGCCCCACAAATTCTATAGTGTAAAAGTGTTTAGAATTGAAGGTTCAAGTATAATTTTTTTTTTTCCTTTATTACATTAGGTTTCCAAATTATCATTAGGTTTAAAGGAAGTGTCAAGTGAATACCATAAAAAATAGATCATATTAATTTTGGAATCGACAGAGAATATGAAGTTCTACAAAAAAAAGTATTTCATTGAGAAATAAATTACCCCCATCTTTTATAAACTATGATTTTGTAAGCAATATTTTGTTCCTCAATTAAGGTTTGTGTCCTACTTTTTAAATTTTGACTTGACGTTTCAATACAATTAAGAATCACAACTTTGTATTTTTATAATTGAGAAACTTATTTGATTAGATATTTTTAAAAAATTATCAAATTCGATGCAATTAGACACGGCATGTGATTTTACAAGAATATAAATTTGAAAAAAAGGATTATGAATGTGTTTAGTATATCTTATATTCAAATTTTGTAGGTTGACTTGCTTATTAACTAGCATAAATAAAATTGAAATAAATAGAATAATATTAAACGTCATTATAAATTTAATTCATGTCTGCGTGGAACCCATAACTATACGTCAAAATATTAAATAATTATAAATTCACACCCAAAAATATTTCTAACTATATTGAAACTTGACATACATTCTTATACTAACATTTCTAAACCTTGAGATTGATACTCTAAAACAATAGTCGAATGTTTTCAAGTGTTGTTATTTTAGAAGGTTGAAAACCATGGAATAGTAAACTACACGAATTTGATCCAAAGACCATATACTTATTATCTTGCATCAAAACCCTTTAGATTTTTATTATGAGATTTGATCAAACATCTAACCACTTATATATGAATTTTGAAGCTGATATGGAGTTATAAATTGGTTTAAATAATTTTGTGACATTACATTTTTAGTCAAGTGAAATTTGACAATAGGTAATTTGTTATTGTAATCATTAATTAACAATTGTTTAATTTATGAGAAATTCAATAATTCAAAATGATCAAGAAGTCAATGGGCTCTTGGTCTATTGGTAGAATTGAATAGTTTTTGATGAGCCCACAAGAAATCAAGTCTTGTTGAACGCAAGGCTTCCGTATTAAATAATAAAATGTCTTTATAGATAAACATCCTTCCATTAAAAAATTAAGAACAAAGAGCAGTTTTTAATAAGATTAATTAATGTTCACATCAATGTTTTTTAATCGATCAAGCCAAGTTGACCAAGAAACTCGCATCCATATGCTGTGTTTGGGCTTTGATCCATAACTAATTTTGACCGCGCGGATACCTCAGTCTGTAATGAATTAATTTGTTTTACTTCAAAGTCAGCATCTTTTAATGAATAATAAAATTCCACGGTATGTTTTATCGGCAATTAAAGTTAGACTATAATCACCCATTCATCACTCGCAAGTCATAACAATGCTAATCCTTGGCATTTTATGCTCTTTTCAAAGTTTCCCACACGCCCAGGATTTCATTTCGACGGTTTTCTCACAGCCTGTTATATATAAATGTGACTCGGTATGATATAGTCATTGCATCCCAGATCACAGTCGTACTTCATCTGAACATCTTGAACTTATTTCTCAAAAAACTGTTTGTGATAAAATGGGCTCCTGTTTATCTTTCCAAGGATCCGTTCCTACTGCCAAACTAATGGTTGAAGGTGCAGGGCTCGTAGAATTCATGGAACCAGTGAAGGTTGAAGACATTTTGAGAGAAAGGCGACTCTTTTTCGTGTGTGATGCTCGTTCCATTGAATTGGATAACTATTTACAAGCTCTTCGTCTACACGACCGCCTGGAACTGGATCATCTTTACTTTCTGTTTCGTATAGAAAAGATGCAACGCCGTCTCACTGCTCTGGATCTGATTGCATTGGCCGCAAATGCAGCCACTGCAATGAAACAGAGTGGTTACAAACACAGTCGAAAAGTCGCAGCTTTGGAGGAAAACAATATGAATGGACACGCATTTTATGATCTACTTTCAGAAGAATTGAGCAGTGGGAAGAATTCAGCAGAAACTTCTTCTAATTCTGGGAGCGATTCAGCATCTGTTGGCAAGGCACGGACAACCATGCTTAGCCCAATTGTCGAGTCCCCTGTTTCTCAATCTTTTGAGTACTAGTTTCTTCCATTGTTTGGTTTTTCCTCCAAAGTTAGAGCCAGTTTAGTGTATCTCCTCAATTTGCAGGCATAGTCGGCATTGTGGAAAGGAATCGCTTCTTTCCTTATTACTGTTGGAACTGTTTTTTGTCCCTGAGCCCTCCCGTCGTCTTAACCTGTCGACTGTTGTGGGATCTATATTCTCTTTCGCTTTTGACATAGCAGCAACAGTACATGTTTTTGTCAGTAGAGTAAATGCTTGTTGCAAAATATGAAATTTGATAAGTAAGAAGGATTTTTTGTGAGATCAGAGCAGTAGACAAAAGGAAGGAATGTTCCTCTAACAATTAGTTGAGTTTTCTATGCAGTCGTAAGTTCCTAGTGTTTTTAAGGCAAAGAATGTTTAGTGTGTGCAGCAATAGCGAAATTTGGAAGAGAGATCACTGTAGCTCCAGCCAAACAGAAAAACAGGGAATTTGAGCAGTTCCAGATTGATTTTGAGCTCCAGACAAACAGAAGAAGAGGGAATTTGAGCAGTTCCAGACAAATAGAAGAACAGAGCAGAGAGTTCTCAGCAGCTCCAGATTGATTTTCTTTGGTTTATAATCAATATTGTAAGCTGAGTTGAAAATGAGTTTGGAAAAGTCTGTTTAGAATTAATAAAAACTGAAATTTTCCTCTAGTCATCTATATGTTTTGTTCTTTGTGTGCATCGCTTGTTGTTTGGCAAACACAGCAACAGTGTTATATTTTGGGTGTTTTTCGAGTATTAAGTCTATCAAACTGGTATCAGAGCTACAAGGCCCTAAGTTTTAAGTGAGGTGGGCATTATTTGTTTTCTGGGTATTGGAGTTTTTATTGAGATGGAGACATCACTAAAGACAATAGTAAGAGTTGGCAGCAACTATCACCAAAGTTGAATAAAACAAAATTATGATGTTTCGAAAAAGAAGATGAAGACTATAGGGGAAAAGATCGAGGGGGTCCAATAACTGTTATGCTTTTGTCATAGATACCTTCTAAAAATTGATTTTTTGATAGTCATTTCCTACAAAACAAAAAATGCCAAAAAGTAGTAGCTTGCACACCCAAGAGCCGTTCACCATTACACTATTAAGTAAACACTAAAAGTACACGGTTATTGGTACACTTATGTTTTTATTACACATCAAATTGCACCAAAAAGGTTACATTGTTATTAAAAAACAAATGGATGCTTACATTTACAAAGTCAATGGATTGGTCCAAGAATATAAATATAATCTATTAATATACATTTCATATTCAATTTACGTACATACATGCACAACTATTAGTGCATTCCATATTTAATCAACTACATACATGCACAGCTATTGGTGCATAATAACTTTTTATAACACTTTCATTTGCACATTCAAATATATTCGTTGAATATATTACAAAATTAAAGTTGTACTATGTTGACCTAGTTTTGTAATGTATTCATCGAATACATTACAAAACTAAGACTGCACTATGGCCACTTAGTTTTGTAATGTATCCAGTGAATGTATTAAAAAAACTAAATCGGACATGTGAATATGAGAATATGAAGCTTCCATGCTTCTAAGTATTGCATACAGTAAACAGGTTGATTAGTAATTGAAAAGAAACTATCCAATGAATACAATAACAACTACAAATAGAAAACAAGTAGAAATCGGATTCCAATATAACAAGTGCACTATGTTGAGTTTAGTTTTGTAATGTATTCATTGAATACATTAGAAAAGAAATTGAGCACTATGAAATATGCTTCTAGGTAATGCATACACTAAACATTGAGCAACAAGAAAACCATGAGCACAGTGCAAGTAGATATCTTTAGTAATTGAAAATAGGTTAAGTTGACGTTGACTACATGCATTGTTAAGTTGACATTGACTACATGCATTGTTAAATTGGCTTTGACCGCATTCAGTAAACAAGTTCAACACTAATAGAAGTCAAAGTATTCAATCCCCAGTTAGTTTTCTAATGCATTCATTGAGTACATTACAAAAGTAAGTCAGCACTCTGAAATTTGAGACTAAGAATCTTCCATGCTTCTAGCTAATGCATACAGTAAACCACGAGCAGCAAGCAGCCCATGAGCACAATGTAAGTAGATATCTTTAGCAACTCAAAACAGGTTAAGTTGACATTGACTACATGCATTGTAAAGTTGGCATTGACTATATGATGACTTAGTTTTGTAAAAGATTTGAGCCTACAGTAAGCAGTGAAAGTAATTAATTTGTAATGAAAATAGACAACAAGCTTACAACAAGCTTACAACAAGCATACAAAAAGAAGGAATAACCAAGAAATAAATGAGATAGTCTAGCACCAGAACTAGAGCGCAGAGAATATGCAAACTATAGAGAATAAACCACCAGCGGTCAGACAAGGAATTTCAATGGATTTTACATGGCACTGTATCCATCTTATAGGAATTTGGTCATTGAAGAAGTGGCTGGTCAATTTGAAATTTGAGTTCTGGTGGGAAAGAATCGGTTTTGTAATGTATTAAGTAAGTGTTGTAATGTATTCATTGAGTACATTAAAAAACTAAGTCATCATTGTCCAGATTCACAAAAACTACAAAACCAAGTAATGATTAAATCGACAATGTACACTACTTTGTCACATTTCCTCTAATTTTTTCTTTCCATGACATTACATGCAATGATTTCAAGGTGAAACGATTGAAACATACAACTATCAGTGTAGGAAAATCATTGCAAACACTTGTTGAACGATAAAAACCATGAGATATTTGGTACTTCACGACGGGAAGATGGATTCCCTTACGTGTAGCAGTTGAGTGGATGCCCGGAACCCTCCTTGCACACACAGAAACGTAAGTGGCGGGAGATTATGTTTCCAGAATGTACAAAGAAGAAATGGTCAAGTTTAGGGTTTGTGGTGGGTAATAATAGGGTTTTGTAATGTATTCAATGAATAAATGTTTTAAGTCAGTGTTGTCATGCATTCATTGAGTACATTACCAAAGTAAATCAGCTCTATCCAGACTCTTAAAAACTACAACACCGTGTTTTCATTAAATCGATAATGTACACTTTTTCTTTCCCATTTCCTCTAATTATTTGTTTCTATCACATTACATGCCATGATTTCAAGGTGAAACGATTGAAACATACAACTATCAGTGCAAGAAAATTGTTACAAACACTTATTGAATGATAAAAAACCATGAGATATTTGGTACTTCATGATGGGAGGATGGATTCCCTCATTTGTATGTGCAAAATAATGATTAACGCAGAGAAACACCCATATTTAAAATGAATATATGAAGAAACTATCCAGATTTATAAAAACTATAGCACCACGTAATGATTATATCGACAATGTACATGTTTCTTTCCCATTTCCTCTAATTATTTCTTTCTATCACATTACATGCAATGATTTCAAGGTGAAATGATTGAAACATACTACTATCAACGCGGGAAAATCATTACAAACACATATTGAATGATAAGAAATTGTGAGATATTTGCTACTTCGCGATGGGAGGATGGATTCCCTCATGTGTAGGTGCAAATTAATGATTAACCCAAAGAAACCCCCATATTTAAAATGACAAAATCAAGAAATTCTCTAGATTCGTAAAAATACATACACATAATGATTAAATTGACAATGTACACTTTTTCTTTCCCATTTCCGCTAATTATTTGTTGAACTATTACATTACATGCAATGATTGCAAGGTGAAATGATTGAAACATACAACTATCAGTGCAGGGAAATCTTTACAAACACTTATTGAATGATAAAAAACCCTATATATTTTCTACATCGCGATGGGAGGATGAATTCCCTCACCTGTAGCAGCTCTGAGTGGATTCACAAAACCCTCCTCCCACATAGAGAAATGAAAGCGGTGGGAGCGAGAGCTAAAGTTTACAAAATGAACAAAGAAAAAATGGTCAAGTTTAGGGTTCATGGTGGGTAGTAATAGGGTTATCCACAGGCGGTTACGTGGTAGGCAGTGAGTTGTGAACGTGTTCAGGTGAGTAGGTATGGGGTAAGGAGAGGTTAAGTCAGATCCTCCGCAGGGTATAAATTGATGGGATTTCGATTAAGGCAAGGGACAATGTGATTTAATTAAAATGACCCCTTCACCTCCTTTCCTTCTTACTAAGCGGGTCCACATTAAAAATAACTTATAAATTAATGTTTAGGTGAACAGTTATTAGCACCAATTTGGTTTTTTTTGGATTGGATATTGTCGACCATTGGGGGTCTAGGGGTCGGGTTTCAGGCAAGCGTTTTGAAATGGCACTTTTGGACCACTTTGCGCTCCACGATCCCTATAAAGAGATTCATGAATACCCAAAATTCGAAACCTTAGCTTTAAGCACTTTACTCACCTATGGAGGTACATCAAAAAAATTGGCAAAATCTGATTTACGGTTAGGAGTTCTAGGTGATAATCTCCTGCGTGGGGAGGACATGGAAGAGTAATTGTTTCACATGTTTCCTTTTTTTAATTACAGTGGTGATAATATGGTTTTTTCATGTTGATACGATATGAAATTCATGCTTCTTTTAATGATGTTGCTACGACCAGATGGGAAATAATAAAGTATGTTGGGTAGTTAGGATCTGTTGGGCCAATAAGGCATTTTGATATCTCAAATACATGTTTGTAATGGGCTTCAAATTTGGTAAATATCTAGCTATGTTTGAGCCATGTTTGTAATGGGCTGGGATTAGATTATTTCTGACTATTTGGAGCCATTATTTTGCAACAACTATGTACATTTACCTTATATTAATACAAATATTTACAAGTTTTTCCCTCTTTGTCGAAACCAAAATATTTTGAATCTCAATTAAAGTTTGTCCTACTTTTTAAAATTTGACTTGACATTTCAATACATATAAGAATCACAACTTTGTATTTTTATAATTGAGAAATTTATTTGATTAGATGTTTTAATTTTTTTATCAAATTCGATGCAATTAGACACAAAGAGGCATGTGATTTTACAAGATTACAAATTAAAAAAAACCAGGATTATGAATGTGTTTAGTATAAATTATATTCAAATTTTGTAGGTTGACTTGCTTATTAACTAACATAAATAAAATTTAAATAAATAGAATAATATTAAACATCATTACAGATTTAATGTCATGTTTGCAAAGGAGCATGTGCACTATGTGGGAACCAGCACAACTATACGTCAAAATATTAAATAATTATAAATTCACACCTACAAAACATCTTTAACTGCATTCAAACTTGACATGTGTATTCTTATACTAACATTTCTAAACCTCAAGATTGTTCATTTAAATCAATTGTTAAATGTTTTTAAGTGTTGTTATTTTAGAAGGTTGAAAACCATGGGATAGTAAACTACATGAATTTGACCCAAAGACCATATACTTTTTAACTTGCATCAAAACCCTTTAGATTTTTTTTGTGAGATTTGATCAAACATTTGACCACTTATATATGAATTTTGAAGCTGACATGGAGTTATAAATTGGTTTAAATAGTTTTGTGACAGTCACATGTTTAGTCAAGTGAAACTTGACAATAGGTAATTTGTTATTGTAAACATTAATTAACAATTATTAAATTTATGAGAAATTCAATAATTCAAAATGATCAAGAATTCAATGGGCTCTTTGACCATTGGTGGAGTTGAATGGTTTTCGATGAGCCCACGAGGGATCAAGTCTTGTTGAGTGCAAGACTTCAACATCATAAAGATTGAAGTTAGAATTGTGCCCCTCACAAATTCGACAAAATGTATACCCCTCAATCCTTAACTCTTGACTCAAAAGATTACATCCTAAACCTCATATACTCCCGTATTAAATAAGGATAAACCTCCTTCCATTAAAAATTAATAACAAGAACATTTTTCAATAAGACTAATTAATGTTCACATCAATGTTTTTGAGTCGATCAAGCCAAGTTGACCAAGAAACTCGCATCCATATGCTGTGTTTGGGCTTTGATCACATAACTAACTTTGACCCCGCTGATCCTCAGTTTATTATGAATTAATTTGCTTTAGTTCAGAGTCGGCATCTTTTAATGAATAATTTAAATTCTACGGTATGTTTTATCGCCCATTAAAGTTAGACTATAATCACCCATTCATCACTCGCAAGTCATAACAATGCTAATCTTTGGCATTTTATGCTCTTTTCAAAGTTTCCCACACGCCCAGGACTTCATTTCTACTGTTTTCTCACCCCCTGTTATATATAAATGTGACTAGATGAAATAATCAGTACAACCCAGATCACAGTTCTACTTCATCTGAATATCTTGAAGAATTTATTTCTTAAAAATCTGTTTTTGATAAAATGGGCTCCTGTTTATCTTTTCAAGGATCCGTTCCTACTGCCAAACTAATGGTGGAAGGTGCAGGGCTCGTAGAATTCATGGAACCAGTGAAGGTTGAAGACATTTTGAGAGAAAGGCGACTCTTTTTCGTGTGCGATGCTCGATCAATTGAATTGGATAACTATTTACAAGCTCTTCGTCTACACGACCGCCTGGAACTGGATCATCTTTACTTTCTGTTTCGTATAAAAAAGATGCAACGCCGTCTCACTGCTCTGGATCTGATTGCATTGGCCGCAAATGCAGCCACTGCAATGAAACAGAGTGGTTACAAACACAGTCGAAAAGTCGCAGCTTTGGAGGAAAACAATATGAA
>MU225777.1:407453-430742 GCA_018584345.1 Thuja plicata | reverse complement strand
CAGAAACTTCTTCTAATTCTGGGAGCGATTCAGCATCTGTTGGCAAGGCACGGACAACCATGCTTAGCCCAATTGTCGAGTCCCCTGTTTCTCAATCTTTTGAGTACTAGTTTCTTCCATTGTTTGGCTTTTCCTCAAAAGTTAGAGCCAGTTTAGTGTATCTCCTCAATTTGCAGGCATAGTCGGCATTGTGGAAAGGAATCGCTTCTTTCCTTGTTACTGTTCTCCATGCATTGTTAGTCAACTACATATATGCATAGCTATTGGTGCATAATAACTTTTTATAACACTCTCATCTGCACATTCAGCAAAAAATGTATGAAATTTTCAAGTATTTAATCCAACTGCAATTTGTACCTGCATGAACAACTAATAGTATAAGGCTTCCCAATTGAGATAAAATAAACAATCCAAACACAAAATAAACAACACAAAAAAAATTACAAATTTGAAATCAAGAAGCCACCGTATGAACTACAATTTTAATGCACTTGCTTGTGCATGAATTGACCAATGCTTTCCCACCACAAATTGAATTTCAAAATGAGCAACCACTTCAATGACCAAATTGGTATAAGAAGGATACAATGCCACATAAAATCCATTCAAGTTCCTTATTCTGCCACTGGTGGTTTATTCTCTACAGTCTAGGCTATCTTGTATATTTCATGTTTATTATTTGTTTTTTCTATGATTACTGTATATATTTTTTACAAATTTACTGCTATAAAAATAAATTTATTGCTTTTACTGCTTACTATAGGATCAAATCTATTGTATTTCATATTTATTACTTAATTTTTGTATGCTTACTGTCTATTTTTTTTACAAATTTATTGTTATAAAAATAAATTTACTGTTTTTACTGCTTAGTGTAGGATCAAATCTATTGCAAAACTAAGTCGGCGTAGTGCAGCCTTAGTTTTGTAATGTATTCAATGAATAAATGTACTACTCACTATAGTCACATGCCTTTAAATTTAAGTTATTTTTAATGCATGCAACCTTCATAGTCTCATGTTTCACTGTGCTCACTTAGTTTTGTAATGTTGTCAATGAATACATTACAAAACTATCTCAACATAGTGCATAATCAGTTTTGTAATGTATTCAATGAATAAATGTACTTGTCAGTATAGTTAAGTTATTTTTAATGCATGGAAGCTTCATAGTCTCAGATTTCATAGTGTTGACTTAGGTAGTTTTGTAATGTTCTCAATGAATACATTACAGAACTAATGCAACATAGTTCTTAGTTTTGTAATATATTCAATGAATAACTGCACTAGTTACTATACTTACATGTCATTCGTTTATAAGTTGTTTTTTATGCATTAAAGCTTTGTCATCTTAGGTTTCACAGTGTTGACATAGTTTTGTAATGTATTCAATGAATACATTACAAAAATATGTGAGCATTTTGATGACTTAATTTTGTAATGTATTCAATGAATACATTGTAAAACTAATTCACTATACTGTTGACATAGTTTTGTAATGTATTCAATGAATAAATTCTAAGTTGTTTTTAATGTGGACCTGCTCACTAGGTAGGAAAGGGGGCGAAGGGGTCACTTTGATTAAATCACATTGTCCCTTGCCTTAATCGAAATCCCATTAATTTATACCCTGCAGAGGACCTGACTGAACCTCTCCTTACCTCATACCTACTCACCTTAACACATTTGCAGCTCACAGACTGCCACATAACCGCCTGTGGGTAACCCTATTACTACCCACCGCAAACTTTAAACTTGACCATTTCTTCTTTGTACATTCTGGAAACTTCAGCTCTCGCCAATTTCGTTTCTCTGTGTGCAAGGGAATCCATTGTCCCATCACGAAGTAGAAAATATCTCACAGTTTTTTATCATTCAATAAGTGTTTGTAAAGATTTTCCTACGTTGATAGTTGTATGTTTCAATCGTTTCACCTTGCAATCATTGCACGTAATATGATAGAAACAAATAATAAGAGGAAATGGGAAAGAAAAAAAATTTATGAATCTGGACAGTTTCTTCATTTTTGTGTTTTAAATAAGGGGTTTCTCTAGGTTAATCATTATTTTGCACATACAAGTGAGGGAATCCATCCTCCCATCATGAAGTACCGAATATCTCATGGTTTGTTATCGTTCAATAGGTGTTTGTAATGATTTTCATGCACTGATAAATGTATGTTTCAATCGTTTCACCTTGAAATCATTGCATGTAATGTGATAGAAAGAAATAATTAGAGGAAATGGGAAATAAATAATGTACAATGTCGATTTAGTCATTACTTGGTTTTATAGTTTTTAATAATGTGGACACTATACTTACTTACATTGTGCTCATTGAACTGTTTTTCATGAAGCTTACATTATCTGTATACATTATTAATGTGACATTGACTGTATTCATTTGTCTTATAATTATCTACTTCAAACAAAGTCATTTCAGGTTAAGTTATAAGCATGGCAGGAAAAAGAAAAACAAGGACAAAAAATAATGCTCGTTCAAGTATAAGAGTGACTCGTGGAGTGCATTTCATTGATACAAAGGTTAATGCAAACCATGTTCCCATTGATGCTCCTGCTGCCAATCCACAACAAGTCTTTGTTGTTGCTCCTATAGTCAATGCAATAGATGTGAATGCAGAAGAACGCAATGGAAGAGAAGTTGCCTCAACTAATATTGCCCTTCCAACTCCAATAAGACGATGGACAATTGAGGACATGGACGTTGCACTTAGCATTGTTGAGAAAGGTGAGATATCATGTAGGGGTGCAGAAAAGAAGTGGAAGATACCTGCTTCCAATTTGAGGTCCTGGCTAATGGGTACTATGGTCACTAAGAAGAAGGGGGCCAAAACAGTCCTAAGTGTTGAAGAGGAGAAAGATGTTGTCAAGTAGTTCAATTGCAGTAAATTATTGTCCAAATAACTGCACGAAGGATTAATCCTTTTACAGACAGAATGCCAGAAAGATCATGGTGGCAGGGTTTCAGATACCGCCACAAGGACTTGAGTATTAGAACAACGGAAGGTGTGGACACAAACAGAGCTATAATGGTTTTTCCTACCATTGTAGCATGTTTTTATGACAACTTGGAAACTATGTACAACCTCAACCACTATGGGTCTAGAAAATATGGAACTGTTATGAAACAGGAGCTCAAGCTGGATGAAACTGTGGTATGAGAGCGATTGCGCATATGGGAGCCAAAAACATCAAACAACTAATCTTAAAAAGCAGGGAATGGATCATTGTTCTTGCATGTGTGATCATTGTTGGTATCATCATACCTAGTTTTTACTTGTTCAAAGCAAAGAGACACATTAAAAATTACATTGTCAATTGTGAGCCCAGGGTATGCATGTCAATACAAGAACGTTCATGGATGACGAAGGAGTTGCTTCTCAATTGGTTGGATCACTTTGCAAGAAACATCTTCGACGGTGTCTCTCCCTTAAATAGGGCACTTCTTGTATTTGACAGTCATGGTAGCCATGTGGCATGGCATACAATTGATAAAACAAGAGAGCTAGGAATAGATCTTCTCACACTTCCTGCATATACCAGCCATAAGTCTCAACCGTTGGATGTGAGTATTTTTACACCATTTAAAACATACTTCAAATAGCATAGAAACTTGTGGTTGGCCAAGAACCCCCAGATTGACATTAGACGTGAAGAGTTGGCAACGATGGCCAGCAAAGGATTCAAATTGGCACTGACCTCAGGCAATATAATGAGTGGGTTCCGCAGGACAGACATATGGCCTTTCAACCAGGATACATAGTGGACGATATGAGGCCAAGTGAGGCTTTTATTATTGATGAGGATGTCAAAATGGGATCAGTTCAACCTCAGCCTGAACCTATAGTTGCAGGATCACTGGGATCAGCAGGCGGTGCAAATGTACTTCAAGGCGAGGGGGAGGCAATTGCAGTGGAAGCATTTATGCAATTTAGTGGATATAATGAAGATTCAATTAACAAATTTGTGATAAATTACAATGAAACATATCAAGGAGCGACAACTAATGCAACATATGAGCACCAAGCACACCATGCGCAACAACAAAACCATGAGCACCAAGCAAACCAGGAGCAACAAGAAAACCATGATGGATTGACCATTGATGTTGGCTTGAGCTTCCAACACAACCTTCTAAATTAGTTAACTGTGCGGAGGAGGATGTTTCCCTATCAATGCCCTCACCAGCACATGTTGAACCAACTAATATTATCCACTACTTTGCAAATGGAGAGAATTGGGACGAATTGGATAGTCAATTGTGTGATAATACCCAACTCCCAAGTGACCATGATGGTGATGCTGACTTTTTTCCATACACGCCTTTTGACACTGAACAAACTATTGGTTTAGCCAATAGATTCTTAGTATTACCCGTGAAAAGGATGCAACATTATGCATGTGGGGCACGTCATGGGGTGCTTCATCTAAGTAGGAATTCACAAATGCTAACATCTGATGAGTATGTTAAAAAACTTCGGGAACAAGAATAAATTAAGAAGCAGCTGGAGAAGAATGCAATACGCAAAAAGGAGCAGATGAGGGAGAGGAAAGTAGAAAGAGAGGCCAACACTATAGCAGCAGAAATTTTGAGTGCAGAGAGACAATAACAAAGGCTGAGATGTGTTGCGGAGAAAGAAAAATGAGCTAAAGAGAAGGCACGTCAAAAGGAACAAATGCATAGTGAAAGAGAAGATAACACAAATGCTCCTAAACGACGTAGAGGTAACAACGAAAATACACCTTGCATAAATACAGGCATTACACTAAGTGCACCGACCGAGGAGACAGTAATTCCAGTTGCTCTAGAAATAATGAGTACGCCTAGCACACCTCTTCCCTCCCAACACCCATCACTTCTTGACATGATCACTATTTTGGCCCCCGCATTGCCAAACCTTAATGCGCAAAAAGTGCAACCCCCAGAACCCACCTCACAGGTGGTAACCAACGCCGACCACAATAGCACGATACTAGCTTAGCTAGTTAATTTGATTAAGTACACTCCTCAATTCACATCTCCTGGTACTAGAGAAAAGAGTAGTGGAATTCGTTGCCACAGTCCTATTCTATTTCCTAGTTTCATGGACAACTAAGGGCACTTAAACGAGTTGCAAAATTTTGATCTGGATGTGACTAACTTAGTTTTGTAATGTATTCAGATATATTTTAGTTTTATGTCATCAAAGGTGATGAACAAGGTTGAAATCGAATGTTGAAGGTTATGGCAAAGGACTTTTGGGCTATGCTCTATTTTTTGTAAATGCTTGATATTTAAAGAAATAATTACCATACGATGTAAGATTTTTTGTAAATGTTTGATATGAAAAGAAACAATTACCATATGACGTAAGATTTTTTGTAAATGTTTGATATGAAAAGAAAGAATTACCAATTGGTACAAGTATAAAAATTTATTTGGTGATTTGTAGTTGTTATTGTATTTGTCAGATTGTTTACTGTATGCATTACTTCAAAGCATGGAAGCTTCACAGCCTCATATTTCACAGTGTTGAATTACTTTTGTAATGTATTCAATGAATATTAGAAAACTAACTCAACATTGAATACTTTGTCTTCAATTACTACTCAACCTATTTACTATATGCAGTCAATGTCAACTTAAAAATGTATATAGACAATGTCATCTTAACAATTCATATAGTCAATGTCAACTTAACAATGCATGTAGTCAATGTCAACTTAACCCGTTTTCAATTACTAAAGATATCTTCTTGCATTGTACTCATGGTTTTCTTGTTTCTCATGGTTTATTGTATGCATTACCTACAAGCATATTTCACAGTGCTCACTTTCTTTTCTAATGTATTCAATGAATACATTACAAAACTAAACTCAGCATAGTGTACTTTTTATATTGGAAGCTTCATATTCTCATATTTCACATGTCCGAATTGGGTCTATGCAGGCTGATGGTACGCCAAAAATTAGCGAAGTGAAAAAAATAGTTTTTCACTCGTCCAAAGGCGTACCCAAAAGTTTGTTGACTTTTGAGTAGGCATGGGTGTCAGTACACCTAGCCAAGCCAAAATCCAAAGCTAAAGCATTATCGGATATCCGATATTATCATATATCCGATATTATCAGATATCCGATATTCATCAATAGTAATATATTCTTGGCCGTGACTGTGTTCAACATTTTCATTGTGAAAACGTTGAAGCAGCCAAGCCAAGAATATCGTATATCAGATAGGGATCTGATATCATATTTTTTGGAGTTAAAAGGTAAGTCAAATTTAGTAGTTTCAATCTTGTTTTTTGTTTTTGGATTGAAATTTATTGTTTTTTTTTAAACTAGGTTTTATATGATATTGTTTATTGTTTTTTAAAATTGATTATAAACTAGATTTGAAATGATAAAAACTAAGGTTGGAATTCATATTCTTTATTCTTTATTGTTTTTGAATCAGACATGGATTCAAACCAATCCGAAAACCCTCGCAATGAGTTCGCGAACAATCTAGAACCACCTCAAAACAATCCCCTGCCTTCAGAAGACCAGTCGTTCTCAAACTCTCGACCATTGCAGGATCTCATAGGAGATAATCTAAATCAGCTTAGAGGATATTAGAACACATATGCGAATATCCCCACCTTGCGCCCCATGTTTTCCACGTTGAAATCCATTATTGAGAGCATGGAGAAACTCACAGAACAACACATTGCCGCACTTCTTTGGCGTGAATCCATGCACGCCCAATTCTTCATAGGTGACAGACTTGTCACATGGATATGCAAGAAGCAAGAAGCATAAGCAATACGCAATAAGCAATAAGCAAGAAGCATTTTGCATGGGTGACAGACTTGTCACATGGATAAGCAAGAAGCAAGCATGCATCTCTCAGTCTACTGCAGAAGTAGAGTATGTTGTTGCTGCTGCAAATTGCTCAAATATTGCATGGATCAAACAGCTACTAGAACGTATGCATATGAAGATCTTAGAACCAGTAATTATCTATTGTGATAATACCAGTGCAATTAACATTTCCAAGAATCCAGTCATGCATGCTAAAACTAAGCATATTGCTATCAAGTATCATTATTTGAGAGAACAAGTTCAAGAAAAGGAAGTGATACTTGAGTATGTGCAATACAAAGGACAATTAGCTGATATCTTCACCAAGCCACTACCCAAGGATACATTTGAATACTTGAGAAAGAAACTAGGGGTCAAACCCTTGTTTACTAGTCAGTAAGATGACTAGAGGGCTGCATCAGCCTGCATATTATCATAATATCATTCATGTTGATGCAAACAAAGAGATGAAATTCAAAGATACATCTATACACAGCAAGGTATTTATTTGCATCGAGCACCAAAGTTGTTACATTGCTGATGGATAAGGGAAATTCAAGGAATATATTATGGATGGACAGAAAAGATTGTTTGACATTACTGCTGAATATTTGTTTGGCATTGCTATCAAAGGGAGAGAGTTTATCCATTATCACATTACTCAAAAGGGAGAGAATATATCCATTATCACATTATCCTAAGGGAGAGATGGTATGGAGAGATTATGAGAGATTATTCAAAGGGAGAGTTGCTGACAAAGAGAAAAGAGACATAAAATAAAGAAGAAAAGTCACAGGGAGAGAACACATCCCATCAGAAGAAGAAAGATTCTACATCTATCCCTTCACAGATTGAAGACAGAGTGAAAGCTGCAAGAATCAAATCTAAGCTTCCAAGCTTACCGAGAGCCAGACATTTGTATCGGTTATAGTACATAAGATTGGTAGTTTGATGAAACTTCACATGTTATATTTCATATTATATTTGTAATAATATAGTGTGATAATATAGCATGTTGCCATCAATGCCAAAGGGAGAGATTGATGACATGTAACTGATTAAATGTTTGAAGATGTTAAGTTGATGATCACCAGCACTCAAAAAGCTAATGCAAGACATTAAATCAGTTGATGGATTGTATTGTCATTGATGTCAACTTGATGTAATTTGTATGGTCATGAACATATTGCCAAATAATTCAAGGAACTAAAGCAACAAAAGTTATGTTATCAGTAATGCATAAAAGTTGAGTATTCACAAAGTGAGAGTTTCACCGACAGAGTGTACACCGACGGACAGAGTAGCAAAGAAGAAAGTCACGGTGTTTCCAGACGACCAAAAGTTACAGCATTACCAACGAGCACAAACCACAGAGTTGCCCGACGAGAAAAGTCATAAAGTTGCCCAACGGATACAAACAACCCCGACGAGCAAAAATCAAAGAGTTGCCTGACAGACAGAGATCCCGAAGACAACTGGAGTCACACTGACGGAACAGTTAGTTGTCACCGACAAAGAACTGAAGTGTTGACCGACAGAACAGGTAGTTCAGAAATGACAAAAGACTTAGTTGTCAAGAGCTAGACTCAACTGGTAGTTATCATTATTTTCATCGACAAGATAAAGCCAGAAATAAGTAAAGGATTTTAAGTTGATTTATACAGTTGGCAAGAAGATCTCTACGAGATGAATGAGGAGTTTTGCTTTTAAATAAAATTGGCTAAGATTGTGGATCATGTCAAGATTAAGAATATCAAGAACCTAGAAATGGTGATATCATGTCTATTTAAGAGACAAGCTTAATTCATTACGAATTAAGGTGAGTGAATGAAAAAGAGGATGCTAAAGAGAAATTGATGAACATCTTCATACAGTACTGATCAATCAAGCTGAAGGAAGAGCTAAATAATTCTGCAGACACCGACGAACAGAAACACAACATCACAGAGCAGAAAGTGTGGAGCAAAGGTATTGAATTGATACATTGATCAGAAAGGTAATGAGCTTACAATAGATCTGAAAATCTACAAGTTTAAGTTGTATATGTGAACAGATCATACTATTTTAGTTTAACCATTGATACAGAAAGCCTCTTAACTGAGCAGGACTTAAGAGTCTTTTTCTAATCGAGATACATCCCAAGGAGTATCGAAAAGGTTGATCATGAAGAAAGAATTGGAAATGTCAGATACCTATTGATAGGCCATGGTCTGAGCAAGGATGGTAGCATTAGATGTCTGATATCAAGTGATAATCTATTCATATTAAATCCTCTAACAAGGTTACACCTAATAGTGTGTTTGTAACCTTTAACAGGGTTGGCTCTTAACAGAGCTCGCTTCAAAAGAGTGAAAATTTGGGTTACCGGTCCCAATGGTTTTTCCCCTAACAGGGTTTCCACGTTAAAAATTCATGTGTTATGTGTTTATGAGTCATTACTTTATTGTTTTGCATTTCATATTAAGTAAATCTGAATGATCGGCATACACTGCTTATTTACTGTATTTTGGTAAATAGAAAGACTGCTAATCAGTAAAAGTAAGAATAAGGTTCAATAGAGTAATCCGAGCAGTAGTTAAATGTTATTAGTATTTCAAAGCATTCATCTTGTAGGACTGAAGATAACTGAAGGCTTATCATCGTGGTATTAAGTTTTAAAGGATAAATTTTTTAGGCCACTGATTCACCCCGTCAACCCCCCTCCCCCCCCTCTCAGTTATTACTAACAATTGGTATCAGAGATTGTGTGCTTAGAAGGAAGGTTTCAATACTTAAGTCAAAAATCACAAGATGAACAGACGAGATGTGCCCAAGTTGAACAAGGACAACTTTGCTTCTTGGCAAAATAGGATAAGACTCCAATTATCAGGTATTGGTAATGATGTTACTCAATTCCTAGATATTGAATATGTGTTGCCCACAGGAGCACTTACAGTAGATCAATTAAGAGAGAAGCATGAGCATAAATGCATGGTGATAGAACTTGCTTCCTCACTCTCTGATGCTGAATTTGAAGATGTCAAAGGTTGCACAATTGCAAAGCAGATGTGGGACAAACTGAAGCTTGTACATGGAGGTGATGCAAATGTTCTAAGAGCCAAGGCAAAAAGCCTTGGAAGAAATTTTGATGATCTCAAAATGAAAGAAGGTGAAAATATCACACAGTATAGCACAAGAATAAAAGAAGTAGTCAATGTTATACGAGGTGTTGGAGGTACACTTGAAGAGGAGACAGTGGTAAGTAAAATCTTAAGAACCTTACTGTCTGTATATGCTATTAGAGTCTCTGATATTCAAGAAATGAGAGCAGTTGCAAACAATACAGTTACTCTATACAGTTTGATTGGAAGACTAATTTCATTTGAGACGAATAACTTTGATAATAGTGTCTTACCAAGTATAGAGTCTACATTTAAATCTTCTATAAGAATAAGCAAATCAAGTCATAAACACACTTCAAGAAGAGATAGTGAAAGTGAAAGTGAAGAAGAAGATCTTGATGAAATTGAAGCACTTATGGCTAGAAGAATGCAGAGAGGCAAAGATAAATACAAAGGTAAATTACCACTTGTATGTTTTAATTGTAAAGAGATTGGACACTTTGCTGCAAGATGTCCTAACAGAAGAAAAGATGACAGAAGTAATAATAGATCTTTTGAGAAGAACTATGACAAAGGTGATAACAAATATTACAAAAGTAACCGACAATCAAAATGAAGAGATACCCGAGACTACAAGGACAAAGGGAAAAAAGCTAGTTACCTAGCTACATGCAAAGATGGAGATACTGACACCAAATCTGATGAAGACATCGAGATGGTGTTTGTGGCAGTAAAAGATGATTCAGATGAAGATGAAAGGTATGTAGAAACTGCACTCATATCTAAGGTTAGCAAGAATGATATATGGATTATAGATAGTGGCTGCACTCACCACATGACCGGTGATAAAGAAAATTTTGATAATTTTGAGTATTACAACGGTGGTACAGTAAGAATGGGTAATGATACACCTTGTCCAGTTGAAGGTAAAGAAACTATAATGTTGAATAACCTAATAAAATGTGAAAATGCTTATTGGGTGAAAGGATTGAATTATAATCTGTTAAGTGTTTCTCAGTTGAATAATTCAGGACACCGAGTGGCATTTAAGAATAAGAAGGCAAAGATCTTCTGTGAATCAGGAAGATTGATTGGAACCGGTGAACAAACAAAAGATAACTTATTCTATCTGAATGATACTGACACCACTTGTTTGATGACTATAAATGAAGACATATGGTTGTGGCATAAGAGATTATGTCATGTGAATTTTGACAACATGATAAAAATAAGAAAAAGAAGAAATGTAAGAGGCTTACCGACAATGTCAAAGCCCGACAACATCATGTGCAAAAATTGTCAAAAATGTAAGATGACAAAGTCTAGTTTCAAAAGAAAAACCCATACATCTGATGCTATTCTAGAATTAGTCCATACTGATCTATGTGGACCCATGAGGAAAAAGAGTTATTATGGTGATAGATACTTCATTCTCTTTGTTGATGATTACTCTAGAATGATGACAGTTATGTTTCTAAAAGAAAAATCTGAAGCATTCAAGATGTTTAAATGGTATAAGGCTATAGTAGAGAAACAAAGTGGTAAGTATTTGAAATGCTTAAGATCAGATAAAAGAAGAAAATTTATTTCAAATGAATTCACTAACTTCTACAATTAGCATGGTATAAAAAGATAGGTTTCTGCACCAAGAACACCACAACAAAATGGAATTGCTGAAAGAAGGAACATATCCATAGTTGATTGTGCAAGAACACTGATGATAGAGAAGGACATCACCCACATCTTTTGGAGGGAAGCTGTCAATACTGTTGTCTACACATTAAACAAAGTACAATTGAAGGACACCAAGAAGACACCCTATGAGCTATGGTATGGTCAAACACCTAATGTAAGTTACTTCAAAATCTTTGGTAGTCAATGTTATATCTTAAAAGATGATAGAAATGGAAAGTTGACTCCAAAATTGATGAAGGTATCTTTGTAGGGTATTCCACCAAGAGCAAGGCTTATAAATGTCTTAACAAGGCCTCTAACAAAATTGTTTAAAGTGCAAATGTAAAGATAGATGAATTTGCAGAAAAGAATGACAAGGAAAGCATAAAAGAACCAGAGGACTACAATAGATTTTTTTACAATGATGAACCTGACACTCTACCTGAACAATAGTATAGAGCTCCCGAGCAACAGAACATTGCAACCGACGATTAGGCTGCAAATACTGACAGTCAAGATATTGCTCAAAATGATGTACAAAGTGATGGAGATCATAATGATGATTAGGATGACATACATAGACCTGAACCTGTACTTGCAAGATATGTCAGAAGGAACAATCTACAGAACAAGATCATATGAGAAAATAAAGTTGGTACAAGAACAAGAAGTAAAGTCCCTAAACACAAGTTGTCTAATTTGTGAATTTGAGCCAAAATTTGTCAATGCTGCACTTGATAACGAAGAATGGATAAGTGCTATGAATGATGAGATTGAGCAGATTGAGAAAAATAAGACATGGACACTTGTACCAAGACCAGATTACAAGAATGTCATCGGTACTAAATAGATTTTCGAAAATAAGATGAATGAAAATGGAGAAGTCACTAGAAACAAAGCAAGATTAGTATGCAAGGGGTATGCACAAGAAGAAGGGATTGATTATGGAGAAACCTTTGCACCCGTTGCTAGACTAGAAGGAGTAAGAATACTACTTGCTTATGCTGCATTCAAAGGATTCAAGGTATATCAGATGGATGTCAAATCTGCATTCCTAAATGGAATACTTGAAGAAGAGGTATACATTGAGCAACCAAAAGAATTTGTTAATCCAGGCAAGAGGAACATGGTATGTAGACTTCACAAAGCCCTTTATGGATTAAAACAAGCTCCTAGAGCCTGATATGAAATACTTCATTCCTATCTTATAAGTATTGGATTTGTAAGGACTAGTGAAAATAGTAATATTTACTTGAAGGAAGAGATTGATGCTAACACCTTGATTTCTAAAATATTTGTTGATGACATTATATTTGGTGGCAATGATATGCTATGCAAATCATTTGCTAATGAAATGAGAAAAGAGTTTGAGATGTCTATGTTTGGAGGGATCAAATTATTTCCTCGTCTACAGATCATGCAACAAGATGAAGGCATTTTCATTACACAATCCAAATACACCAAGGAAGTGCTGAAAATATTCAAGATGGAAGATTTCAAACTAGTTGGAACACCGATGGCTACTGGATGTAAGCTAACAAAGGAGGACAAGTCACCTGAGGTAAATCAGACTCTGTAGAGATCAATGATTGGAAAACTCATGTATGTAGTACATACTAGACCAGATATTGCACATGCAGTAGGAATAGTTGCAAGATTTTTTCCTAATCCCAGATAATCACATATGACTGCTGTGAAAAAAATCTTGAGATATCTGAAGAATACCGAGGACTATGGCTTATGGTATAGAATAAAAGGCAAATTTGAACTTAAGGTGTTTACCGACGCTGATTGGGCTGGAAACATTGATGACCGAAAGAGCACAACTAGAGGAGCATTCTTTATGGGTGACAGACTTGTCACATGGATAAGCAAGAAGCAAGGATGCATCTCTCAGTCTACTGCAGAAGCAGAGTATGTTGTTGCTGTTGCAAATTGCTCAAATATTGGATGGATCAAATAGTTACTGGAAGGTATGCATATGAAAATCTTAGAACTAGTAATTATCTATTCTGATAATACCAGTGCAATTAACATTTCCAAGAATCCAGTCATGCATGCTAAAACTAAGAATATTGCTATCAAGTATCATTATTTGAGAGAACAAGTTCAAGAAAAGGAAGTGATACTTGAGTATATGCAATCCAAGGAACAATTAGTTGATATCTTCACCAAGCCACTACCCAAAGATACATTTGAATACTTGAGAAAGAAACTAGGGGTCAAACTCTTGTTTACTAGTCAGTAAGATGACTAAAGGGTTGCATCAACCTGCATATTATCAGAATATCATTCATGTTGATGCAAAAAAAGAGATGAACTTCAAAGATACATTTATACACAACAAGGTATTTATCTGCACCGAGCACCAAAGTTGTTACATTGCTGATGGATAAGGGAAATTCAAGAGATATATTATGGATGGACAAAAAAGATTGTTTGACATTACTGCTGAATATTTGTTTGGCATTGATGTAAAAGGGAGAGATTTTATCCATTATCACATTACTCAAAAGGGAGAGAATATATCCATTATCACATTATCCTAAGATAGAGATTGTATGGAGAGATTATGAGAGATTATTCAAAGGGAGAGTTGCTAACAAAGAGAAAAGAGACATCAAAGAAAGAAGAAAAGTCAGAGGGAGAGAACACATCACATCACAAGAAGAAAGATTCTACATATATCCCTTCACAGATTGAAGACGGAGTGAAAGCTGCAAGAATCAAATCTAAGCTTACAAGAGCTTACCGAGAACCAAACATTTGTATCGGTTATAGTACATAAGATTGGTAGTTTGATGAAACTTCACATGTTATATTTCATATTATATTTGTAATAATATAGTGTGATAATATAGTATATTGCCATCAATGCCAAAGGGAGAGATTGATGACATGTAATTGATTAAATGTTTGAAGATATTAACTTGATGATCACCGACACTTAGAAAGCTAGTGCAATACATTAAATCAGTTAATGGATTGTATTTTCATTGATGTCAACTTGATGTAATCTCTATGGTCATGACCATATTGCCAAAGACTTCAAGGAACCAAAGAAACAAAGGTTATGCTATCAGTAATGCATAAAAGTTGAGTATTCACAAAGTGACAGTTTACACCGACGGAGTGCACACCGACGGACAGAATAGCAAAGAAGAAAGTCACAGTTTTTCCCGACAACCAAAAGTTATAGCATTACCGACAAGCACAAACCACAGAATTGCCCGATGAGCAAAGTCATAAAGTTTTCCGACGGATACAGACAACCCCGGTGAGCAGAAATCAAAGAGTTGCCCGACATACAGAGATCCTGAAGACAACTAAAGTCACACCGACGGAAGAGTTAGTTGTCACCGACAAAGAATTGAAGTGTTGACTGATAGAACAAGTAGTTCAGAAATGAAAAAAGACTTAGTTGTCAAGAGCTAAAAATAGACTTAACTGGTAGTTATCATTGTTTTCATCGACAAGATAAAGCCAGAGATAAGTAAAGGATTTAAAGCTGATTTATGCAGTTGGCAAGAAGATCTATATGAGATAAATCAAGAGTTTTTCTTTTAAATCAAATTAGCTAATATTGTGGATCACGCCAAGATCAAGAATATCAAGAACCTAGAAATGGTGATATCATGTCTATTTAAGAGACAAGCTTAATTCATTACGAATTAAGGGGAGTGAATAAAAAGAGGATGCTAAAGAGAACTGATGAAGAACATCTTCATACAGTACTAATCAATCAAAATGAATCTAGCTAAAGAATTTTGCAGACACCGACAAACAGTAACATAGCATCACAAATCAGAAAGTGTTGAGAAAAGGTATTGAATTGATACATTGATTAGAAAGGTAATGAGCTTACAATAGATCTGAAAATCTACAAGTTTAAGTTGTATATGTGAACAGATTATACTGTTTTAGTTTAACCATTTATACAGAAATCCTTTTAACCGAGTAGGACTTAACAGTCTTTTTCTAATTGAGATACATCCCAAGGAGTATCAAAAAGGTTGATCATGAAGATAGCATTAGAAATGCTAGATACCTATTGACAGGCCAAGGTCTGAGCAATGATGGTAGTATTAGATGCCCGATATCAAGTGATAATCTATTCATATTAAATCTTCTAACAAGGTCACACCTAACAGTGTGTTTGTAACCTTTAACAGGGTTGGCTCTTAACAAGGCTCACTTCAGAAGAGTGAAAATTTGGGTTACCGGTCCCAGTGGTTTTTCCCCTAACAGGGTTTCCATGTTAAAAATCCATGTGTTATGTGTTTATGAGTCATTACTTTATTGCTTTGCATTTCACATTAAATAAATCTGGATGATCGGCATACACTGCTTATTTACTGTATTTCAGTAAATAGAAAGATTGCTAATCGGTAAAAGTAAGAATAAGGTTCATTAGAGTAATCTGAACAGTAGTTAAATGTTATTAGTATTTCAAGGCATTCATCTTGTAGGACAGAAGATAACTGAAGGCTTATCATTGTGGTATTAATTTTTAAAGGATAAATTTTTGAGGCCACTGATTCACCCCCCCTCTCAGTTATTACTAACATCAATCATGCTCCAAACTCCATGTTATGCATCCTCCATTCAATAGACTTCTGCAACCACAACCATCAACCTTGCTTTCATAGGTGATCCTAACTCCTCTAAAGACCCCAACACACTTGTTTCACCCATACACCAAGCCACAAACTCTTCCTTCAAGACATTTTGTCTCCTTCACAAATATGTCCAGTCATCAGCGAAAACTTTAGTGGCGATTATTCACCATTTGGTGAATGTTGCATGTCGGCGACCTCGGAATTGGCGAATATTTTTCACATATTGGATTGACCCTATTGCGTGACATTTATTAATATTGGGTCCAAAGCCCGGGCCCATCGCCCATCGGTTTATTTAATTTTTCCATTTCTTACACATTATCGCCAATGGAATATAAATTTTGGTCCCCATAAATTTACAACATTTGCCAATAATTTCTAAGTGACCCCAAATCAACGACTTATATTCGCCCGAAATTTTACGGATGCGTGTCTCTAACCGACATAATGTAGCCAACTTTATTAATCATGGGAAGGTATTGGACGACCCATAATTGCCTTAGAAATAACAAAAGACGTGTTATAATTACGCGGGCTTGCCCAAATATTTGTATACCTAATACCTCCTGCCAAATTTTTGAATAAAGATTAGTATAAAAACATTATGATATCTCTATATTTGATCGTAGTGAAGTTTCAGAAGTTTCAGACTATTGAGTATACAGTTACTGTATACTCAAAGTCAATACTGCATTGGCGAGTCGCGACTGCATTGCTGCATTTTAATTTGAAGCAAAGGTAAGTGATACTTATTCTATGACTGTGGTTTGAGTTCATTTACATTATTTCAGAATAGGTATGCAGAAATGGGGTTTCTTTTCCCTTTCGGCCCGAAATACACCGCACACCGTTGATCTGTGCTCATCCAATGGTATCTAGCATTGTCGCACTATCACGGGTCCCATTAACTTTTGGCTTGTCATTTGATGTGACTAGGACATGTGTGAGTGTCACTTAATCATTTTAAATTACAACTTCGGCTTATTAGTTATTACATTTAATAAATGTTATTAAATGTTTAGTTATACAGTGTAGTCAGATTTAGATTTTAATTCAATTATTTATATCTTATAATCATACATCGATATGACACATTGGCAAATTGAAAATAGAAACTTTCTTTGGACTGATAAAGAAACTTAATCGTTTTAAAAATTCAGAATCTTAGTCTTCAGATTTAAAAAATAGAAGTACTAATCCATCGCTTAAGCATATACTTAAATGTCTAATACACAAGTAAAGAAACTATTAAAATATTGTAATCACAGAGAAGTCTAAGGATCATTTTTTGTACCCATAAAAAGAAATTTGAAACGAACTTGGAAATTTTTTATTTTTTTTTTCAAAAAATTACATCGTACAGTAAAAACAGAAACCTACTAGGCAACTTCTTATCGGTATAAAAAAAAAAGTGAAACTTTGCATGTCCATCATCAAAAAACTAGGGTAACAGGAATGGGTAAACTACGGAATCAGGGATCTTCATCTTCCCTTTCGTCTGAGTATAATTTTCCAGAGAGGATAATCTCTGAGAATTCGTCAAGCCATGTGTAGTCTAACTCATCGAATTCATCAAGGTAAAACCATTTCCGGAGAAAATCCCTCCCAAGCCGTGCCCATTTCCTATGTCGCGTCAGTTGCTCGTCATTTAGGTTCAACAGAAAGGGTTGTCTGGTCACATTACTTCTCGGCACCAACAGCTTGTGTATATCTCTTGGCCAAGGGATCCCCACCCCTAATTCTATAGAAATAGCAACATTGACATCGTCCTTCAGGAATTTTTCTTTAAAAACCTTCCTCAACAGCATCACATATCCACCTACTGTCTCCGAGGTCGAGGAGAGACGCAAAAAACTGAGATGTAATGTCCGTGTAGACGTGGTATCTATCGACATTCTCAAGGAACTCTCGACCCAAGAACATCAACATAGCAGAATTTATAAAAGCGTCGCCACCAACCTCCCTACAAATGGAAGTGAGGATTTCTTCCGAGACATTTCCCAAAAAGGACCTCTGGTCATCTGAGGATGTGCATCTCAAACGGATTGGTGTATCCATCTTTAATTCTCGAAAGCCTAAAGACCTAAAAACCTAAACCTTAAAACCAGAGGCAGAATTTCTACCACCGCCACCGGCAGCTCTGACTCTTAATCTACCAAAAGCAAAATGAAAAAGAAAGAAACCAGATCGTCTATAAATAGCCCCAACCCCTTGATTGATAGCAGTGATCACAGATACTTAGCAATTAATAATTATGCTTTCTTTAATCATATTTAATGCAATTTCCATAAATGCATTATGCATATTATGCGTGTGAGATATTTAAATCGACTGTCCTTAATCTTTCATATCTAAATGTAAATATTTTCCATAAATTTTCTGATAAATGCATGTGTACTATTGACAGTTAACGATGGCAGTTAAAGAATGTCACTGACAAGGCATTTATTTCTTTTCGAGTTACGAGTTACAAGTTGCAGTTGCACCATCCACCATCCACGTCAACAAATAACCAATAGTAATCAACGATCATGGTTACGGTGCACTTTTTAAGGCTTGATACGTGTCATCATTCTGGTGACTTCCTACAGAAGTCGGTTTCCTTTCGAAATTCGGCCTGAAATTTAATTTCAGCCATTGATCTATGATGATCAAATGGTCTCAAATAATACATTTAACAATATCTAATTAGGTTATGTGTCCAATGTGTGATCAGTTATATTTGCAACAAATAAAAGCGATATTCGATGGACGTTACATTAATTACTATGTTATGTGTCATTATTTGGGTGACTTCTTGGAAAACTTTGTTTCCTTCACGAAATTGGGCCGAAATTGGGCCGAGATTAAACCTCAGCCATTGATCTAGGATAATCAAATGGTCTCAAATAAGACATTTAATATTAGTTGGTGTTGGCCCACATGACGCATTGACGAGTCCCATCTTTTGAAAATTGCCAAATAAAACATTTATTTTTCCCATAATTAACGATAGATTAGCCAATAAAATAAATATATTTTAAAACAACACATAAAAATTGCCGGTACAAATATTTTTTTTACCTTCACAAGACAATAATTCGCCTCGTATATTATATATTTTCCCCCCATTAATTTATAATTCGCCAGGATTTTATGGAATTTTCATTCGGAAGGGAAAAAATCGCATATGCCTTTATATTATTTTTCTAATTCGAAAAAAGAATTTGCCATCATCAATAAAAAATTTCCCCTAAATTAAATTCCGATTCGCAGGATTTTACACTTTTTCCTAGGAGGGGGTTTCTTAAAGTTATCCCTGCCAGTCATACACTATCCTAGTAGTACAACTGCAAAGGTTTTTAAATCTTTTCTCAAAATAGTTCCAAACAACTCTTAAAACCAATCACATAACTAAATACCCTTTTTCAATCTCATTAACATATCTTAGAACTGACCCCTTGTGTTTTGGACCATCCTACTCAACTTTGCCACTGTCAGTGAGCTAAGAGGGCTAATTTGACCCCTTTTCCAAAGCAACTACTAATGCATCTTCACCCCAGACCTTGAGACTTTCAAAAGAGTCATAAAATGACCCCAAACCATGGATTCTACAACTATTCTGATTATAAGACCTCTCTAAGTACAAACTCCCTAATTTGCTTGTCAACAACCCCTAAAATCTAGGGCTTGGTCAATGTATGACCTCCAAACACCATAGCCTCGATTCACCATCCTTATACCATCGTAACATGGATTCAAATACAAAATCACCCCCTCCAATGGCCAGATCCTCTGCTGCTATAACCAATATGCACCATGCATGCAACCCTTCAATATTGTCAAACTCACTCATTCATCCATAATCTCTTACAACTAGTCTTCAATCCTGCATTATTCATGTTAGGAAGATATATTACAAGCATTGATCCATCCCCAAGTAACAATATATATTGAAAGTGTTGATCCATCCCCCTATGAACCTGTCATAAAAGTGTTAGGGATAAAAATGATCAAATATTTCTGATTCACCAAAATAATTGTTTGGTATTCTACTCTTCTCACTATCATTGGTTTCAGCACTTCCTCTATCTGCTCACACATTCCTTGTGAGATATTTGTACTTGTAGACACTTCAGCATCTAGGGTCTTTGCATGACCATCTTCTCTTTCATCTTCATGTCCCTGTCCTAGGCATTCTTCCACTATACCACCCTTATTTTGTCATTCATCAACTATGGCATCTAAATCATCCCACAAATCTGTCTTGTCTTCAAGACTTGGAACATTGATTTCTTTGCACTTCTCAGCAACTTGTACACTCTCCTTATCATCAAATTCTTGAACTCTCTCAGTGAGTTCTCTCTGCAATAGACTCTTCTCTGCAATCAACATTTTGATAGGCCACACAACCCTTGTCTTCATCTTCTTATGCCAACTAGTGGCTTCTTCCTTCAACTCTGTCTTCAAGAGCTTTGACTCTTCACTCTCCAAGGTCCTTTTCATCACTGAGACCTTCGGTAACTCCTCATCCCAATGTTATCCTCCTTGGCATGTAAACATTTCATCTATGGCTTCCTTCATATCCCTATCCTCTCTCTTCTCAAAAGTAATCTTTAATGGACACTTGACTGTCCCAACTTGGATTTCTTCATCCATGCACTCCACAACTTCATTATAAACTTCTGCAATTCCTTTACTCTTCAAGATTCCATTCCACTCCAAAATACCAACACTTCTTGTCACTGTCCATGACATCTCTTTTTCTTTCAAGGGCTGCAACTCAACTCTCCTTCCTCTTTCCAAGAATGTGTAAGTGTTCTTTGCTCCATCATGGAGGGTACATTTTCTTATCTACCATGCTCTCCCAAGGATCAAATGACAATCCACTATTGGGATGATGTCACACCATAGACTGTCCTCATATGCTCCAATGCTAAAGTGCACTTGTGCTTGCTCTGTCACCTCAACTTGGTCTTCCACTTTAATCCCATGTGCCCTAAATGGCCTCTCATGTAGTATCCTTGGTAAGTTCAATTTTTGAACCATCTCGAAGGAGACAAAATTTGAAAATACACCATTTGAAACTGACTTTACAAACTTTGTTCTTGCACTTACAACGTGTCTTGAATATGCATGGCTCCACAATGTATCTGTCATCCAAATCTGCATTGATGATCACCATCTCTGCTATATCCCTCTGATGTCTGCAAAATTCTCTCCACACTTCATCTACAATCTGATTTCAATAATTTGTAAGTTAAGAATTCAAATATTTGAATCTTAACGGTTACTTAGTTTAGGATGGAAATGAGTTTTAATGGTTAAATGTAATTGTAATCAAACAAAATCGATTGGAGTTGTTTGATATGGTTACTAGGCACCATATTTGATCGCCCCATAATCCATAGAATTTGACTCTACAATCAGTTGATTCCTTCTGAATTTGGTTGAATTAGGTCTCTTGTGGCATTAGAAACCTTAAGTCGAGTTGTTGGGTTGAAATCTCATTTTGAGGTATTGCACCTTGGGAACACTTCAGTCCAACATGTGTCGGGATGTTTTTGATGCTACGTGAGTGAAGAAAGGTTCTTCACCCTAGCGTTGACTTGGCCAACTGGACCCGATGGAGCTGACGGTTTGGTCCCACGACGAACGGTTTGAAAGATGCACCATTGAGCAACTTTCAACTAAGCAACAATGACATTTTTTGCACCAACCGAGATCGGGTCGCCAAATGGAAACTGAGTGGAATCTCCCAGAATCGAGCTACGTGCTTGTAGGCCTTCCCAAGATGGTCCTTGTGCGCTTCACGGATCTTTGATATCTCTCACGAGGTCCAAGATATGGATCTCCAAAAATCGCTACCCAATTTGGCTTGGTGCACCTTGGGAACACTTCGGTCTGATATGCGTCAAAACGTTCTTGATGCTACACGAGCAAAGAAAGGTCTCCCCTAGCGTTTACCCGGACAACTGGAGCCAATGCAGCTAACAGTTTGGTCCCATGATGAACGGTTTGAAAGATGCACCATTGAGCAACTTTCAACTGAGCAACAATGACACTTTTTGCACCAACCGAGATCGGGTCGCCAAATGGAAACCGAGTGGAATCTCCTAGAACCAATCCACGTGCTTGTAGGCCTTCTCAAGATGGTCCCTTTTCACTTCATGGATCTTTGATATCTCTCACGAGGTCCGAGATATGAATCTCCAGAAATTGCTGCCCAATTTGGCATAGTGCACCTTGGGAACACTTCGGTCCGACATGCGCCGAAACATTTTTTATGCTACGTGAGTGAAGAGAGGTCTCCCCTAGTGTTTACCTGGCCACTGGAGTCGAAGGAGCTGACGGTTTGGTCCCACGACGAACGGTTTGAAAGATGCACCATTGAGCAACTTTCAACTGAGCAACAATGACACTTTTTGCACCAACCGAGATCGGGTCGCCAAATGGAAACCAAGTGGAATCTCCTAGAATCGAGCTACGTGCTTGTAGGCCTTCCCAAGATGGTCCTTGTGCACTTCACGGATCTTTGATATCTCTCACGAGGTCCGAGATATGGATCTCCAAAAATTGCTGCCCAATTTGGCTTAGTGCACCTTTGGAACACTTTGGTCTGACATGCGCCGGAATGTTCTTGATGCTACGTGAGCGAAGAAAGGTCTCCCCTAGCATTTACCTGGCGAATTGGAGCCAATGGAGCTGACATTTTTGTCCCACGACGAACGGTTTGAAAGATGCACCATTGAGCAACTTTCAACTAAGCAACAATGACACTTTTTGCACCAACCGAGATCGGGTCGCCAAATGGAAACCGAGTGGAATCTTCCAGAACCAAGCCACGTGCTTTTAGGCCTTCCCAAGATGGTCCTTGTGCACTTCACAGATCTTTGATATCTCTCCCGAGGTTCGATATATGGATCTCCAAAAATTGCTGCTCAATTTGGCTTAGTGCACCTTGGGAACACTTCGGCCCGACATGCGCCGGAACATTCTTGATGCTATGCGAGCGAATAAAGGTCTCCCCTAGCATTTACCCGGCCAACTAGAGCTGACGGTTTGGTCCCACGACGAA
>MU225777.1:386983-400021 GCA_018584345.1 Thuja plicata | reverse complement strand
ACATTGCTCAACCAATGTCTTGTGGCTAAAAAATTGATCAAAAAGTTTTGAAACCCACAACCGAACGGTTCTTTCTGATCGCTTGTCATCGAAATTGCTCATTATGTTCTCATCAATTTCAAGTAACCATTTTGTTGTTCTTGAAGATCTCAAATTTGAATTTTTTATTTTTTCCTCACAAGGGACTTCATTTCTCATATAATTTGGAGATGTGTAACGCTGATTTGCTTCTTGTGCACCATTATCATTGTCAATTCCTTCATATTCGAATAGTGGATTGTCATTGTCAATGTCCACATCTACATGTTCATCTTCAAAACCTACATTTTCATCTTCAATCCCTACATTTCCATTTTCAATATTATTGTCATAAATCATTTCAAATTCATGTTCTTCTTCACTTGAAACCGCATTTAAGGGTGGGCCTATGCCCACATCATTAAAATTTAACATACCTTGTCTCTTATTCCGTTGGGCAACCCTATCCATTTTTCTATACACTTTAATCTCTTCATTTGTGAGCTTCCTCTTCCGTTTATGCTTTCGACGATTACTACTCCCCATGGTGAGACCAAAAAGGTGATGCAACCTTTGATAATATAGAGATTCCAACAAAAAGGGTCAAAAAAGTGTTTTTTTGTCTTTCACAACTGATTTCCCGTGAAATTCTCTGCAGAAAAACGTGCTTCTTGGACAGGGACCTAGAGAATCTATTTTTGTTTTTGGATACCAGTAAACAATATCGAATATCCAATATCTCCCGCCCAAATTTGGCTTGAACCTTTTTCATTTTCATCCTATTTTGAATGTTTATTTTACTTTATGTATTACTATTATATTTTAACAATATTAATATTATATTAATATTAATATTATATTTATATTAATATTATTATTATTATTATTATATTAATATTATATTAATATCATATTTATATTAATATTATATTATATTAGAGAGAGAGAGGGGGGGGGCAGTAGGAACTTTAGAGAGAGAGAGAGAGTATAAATATTAATAATTAATTAATACTAATATTATACTATTATGCAATAGAGAAATAAATAATAATATAATACTAATATTTAAATATTTATATAATACTAATGTTATTACCATCTAATATTAATATTAAAATAAATGAAATTTATAATATAAAATCATAAAATTGAAAAAACTTAAATCGTAAAATTGAAAAGAGGTTTGAAATCAAAATGTTATATTTGGGCAGGAGTTATCGGATATACGATTAGGCTTGGTATTTGCTTTGGGTTTTGGCTTTCCAATGTCAAACGTGGATGGTCAACCCAAATGACGTGTTCACCATATTTGCCCTGATCTCCAGACTTAGACAATGTAGATGACGACTTTTTTTTCACCCAAAATTAATGAAATAAAAAGGGTTTCTTAAAGACGTTATCAGCTCTCCATCAATGTAATTGTTGTCAGAATTCAAGTTCAGTAAGTAATTATTACTTATTTTCTAATTGAGTTATCTCTAAAGTCCTGATTGACAGACTGATTAAAAAATAACTATAACTTTCAAACAATTTAACCTTTTTGAAATCTGAAATATGTGTCACATTCTATGCTTCGCATACTATAAGAATTTTTTTTTTGCAATTTTGTAAAGCTTAGAATTAGTTTAGGTGGTCAGACACGAGAGTTTTTTTATTTTAAATAAGTTGTAGCAGAAAATTCATAATTAATTACTTATTTGGTAAAAAATTACACAAAAATATATGTAACATCCGTGCATGAGTCTACTACTTATATTTAGAATCTTGTGAAAATATATCATCATTTGATTGTGATTAAGGTGGTCAGACATACACGTACTTTTTTATCTTTTTCTTAAAATTTTCGTACTACTACATTGAAATCTAAAATATTAAACAATTAGATTTTTTTTTTTCAGACAAGGGCTAATAGTTTAGAAATTTCATTCAATTTCCTACAAATCCTATTCTTACAACTTTTTCACATAAGGTTGATAAGATGTTCAACTTTTTACGTCAAGTTGACTAACCCTAATTTTCTGATTTTTCATTACCACTTAAGGCCATAGCTTGGTATACCATGATCCTACACATACCCACTTAGTATTTTAATGTATTCACTTAATACATTACAAAACCAAGTCAGCATAGTGCAACCTTAGTTATATAATGTATTCAATGAATAAATGTATTGGTCACTATAGTCAGCATAGTGCACTTGTTATATTGGAAGCTTCATATTCTCATATTTTACATGTCCGACTTAGTTTTTGAATGTATTCACTAAATACATTACAAAACCAGGTCAGCATAGTGCAGCCTTAGTTCTGTAATGTATTGAATGAATAAATGTGTTGGTCACTATAGTCAGCATAGAAAACTCAACAAGAGAGATCAGTGTAGCAAGAGAGCTCCAGACAAACAGAAGAACAGGGAATTTAAGCAGTTCGAGACAAACAGAAGAACAGAGCAGAGAGTTCTCAGCAGCTCCAGATTGATTTTTTTTGGTTTATAATCAATATTGTAACCTGAGTTGAAAAAGAGTTTGGAAAAGTTTGTTTAATGATTAATAAAAACTGAAATTTTCCTCTACTCAACTATATGTTTTGTTCTTTGTGTGCGTTGCTAGTTGTTTGGCAAACAGCGCAACAGTGTTACATTTTGGGTGTTTTTCGAGTATTAAGTCTATCAAACTGGTATCGGAGCTAGAAGGCCCTAACTTTTAAGTGAGTTGGGCGTTACTATTGTTCTGGGTATTGGAGTTTTTATTGAGTTGGAAGCATCATTAAAGACAATAGTAAGAGTTGGTAGCAACTATCATCATAAACTGAACAAAACAAAATTATAATGTTTGGACAAAGAAGATGAAGATTATAGGGGAAAAGACCCAGTAACCGACAGGGGTCCCCAACAGGGGTCCAATAACCGTTATGTTTTTGTTATAAATACCCCCTAAAAATCAATTGTTTGATAGCCATTTCCTACATAACAAAAATGCCAAAAAATAATAGCTTGCACACCTAATAATCGTTCACCATTACACTATTAAGTAAACACTAAAAGTGCATGGTTATTGGTACACTTATGTTTTTATTACACATCAAATTGCACCAAAAAGGTTACATTGTTATTAAAAAGAAATGGATGCATACATTTACAAAGTCAATGGATTGGTCCAAGAATATAAATATAATCTATTAATGTACATTTCATATTCAATTTATGTACATACATGCACAACTATTGGTGCATTCCATATTTAGTCAACTACATACATGCACAGCTATTGGTGCATAATAACTTTTTATAACACTCTCATGTGCACATTTAGCCAAAAATGTATGACATCTTCAAGAATTTAATTCAACTGCAATTTGTATCTGCATGAACAACTAATGGTGTAAGGCTCCCCAATTGAGATAAACTAAACAATGCAAACACAAAATAAACAACACCAAACAAATTACAATTTTGAAATCACGAAGCCATCGTTGAACTACAATTTTAATGCACTTGCTTGTGCATGAATTGGCCGATGCTTTCCCGACATAATTTGAATTTTAAAATGACCAACCACTTCAATGACCAAATTCGTAAAAGAAGGATAAGGTGCCACCTAAAATCCATTCAAATTCCTTGTCTAGCCACTGGTGGTTTATTCTCTGCAATCTACATATTCTCTGCTCTTGTTCAAGTTGGTAGGCTATCTCGTATATTTCATGTTTATTATTTGTTTTTTCTATGATTACTGTATGTTTTTTTTTACAAATTTACTGCTATAAAAATAAATTTATTGCTTTTAGTGCTTACTGTAGGATCAAATCTATAATATTTCATGTTTATTACTTGTTTTTTGTATGCTTACTGTCTGTTTTTTTTTACAAATTTACTACTATAAAAACAAATTTATTATTTTTACTGCTTACTGTAGGATCAAATCTATTGCAAAACTAAGTCAGCGTAGTGCAGCCTTAGTTTTTTAATGTATTCAATGAATAAATGTACTTCTCACTAGAATTACATGCCTTTAAACTATAAGTTATTTTTAATGCATGCAAGCTTCGTAGTATCATGTTTCACTGTGCTCACTTAGTTTTATAATGTTCTCAATGAATACATTACAAAACTATCTCATCATAGTGCACAATCAGTTTTGTAATGTATTCAATGAATAAATGTACTTGTCAGTATAGTTAAGTTATTTTTAATGCATGGAAGCTTCATTGTCTCAAATTTCATAGTCCTAACTTGGGTAGTTTTGTAATGTTCTCAATGAATACATTACGAAATTAATGCAACATAGTTCTTAGTTTTGTAATGTATTCAATGAATAACTGCATTGGTCACTATACTTACATGTCATTCGTTTATAAGTTGTCTTTTATGCATTAAGGCTTTGTCGTCTCAAGTTTCACAGTGTTGACATAGTTTTGTAATGTACTCAATGAATACATTACAAAAATATGTGAGCATTTTGATGACTAAGATTTGTAATGTATTCAGTGAATACATTCTAAAACTAACTCACCATACTGTTGACATAGTTTTGTAATGTATTCAATACCTACTCACCCCATACCTACTCACCTCATAGTTTTGTAATGTATTCAATAACTAATATTGCTCGTCCAACTCTAATAAGACGGTGGACAATTGAGGACATGGATGTTGCACTTAGCATTGTTGAGAAAGGTGAGATATCATGTAGGGGTGTAGAAAAGAAGTGGAAGATACCTACTTCCAATTTGAGGGCATGGCTAATGGGTACTACCGTCACTAAGAGGAGGGGGCCCAAAACAGTCCTAAGTGTTAAAGAGGAGGAAGATGTTGTCAAGTGCTGCAAGGACATCGTGGATATGGGAAATGGTGTACAAGTAGTTCAATTCCAGCAAATTATTGCCCAAATAACTGCAAAAAGGATTAACCCTTTTATAGATGGAATGTCAGAAAGATCATGGTGGCAGGGTTTCAGATGCTGCCACAAGGACTTGAGTATTAGAAAAGCAGAAGGTGTGGACACAACCAGAGCTATAATGGTTCGTCCTACCATTGTAGCATGTTTTTATAACAACTTGGAAACTGTGTACAACCTCAACCACTATGGGTTTAGAAGAATATGGAACTGTGATGAAACATGAATGCAAGCTGGACGAATGAGAGTGATTGCGCATATGGCAACCAAAAATGTCCCACAACTAATCTCAAAAAGTAGGGAATGGATCAATGTTGTTGCATGTGTGAGCGTTGTTGGTATCAGCATACCCAGTTTTTACTTGTTCAAAGCAAAGAGACACATTAAAAATTACATTTTCAATTGTGAGCCCGGGGCATGCATGTCAATACAAGAACATGCATAGATGACGAAGGAGTTGTTTCTCAATTGGTTGGACCACTTTGCCAGAAACATCCCTGGCAATGTCTCTCCCTCAAACAGGGCACTTCTTGTATTTTAAAGTCATGGTAGCCATGTGGCATGGCATACAATTGACAAAGCAAGAGAGCTGGGAATAGATCTTCTCACACTTCCTCCACATACCAGCCATAAGTGTCAACTGTTGGATGTGAGCATTTTTTCACCATTTAAAACATACTTCAAATATCATAGAAACTTGTGGTTGGCCAAGAACCCCCAAATTGACATTGGACGTGAAGAGTTGGCAATGCTAGCTAGCAAAACATTCAAATTGGAACTAGCCCCGGGCAATATAATGAATGGGTTCCGCAGGACAGGCATATGGCCTTTCAATCGGGATACCTTAGTGGACGATATGAGGCCAAGTGAGGCTTTTATTATTGATGATGATGTTAGAATGGGATCAGTTCAACCTCAGCCTGAACCTATAGTTCCAAGATCACTGGGATCAACAGGCAGTGCAAATGTACTTCAAGGCGAGGGGAAAGAAATCGTAGTGGAAGCATTTATGCAATTTAGAGGATACAATGTGATGACATGTAACTGATTGAATGTTTGATAATGTTAAAGTTGAAGATGATGCAAGACATTAAATCAGTTAATGGTTTGTATTGTCATTGATGTGAACTTAATATCATCTGTATGGTCATACACATAATGCCAAAGACTTCAGAGAATCAATGGAATAATGATTATGCTTTCAGCAATGCATAAAAGTCAAGTATTCACTAAGTGACAAACAACACCGACGGAGTGCACACCACCGGTAAAGACAAAGATAAAGTCACAGTGATACCCGACGAGCAGAAGACAGTGTTGCCTGACGAAGCAGAATCACAGGATGCCCAACGAGATGAAAACAGTGTTGCCCGACAAGCAAGATCCAATGATGCCCGACGAACGGAGATCCCGAAGCTAATTGAAGTTGCACCGACGGAACTGGCAGTTGTCACCGGCGACGAACTGCAGAATTGACTGACAGAACAGAGAGATCAGAAAACGACAAAATATCTAGCTGGCAGAGCTTAAAGATAGACTTAACTGGTTGTTTTTTTTTTATTATTCGACCACAATTAAGTAAGTGATTTAAAGATGATTTATACAATTGGCAAGAAGATAACTACGAGATAAATCAGGAGTTAAAGCCATAAATCAATTTGGCTGCATTGTTTTTCACGCCAAGAATCAAGAATCAAGAACCAAGAATTAAGGAATATCATGTCTATATAAGAGACAATCATAATTCATTTCCACAAGCACTCAGATACACGGGGGAGTGAATTGAGAGAAGATGCTGAAGAGAAACTGATGAAGGATAAACTTCATGCAGTCCTGATCAATCAAGCTAAGGGAGAGCTAAAGAATTCTACAGACACCGACGAACAGTGAAGCACAACATCACAGAGTAGAAAGTGTGAAGTACAAAGGAACTGAATTGATACATTGATCAGAGAGGTATTGTACATAAATAGATATGAATATCTGCAATTCAAGTTGCATTAGAAACAGGTCATTGTGTTTCAGTTTAACCATTGAAACATTAAGTCTCTTAACAGAGCAGGACTTAACCATCTTTTATAATTGAGGTATATCCTAACAGATTACCAAAAAGGTTGACTCATGATAGTAGCATCAGTCTTACCTAAAGCCTATTGACAGTCTAAGGAGGCTGATTCAAGGATGGTAATAAGATTAGCAGAAAGCCTATTGACAGTCTAGAGGTTGATTCAAGGATGGTAGCGTAGATGTCAGATGTGACTAAAATTACTGGATCATAGCATTGAAATGTTCCTCTGACCATTACATTGCTTGTTGAATCTACTTCCTTAGCTGAGTTGATCCTTTACTGTATTCAAATTACCATTGCTTCATGGTTAACTATCATATAAGTTAAATCAGATAGTACGTAAACTTATGTGCTCTCAGAATTTAATGTAAAACCTTTCCGGATACGATAGAAAGATCACCATGATCATTGGCAAGTATGTTTCTCTATTTTTGTTATCATATTATGTCGACACTAGAAGGTAACCTAAGCCATTCATTTCTGATGTATTCATTACCTATTTGATTGGGTTCCGTAATGTATTTTGAATCCCTTTGAGTTTTCTTTATCTGCAGATTCATCGTGAAGAGAGATCCTACTTCTACTGCGCGAGGCTATCGAGCTCTAGCAAATGATTTGTTAGGTTGAGTACTCTGAAATCATTATAATACTAACTTCAATTTATCTTTGCAGGTCCCTATTTTTTTTCTCCTAACCACTCTTATTAGTATTATATTTCTATTGATTCTACTTAGTTTATTGCCTTTCTTCTTGATGAAATATCTTGTGAATATTGATCATACTAACATAAGTTGTTTACTGCATTATACTATTCATCTTTGGTTGAAATCATTTAGGACTTGGAATTCTCTTAGTATTTTTTTATGATGTGAATCCTACATGGGTTTTATTTGTCATCCTTCTTTCATTAGAAAGAGTTCATGCGTGATCTCTTAGCATTTTTTCCTTTTCTATTGATGACATCAATTTGGATCATCTTGCTATACTAATTGTTTATACAATTCTTGTATGTTGATGATGAAGAAAGTTATCCTCATGATCTTGGTCTATTCAACTCCTTTAATTATCATAATGTTTGTGCTATGAGTCCATCTTGTTGCAGCTAAAGACTAGAAGCTGATTACAAGATAGACGATCTCAAGCAGGATTCTTGACCTTGAAGGATTGATGGGTATTTGGTTATTCTAATCAATCAGCTAAGAGAATATTCTTAGTGTCTACTGCTCTAAGTTGTATTGGCTTTCTTATTGTGAATTCCTTTTTGTATATCTTGATAGAAGCATCAATGGTGTATTGTTGTTAACTTAGAACTCTCTCGGTACTAACATACTTGATGATGTGGTTTCTATGCACTTGTGTCCTTCATCTCAATCTTTTAATGGCATCTGCTGATGTTACCTTTCTTTTATGAGCTTATTATAGGCATTGTTAGGTTATACTCACTAACTTAATGATTTGATTGGGATCAGAAATGTCAAATTGCTGAAGTAATGACTTGGGCTCATCATGTACAATTGTCATCTGTATGACCCGATTGGCAAATCAGAATATGAGCTAGTGCTTGACTTGTTCAAGTTTTATGTTGAGTGATATAGGTGGTTTTGTTATTGGCTTTGATACATCATTATCTTCTTATCTAAATGTTCTATGCTTACGTGCATTCTAAGTGAGTTGCTATGCTTGGTTGAACTCATATCGTTTATACTGTCTTAAATGCTTCTAATCTAATATGAATGATGTACTTATGGAGATGTGTCTAGTCTTGTACTGACCTATCATTGAAGGGATTGAATCCCCTAGATTACTACATCTCTCATAAGGATATGAGGAGCTGATGATTGAAAGCCTCAGCATTATTGATCTCTTATGGAGATAAGCATTCTGTACATTTTCTCATAAAAATTTTATAGTTCTTCATTTAGAGAAATTATGCATTCCTCTTCGATATGGTGCATTATATCTAATCTCCCTGAAATGCTTTTGTGATCAGGATGGACTGAGAAGGATATGTATGATGAGAGTTTGAATCCACGGAAAGAAAGAACCCGATGCATCCTGAAGGAGACTCAGGCCAAGGCTGCTCTACTAAGATAAAATTGAAGTATGACTCAACCGGGGATTCGACATGACTTCCTGTGGCAGCTGGAAATGTTCCTCTACTTCTCATGTTAATTCTCTACAGAAGTTAGGGCAGCACTTTGTGTTGATGATGCTCAGGTGTCTTGTTGTATCTTGACTGTGATAAGTCCCTATGGGCAAATTGTAAGTGGAATGGCTCCTATGTCAAGGACTTGTTACATTCCACGTGGCTCAAATTGTTGTAACTTAGAATATGAGTTCGATGAATACTCCTTGTACAATTGAAAGGAATGTTGATCCTTCAATTCATGTATGACTGCTTCCATGATAGAGGAAGTTGATTAGTAGATCTGTTAAGATCTTGATTTATTGGTTCAAAGGGAGTGAACCATGGATTCATGTCATAAAGTTCCATGTATTAGATATCATGTCGATATCTTGTGTTGTAATTGATGTCACATTGAGGTGACATCTATCTTTCACTCATAGCCATGATGATGAGATCATGGATGTAGTCGTGTTAGTTTCACAACCTTGGCTGAGAGGGAGTCTCAGCCTCATTGATGTACCTTGATTATATTTTTTATTGTATTACCCACCCTCTGCGGGCAATGCAACGTGGTATGGAATTGTATTATACTATTTATTGTATCTTACTTAAGAGAAGATATGTTAATGACCACCCTCTGCGGGCAATGCAAGGTGGTGTTGTACTTTTGATGTCTTATGTGAGAGGAGACTTGAGACTTAGATCTCTTCCACCCTCTGCGGGCAATGCAAGGTGGCAGTGGTATTTATGTTTGAGGCTTAGTCCTCTTCCACCTCTGTAGGCAAGGCAAGGTGGATCGATCCTCTTCGGGCAATGCATGATGGATATCATGGAAAGTGTCCATGATGATTCTCTTTGATTTCATCCTTGACGGGCAATGCGAGATGAATATTATGGAAGGAAACCATGATGCTCTTAGAATCCTCCCTAGTTAAGAGGGAGTGTTAATGTTTGGTAGCTAGACCGGATTTTAGCTTCACATTATTTTAATTAGGAGAATTAAAATAATGAATTGGTTATTTAATTGGAGAATTAAATAATATATTAAATTGTGAGATCAAATTATTTAATCGGAGAATTAAATAATTTGGATGAAGTAATTATTTAAATCGGAGAATTAAATAATTGTGAGATTAAATATTTAATTAGAGAATTAAATAATCCATTTATGGATGAAGTAGTTATTTTAATTGGAGAATTAAAATAATATGATTATCGAGCCCTTTGTATTTTTAAATACATTGAATTTATAAATTGAAATAATTATGGGCCGGGCCCAAATCGCTATTCTCTATGGCGCCAATGCAAAAGGTTTATTTTGTGATTTCCATATTGGCATTGGAGGCGGACCTTGCATCTTTATTTTGTATCACCTCATATATATGAGGGTATTGTATTGTAAATCAGAAGACAATACAACAGCACATGCGATCTAATATGCGAACTATCCTTTCATGAGACAACAGTTTATAGAAGGCAACAAACATCATAAAGGTCAGTGAACATTTTATATAAGGGCAGCGAATATTATGAGGGCACCAAACATATTACATGCGAATATATATTGTGATCTAATTGTGTCGAGGGCAGCGAACATCATATATATCTGAGATTCACGAAATCCAGGCAGCGTCATAGTAATCTGAGCATATATATAGATCTAATCTAATCTGGGCGTACAATATAGATTAAGGACTGCAATATATACACATCCGGGCACATAGATTCAGTACTGCAATATATACATCTGGGCGTGCATACACAGTAAATATCAAAGGCAGAGATCTGATTCATAATTCAGTAGATAAGTTCTAGGCAATCATATTGAACAGGAGATTAGATTCAAACCAGTCTTCTACATTTGGCGAAATATTGATTTGCTTCAAGGATCGGGGATCCTCAGCAAATCCACAACGATATTACTATGAATCGTTGTAATTGTAATTTTGAGAGCAATAAATAATCGGATCTGAATGCTGGGTTTTTCCTCCTAGAGGATTTCCCAGGTTAAATGCATTTTCTCTTGTGTTTCTTTTATCTATTTGTTATGCTTTGATTAATTACTTAATCTGATCACTTAAAATTAACAGAGATCACACAAAGAATATCTTTATTTGGACTCTTGTAATACTTTGACAAGAAGAATTTCATCAATGGTTACTAGGATTTTGGAAGGACTTCATTTAATTGTTTTCAATGCATACATCAAAATCTCTTAGATGTTGAATCTCAACAGGTTGTAATATACTCTATTTTTTTAATAATGTATAGTAATAGCTTTTCGCCTTTTTCAAAAGAATAAGATGACGCCTAAAAGCATACAGTACCCTAAAATCTATTTTCTTTTGAGAAAGAGGTACCCTCAACTCAATTAATGTCGTGTAAATGTAGTAAACTCTCCAAAATCGCAAACAAAAACATTTGTTTTCCAATTAAAATAACGATCAGGATGCCTTCTTTTTCATGTAATTAATTATTCACTAATTACACTTTACTTAAGCTTACTTACGATAATGCATACATAGTAGTTTGCAAATGAGACACCTAGGAGTTTGCACCTTTATTTGCACATGGTGTAGGAGAAATTCCAATTTAGGTGGTAGTTGTTATCACATTGCACTTTATGTGTTGTCTCCACCTTTACTGCACTTATCACATTATCATCCTCCACATACTTCATTGCATAATGAAGGATGATCCACCTTTGGTGGACATGTGATTCCACCTTTTGTGGATGATAACTTATCTACTCCTTATCATATTCTCTTATTGCTTTGCCTATATAAGCAGACACTTCTACATTGTATATCAATTGAATTCAATTAATTCATCTACATATTGAATCCAGTTGGTTCAGTTATTGCATATTAAGGAGAATACAGTTTATTCTTGTCCATCTTCTCTCTCTTGTTTGTGCTATTCATTGGGCTCTAGATCTTGTGATATTGCCTTAGGAAAATTCTTAAATGGTATCAGATCCGGGGAGCAGCATTTTTCGGGAGCATCTTGAGCCAGATCTGACCTCACCATTGTGTCCGAGAGGCTCTTCCGACAAATTTGACTATAAATTTGTCTATTTTGAGCAAAAGTCAAATTTGAGGCAAAAAAAAATTGCAAACCAGGTTGTACAGCCCAATTTGCACAGTCCAGTACAATCCTATAAAAATAATTAAATTTTTAATCTATGTTTTAGTTTTATTCGCAGTGTTTTGTAGTATATTTTTGGGGAAGAGGCCCTTGGTTTGTCTAATATTTGTCAAATTTGAACAAGCATATTCTACTGAACGTCGGTACGCAGTCTGTACAGATCAGAGAGAGCAAACTGTTGGTAAACAGATTGTTCTTCTTCTGATTCTCCTTTAATTTGCCCAATTTGTGATGAAGAACAACAGTACACAACAGTTGGTAAACTGTTTCTGAGAATATCTAGTTTCCCTCTGAATTGAGGTACAACTCCCTATGTGAAAAATATTCAATGAATTTTGTTCAATTCTAATCCCTACTGCAAGTATGTTCTTAACCAGAGAACAGTAGAGGAAACCGAGTTCCACCCAGGCAAGTGAATTCTCAAGCAAGGTCTAAATGCAAGGGTGTTATGTTTATGGTCTTCACAATCTTATGACTCCCACAACATAACAGTATGAAAATGCAGATTATGAAAATATGATTATGCATATGAAGTATGAAATGCAAATGAAGTATGGTGATGCAATCTCATAACCGGTTATAATTCTCTGATTATTTTACCGATTGGTCAAACTGAAAACAATGGAATAAAACTCTGTTCACTCACTATTGTCAATTCGACACAATGAAACAACATCACATACAGATGGACAGTAAAATAATGGCCTTAGACTTGATTGTCTCTGCAATCAGCTTCACACCAGAAATTTTGCCGACCTTTCTATTAACTTTTTCCACCGTTTATAT
>MU225777.1:370321-382393 GCA_018584345.1 Thuja plicata | reverse complement strand
TCATTTTGTATCTTAAAATGATTCTTCTCCGTGATAGACAAGTCTAAGGTGGAAGCCTTGGTTTTAACTCTCTGAGAAGAGTCAAGATGGATATCATATGTGTGACTTTATAGGTCCACTCATCCTGTGTTCATATTTAGAAGATGACAATTTTCTGAACATGAATACTTGTACTTAACATGAAAGGTGACGATCTTTCATGTGTGTTGGGTTACTATTTCAAGGTGACGATCTTGACAATAGTTAACCAGGCTTTAAGATAGACTCCCGAAAGGGGTTGAGCCGGATTGGTCTGGACATCTTGTTACTGAGATTATCACTTGTTGTGTAACAATTATTATTATAAGAAATAGAACTATATTAGATGCTGCAAGGACTATGTTGATAGAAGGAAATGTGTCACATGTTCATTGGAGAGAAGCAGTTGGCACTGTTGTGTCCACCTTAAACAGAATTCAAATCAGAGAAGGTACAAGTAAGACTCCTTATGAATTATGGTTTGACCATACACCTATTGTAAAATATTACAGAATATTTGGAAGTAAATGTTATATCAAAAGAGATGATGAGATAGGGAAGTTTGATGCTAGAAGAGATGAAGGAATTTTACTTGGCTACTCTACTAACAGCAAAGCATATAAATGTTTCAATCTGAGGTTGAGAAAGTTGATTGAAAGCGCTAATGTGAGGATAGATGAAAACTTTCAGATTCAGGAAAGAATATATGACTGTGGTCAGATTACAGAGATAAAAGAGGTCACTGCTGAACCTGAAGAACCTTTGATGATTGAAGATGAATTGATTGAGGTTACTGAGACTCCAAGGACTCTGAGGTATGTTAAGAAGAACCATCCTGAAGATCAAATTATTGGTGATGCAAGTAAATGTATGATGACTAGATCTAGAACTAGAGAAGAAATTTGTTTGATTTCTCAAGTTGAACTGAAAACTACTGATGAAGCATGTAGAGATGAATCTTGGACTAAAGCTATGGAAGAAGAACTTGAACAGATAAAGAGAAATAATACTTGGGAATTGGTTCCAAGACCTAAGAACAAAAATGTGATAGGAACCAAATGGGTCTTCAGAAATAAGATGGATGAGGAAGGAACAGTGGTAAGAAACAAAGCTAGATTGGTGTGTAAAGGCTACTCGCAACAAGAAGGCATAGACTATGAAGAAACATTTGTTCCTGTTGCTAGGTTGGAAGCTGTGAGATTATTTCTTGCTTATGTTTCACATAAAGACTTTAAAGTATATCAGATGGATATGAAATCAGCATTCTTGAATGGTGATTTAGAAGAAGTATACATCGAGCAACCTGATGGATTTCCTTTGACACAAGATGATGGTTTGTAAGTTGAAGAAAGCACTGTATGGACTGAAACAAGCACCAAGAGCATGGTATGCAAGACTGGACAAGTATCTACTTCGTCTTGGTTTCAGAAAAGGTAATGCAGACAGTAATTTATATTTAAGTACTGATGAAGATGGAATCTTAATCATAGAAGTTTTTGTTGATGATATCATTTTTGGAGGCAATTATAAGATGAGTAAGAAGTTCTCTAAAGAAATGGAAAATGAATTTGAGATGTCAATGATTGGTGAAATGAAATTTTTTCTTGGTTTGCAAATTAATCAGAGTAAGAATGGCATTTTTATATCTCAGACCAATTATCTTAAGGAAACGTTGAAAAAGTTTGGAATGGAAGATTGTAAACCTGTTGGAACACCTATGGTGACTGGCTACAAACTGACTAGTAATGATGAGACTCAAGGTGTTTTTCAGACAAAGTAAAGATCTATGATTGGTGGTCTACAATATCTAACTCACACTAGACTAGACATTACCAATGCAGTTGGAATTGTGGCAAGATATCAGGCAAATCCTAAAGAGACACAACTTGTTGCTGTGAAAAGAATTTTCAGATACCTAAAAGGAACAACTGAATATGGATTATCGTATGAAAAATTAGATGACTTTATTTTGCAGGCTTATACCAATGCTTATTGGGCAGGTAATGTGGATGATAAAAAGAGTACAAGTGGTGGTGCATTTTTCCTTTGGAAAAGGCTGGTTTCTTGGTTAAGTAAGAAGCAGAACTGTATTGCTCAATCTACTGCTGAATCAGAGTATGTTGTTGCTGCAATAAATTGCACACAAGTTGTTTGGATGAAACAAATGTTGAAGGACATTGGAATAATTTTTGAAGAGACACTGGTTATCCATTGTGATAACACTAGCACAGTGAATATGTCAAAGAATCCTGTAATGCATTCAAAGACTAAACATATTTCTATTAAGTATCATTTCTTGAGGGAGAAGGTAGCAGAGAAAGAGATTGAACTAGAGTATATTAGCACAAAGGAACAGATAGCAGATATATTTACAAAACCTTTACCAAAAGATGCTTTTGAGTATCTCAGAAGCATGCTTGGGGTCAGAGCCCTTCCTTGTGATAATTAATTGATGCAGATATGCATCAGTCCAGTGGATTTCAATGTTGTATCATTCTCTGGACTTGATGTATGGATCTACTCGTCAGGGGGAGTAATCGCAAACACACTAGAGCACATTTGGGTGATCTTGCACCTGGCTGTTGGACATAAAGATTTGAAAAAGCTACACCTTACAGAAGATTACAGTTGAGTTATGGAACCCTTTGCCATTGCTACCAAAGGGGGAAGGATTCTATGTGAAAATCCCTACTGTTTTGGGGAGATTTGTGTTGAGGATATTGAGAAGATTGTATTGAGAGAAAGTACTTTTGGGTTGATGGATTTTCCCATATGTTGCCATCAATGCCAAAGGGGGAGAATGTTGGATGATATCAGATTTCAATACTATTCATGTTTTGTCACTAATCTCAACATATGTTTCTGTGAAGAGGACAGACTGGTTAATTAACTGACAGAAGTGTACGGACATTGTACAGATGTTTCAGAACGATCGAAGACAGGGATATCAAGACAGATGTATGATGACCTTATTCCTAATGTCGCTTGACTTGAGATTACATATTGAGGATGTTACAGATGATTTAGTGAAGACTGGTTTCTGGACTGAGACAGTAATGCTTGACAAAGCAGGTCTCTGTATTTTGTGTATATCTTACAGATAAAGATGTTTCAGCGCATGCGAGCTTATGGGATGACTAAGGACACATTGAAGAATGTTCGTTACTGATCGATTGTTGTGAAAGTACTGGTGACATCAGTTGTGGTGTCTATTCTGAAGGAGACCTATTTTGGTGGCCGACTTCAAACATGTAGCGTGTATTATGAATTGTGAGCGTGGATTGCGGATCTTGGAGAATAATTGATGGATTGTATTTGATGTTTACTTGTTATAGGTACCCATGTGTATCTTAGCAAGGGGTTAAACAATTATTTGTATATTGGGAAAGCCTAATTGGCCGACCTAATTAATTATTTGTGTATTTGGAAAGCTTAATTGGCCGACTTAATGAATTATTGTAATAGGGTATATATGAGTGATCTTTTCTTTTGAAAAGGTGTGGAAGAGATTGAAAAGGAAGAGAAGTGTAAGCTGCGAGGCTTGTTTTGCTACTGGATGTAGAGCAGAGTTTGTGATAAGAATACTTCATTGGAACTGACCAAGCAAAGACAGTTGCTATCAAACAGTTCACTGGATTGTATATTTCCTATATACACTTGTTCGGATTGTGAATCCTTGAGGGTGGCCTTAACCTTCTTTGGGCAGTGTGCTTGGGCAGTAAGCCTACTACTTTTCTTGACTCCTAACAGGGTTTGTCTCCTAACAGGGACTATGTACTGTAATGTTGTAATAAGCTCCTAACAGGGCTAAATCTTTTAACAGGGATACTATACTCTCAGTACATTATTTGTGCGTACTAATTCCCACCGGGGTTTTACCTTTAACAGGGTTTCCTCGACAACAAGTATTGTGTTATTGTGTTGGCATTTACTATGTTATCATTTGCATTGTAGTTTTGGTTTATAAAGTTCAAAGTTTAATATTCTATATCACAACTGATGCACCACCCCCTCTCAGATGTACTTGTGGACTATTATTCTTAACACCATGTTCCTGATTGGTTCGTGGCATCTTCATCATCCAAGGGCATGGTGACACGTGCAGATTTTAGAAACATCATCATCATACTTCATTTGGGTTCCACTTCCTCATTCCTATCCAGAATGGGAAGTATTCTTGCATTTGTACTTGGTCTTTCTTCTTCCCAAGGGGATAAGTGTTGTTTGTAGACATTGGACTATGTTTTGTCTTCAAGCACTCACCATTTATGTAGGAAATTCTTCATTATGGGGGGGGCATCAAGTCTCCTTTCCTTCCTATGGAGGAATAATTAATTGTATATACATGATATATGTAGTCCTAGGGGGGTCTTGAGTCCTCCATCCATGCATCTTGTTTATTTTTTGTCTCTTTTGGAGGGGAGTTTTGTCCCACGTGGTTTTCTCCCTTTCTCCACTTTATGAGAGATTGCATTGCATTTGCATATTGTACATGGGTACCCAACATGGCCTTGTAGCCGGGACCCATCTTGCATTGTGAGTTTAAGTGCATTCCCCTTCCTAAGTTGCACTTAAGGGGGGGTGTTCGTGTAATTAATTATTCACCAATTACACTCTACTTAAGCTTACTTAGGATAATGCATACATAGTAGTTTGCATATGAGACACCTAGGACTTTGCACCTTTATTTGCACATGGTGTAGGAGAAATTTCAATTTAGGTGGTAGTTGTTATCACATTCCACTTTATGTGTTGTCTCCACCTTTAGTGCACTTATCACATTATCGTCCTCCACATACTTCATTGCATAATGGAGGATGATCCACCTTTGGTGGACATGTGATTCCACCTTGTGTGGGTGATAACTTATCTACTCCTTATCATAGTCTCTTATTGCCTTGCCTATATAAGCAGGCACTTTTACATTGTATGTCAATTGAATTCAGTTAATTCATTCATCTATTGAATCCAGTTGGTCATTGCATATTGAGGAGAATACAGTTTATTCTTGTCCATCTTCTCTGTGTTATTCATTGGGCTCTATATCTTGGGATATTGCCTTAGGCAAATTCTTACACTTCTAAGTCAATATATTAATAATTATACACATTCTCCTAAAAATTAGTATAATAATTAAGGATTCAATAATTAAGGTTTCATCTATTTTTGCATGAGCTATAAGATCCAATATTGGCCTAATAATCTCACCAATGTTTATGTAATTCTTAAGAAAGTAAGAAAATACTTTTTTCCTTCATAGAAGCCAAAACAAATCCAAAGCAAATCAGGATCATAATTGGTTTGTAGAGGCAAATTAAAGAGCCAGATATGCAAGATGTGTATTTTTAATGTTATTTTATCATTTGGAAAGAGTCACATTAATTATCTAGAAATGGGCCTCCCACCTACAGTAAAATATTCCTCAATTGAGAAGTTATTTATGTTGGTAGTTCATTCAAAAAATATTTTGGACCTGAATTTAGTTTCTTCCTGATTCAAGTCTGATCCAGTTTGTTGAGGGCGAGAACAAGGCAGAACTGTTGGGCCCCAAGTTTGGCTAGTTACACCTGTGGGAAAATTGGCAAGGAACCTAGGTCATTTTTAAAATTATTTTCGTCCAAACACCCATGTCATCTATTAATGGAGTAGGTGTCGTGTTGATAGAATTGCCAATTTGTTGAGGGTGCAAACAGAACACGATTGTTCTGAGTTTGGGTAGTTACACTTGTGGGAAAACTAATAGGGAACGTAGGCCATTTTTTAATTTATTTTGGTCCAAACACCCATGTCAGTTGTTTATGGAGTAGGTGTTTGAGCTGATAGAATTGATTATTGGGTTAATCAAAGATCTCCTTTTAAATTGATTGTGAAATATAAATATTAGATCTGATGGAAAAATGTAGAAGTGTTAGGATGAGGTGACATTAACCATGCAAATCTTATGTCATTCATGTGTCTCCATGTTCCTTGGGAATTGTTCCCTAGGCCATCAGAGAAAAGTATTTAATATTTGTACTTTATGGCTGATTATAATTGCATTTTCAAGAGGTAAAATGTAACATAAGTCAAAATGGATAAATTACCCTTCTTTAGGCATTCACAATGAGATATGAATAGTCATGCTTTCGATGCCCAAGATTGTAAGGTGAAAGGTTGTCCATTGGGTGATCCGAAGAGTCATCGGGAGATTCTTTGTTAGGTGATCCAAAAGAGTCTTGGGATACCACCAACCATCTAAATATACCTACACTATCCTAGGACAATGGCATCCTATATTTTCAAGTGCCTCAATAAAATCTAACTACACTTGCCATAACCAATGGTTTTGGCATCTAGGAGTATGACCTTAAGATTGAGAACCCCTATACATTCCTGAATTCTAACTCCATATCTAGGATCAAAATAATTAGATTGTCTTCTATAAGTTCAAGAAACATCATGTTCCTAAATCCTAAACCTCGCCAAAGAAAAATCAAATTGTAGGTCTACTAGGGTTTGGTTTATCCTTCCTAAATTTACCTACATCTCTCTACATAAATGCTCAAGTCAATTAAAGAGTTTCAACGTGCCATCATGTCAACTCCAAGAATGTACCTCTTTGCCTCCGCTCCTTTATTTTATGCATGCATGTTGAGCTAATTATTTACCTTAAATGCAATTTTTTATTTTGCGAGTAAGAGAAAAGCAAGCTTTGTGACACTACAATTTGTAGTTGCCTAGATATTGAGCAAGAGCATCTCTATTTTCCTCATGGTTGTTTTGCTATTGAAGTTTCCAATTTTCAAATCTTCACTATGAGGAAAGGCTTTATAATGTAAAGAAGGATATTGCAACCCTTATATGCTCTTTTATGTACTCGATCTTCATCTCTCCACCATTGAATAGATCAAAACAACATCGATCCTCTCAAAGCAAACTACCTCTAAAGAATAACTCTTGCTTTGCTAGTTTTGGTTATTAATACTTCTAGTCTTGGACCTTTGATGAACTCAAATGCTCCTTTCCCTCATTGGACTCTACACAAATAGTGGAAGTGACCCTATAAAATTTGTTTTACTCTATTCCCACGTTGTCAAGCCTCAATCTAGTTGGAAGATTCATAAAGATTTAGTCGAATCCCACAATGTTGGAAACATACATCTCTTTAGTCTAGGTGTCCAAGATCTCTACATACAAATTCCTACTATGCGGAAAACGGTACTCCACAATTATTTAGAATTCAGAGAAGAGAAAGATGCCATATTCCAAGGAGGTCCATGGTTTACAGGCTCAAGTGCTTTATTTCTAAACTTATCGTTTGCTCATTTTGACCCATAGGTGGATGTCCCTAAGGAAGTGCCAATCTAGGTAAGGCTACCTTTTTGCCCTCTTCGCCTTTGAAATAAACTTTCATTAGAAAACATTGGAAATAAGATTCATAAATATCTTCATTGTATTTTGTAATGTCCCATTTTTGACAAATTGAGAAATAAAATATTATTTAATTCCTTAAAGATAAAATGTATTAAAAAAGGAATCAAATTCAATCAATTAATATTATTACCCAATGGGAAATTTAATATTGCGTAAATTTAAAGGTAATATTAAATAATTAAAGTGACTAGAGAAAATTAATATTTATTGAAGTTACTTATTAGCAACCTCAAGAAAAACTGAAAAATAATATTATAAAAGGAGACTTTGGGATTGATGAAGGTATGGAATGATTTATATTTTCTGGCATTATTATTTCTGTGGGGTTTCTCAGATTTATGGGCTCAAGACAAAAACGCTGAGGACATCTTCAAAAGAAGAACTGATCTATTCCAGGTGATCTTGGAGGAAATGGTGAGTATATTACAGAAATTTATAGCAGAATTCACTATTCCTCTTTTTCATGAAAGCATATATTTAAAAGTAAATGGAAAGATACAGAAAAAAAAGTAACTTTCTATCAAGGGAACAATTGTTCAATTGGCTCTTGAAATGGAACCATATTAAAAACTTATCATTGAAAACATTAATTTAAAAGGAGGCTCTAATACTAAATCCAATTAGGAAAAGAACCATCATCCTCTAGCATAAAGATCAAGAAATAACTGCAACCGTGTATAAACAATAGGACATACCATCAAAATGAGAGCACCCCATATTTTGCAATTCTGATACTTCTTGAATAAATATATCTCTCCCAAAGCTGTTATGATGTTTGTGATATTCTTCAAAATTGTCACCATTGCAATATTTATATATTTCAAACTGCCAAAATGTGGACAATCATTAAGAAATTTTATTTAAGAGGCATCAAAGAAGACTTCACTCAAAAAAACAGTATGTTTATGGAGATTCTTTAATCATTACTAAAAAAATCAAGGCAAAAAAGCTACGCCAATACCTATTACAGAGAGCTTAAGCCAGTATATATTACAAAGATTTATCCATACAAATAAAATCTAAACTTAAAGAACTGCAGACAGCTGTTTTAGTGCAAAAGAATCTGAAGATGGTAACAGTTCTAATATTGCATATGAGTTCCAGAAATCATTTCAAACAACTGTTAGAAATAACCTTACTTTTTCCATTTTAAATTCAACTGATCGGGGTATCATTAAAAAATTTAGGAATGCCAATGAAAAACAAGAGTAGAGAATGACACAAATTTAAGTGCTTGCTAAATAATTTCCCAACTAGCTGAACCTACTACATAAACATTGCATAGACATTGATTGGATACCCATCTCTAACTCATTTAATCTTTACCAATTGTAATGGTAATGTTTTGGTAATGGACAAGTGCATTACATATCATATCAATGAAAATATGAGACATTTGCCTAATGAATATAAGTTTTGGTAATGTTTTGGTATGAAATTACATATCACTGAAAATATGAAACATTAGTCTAATGAATTTTTTTACAAGTTTATATCAAAAGAGAAATTGTAAACTATGTAGTTTGAGCATTTTTCTATTTGGCCCTAATACTGCAACTATTATATAATTGGCTAATCATAACTCTGTTATTCTTTAATCTTGAGACAGTGGCTGATCCATAAAGTAGTGCAGAGATTCCACTACATAATTTATGAAAAAAGATCTTCCATTTCCCTAATGTATTTTGATTGCATAAGCTTTTGTTCAATTTATGAAATTATGAAAAAACAGTCCCTATAAATGTATTCTTGAGTTATGGAAAGCTAAAAGCAAAGTATTGAACTATGTATCTACAAGCAAAAAGCATTAAACAACACTAACAATGAATGGTAATAGCAATATGACTTAATGAAACCCAAGGTGGGGAAAAACTCTAGAACAGTGAGGTGCTTTTCCTCCTTAGGCCACCAAGATCTGTTGCAATGGTTTCTTGTGTAAAGCGACGCTTTCAAGGACTTTTGTCTATGACAGCAATGCCCAACACCATAAAAGATCTGTAATGCTCTCACACACCCCAAATCTCTGCTACAACTCCCTACAACTCATAGGCTGCCAACACATAACCCTTTATGACCAACTTCATATGAAATGTAACAAATAAAACCAAGTACACTGACCTCTCTTGGAGGTTTTTAGCAAGGATGAAGTACAAGAAGAATCAAAGAGAAGTCAATGCATCCTTGTGAATGAAAGAAAACATTTTGACACATTTAAGAGCCATCAAACCACACAAACTGTCTCTATCATCTTCTTCAACATGTTGGACTATAGTTGAACATGCTCTACATATTCAGTTGTAACATGAACAAAGTCAACCTAGCTGAACTAGTGAGAGATGTTCAACTATGGTCAAACATGTTGGTATTGTTTTTTTCTTTTTTTCAGATTCCATTAGTCTGAGCAAGTAGATCTTTTAGTTCATCGCCCAAATGTTTTCTTCAACAAACAACTTTGCAATCAATTTATGCGTCATTTTTCAAGAATAAGCCCCTATTATCAAAGTTGCCTAGTTGACTATCTTAATTGTAGAAGCATATACTGAGAAAAACCTGCAGTTAATCATAACCCAGACTTTGGGTTGTGCCAATTTAAACCAGTCAACCATTTAATATGGTCAACTGCCTTATTTGGTCAGTTACTTGTAGATTTTTAAGAAATACAAAAAAATTGCAATGCATTTAAAAAAAACAGGTTTTGGGGGGGGGGTTTCTCAACAAATCCCTACCCCCTTTATTATAATTTTCTTTTTTTTCATTTTTGCATCATTTTTTCAGCTTCTCACTACAAGAACATTTTTTTAGACTTTTCGAGTGAAGGTGAATGTCTGAATAGGTGAAACAGTGATCACTGATCAACAAATTTGGACATGCCTCCAGCATTGCTGGTTCTCAATCTTTCAACATTCCTTTTAGCCTTCCTCAAATATTTTCAAGCTGCCATGTGAAAGAGGTGAGGCATACAAAGGCTTTTTTGTTCAATTTGACTTTACAAGGTTAGGGTTAGCGTTTGCATCTAACTTCATGTTAGGATTTTTGATGTAGGGTTTATGTAAGTTTGTAGTTAGAACTTGTAACCATAAACCCCAACATAAAGTTAAATCCTAACACTAACAATGAACATAGAACATAATCTCATAAACCCTAACCCCATCCCCCAAAAAACTTATTTTTAGATTTAGGTTAAGGGGGTGTAATTTTTACAAAGCAATACCTAAAGGTTTTTGCCACTATGCTAAAACTAGCCCTAACCCTACTTACCTAAGGGTTCATTCTTCTGTGTTTTCTTTTTTTATTACAATTATTAACCCTAATGTTATGCATATATGTTTATAACTTCACCTAATAACCTAGGATAAAGACTTTTCACACAAACTTGTTACAAACCCATGCACAATTTTCATTAGCTAAATGCAATTTTCGTGGAAACAAAAACAATGGAGGAATGACCATTTCAAATGGAATTTAACGAAGTTACTAGGGCATGATATAAAGGCTTGCAGAAACTGTCCTAATAATATATCCCACCAAGACCTATTGCCTCTCGAGGCCTTCCCAACAAATAATTTAATAAGGTAAAAGGGGCAAGAACTATAATTAGATTAACCACGAGGTCATTTCATGACACTAGAATTGGAGAGGGACCTTTAGGCAAGGCACTTCCATGGTAAGCTCATGTTAATACATCTACTATGACACCATCTTCCTTTTCTAGAAAACTTAATACTGGTGAGAACCCTTAGCATGGTATGAAGGCTTGCAGAAATTGTCCTAATGATATATCCCACCAAGCCATATTGCCTCTTGCGGCCTTTCCAAGAAATAAGGTAAAAAGGGCAAGAACTATAATTGGATTAACCACAAGGTCATCTCATGACACTAGAATTGGAGAGAGACCTTTCAACAAGGCACTTCCATGGTAAACCCATGTCAATACATCTACTACGACACCATCTTCCTTTTCTAGAAAACTTAATACTAGTGAGAACCCTTGTCAGTTGTTGCAGCTGTAAATCAACAAAATACCGTTGAAACTCATCACAAGCAACCTCCAACACTTGAACAAATTTAAGAACATAGATAAGAATTCTTGTAGGGAAGAAATATTACAAGATTATTCAAATATAACATTAAATATTAGCTCAACAACTTCTAGCAAATTGCAAGCTACAAGAGATTAAATTCAGACTCTTTACAATGTAACAATGTCAACAATACAAAACAACTAATGTATATTCGTTTCAGATTTGCACAGTTAAACACATAACAAGCTCTTACAACCCACAAGAAACACCACTCTATTTTGATTCTTTGAGTCTTCTCTGCACAAGTTTGTCTCTCTTTCTTCTTCTCAGCTCCAACCTTCAATTCCTTTTCTGCTCTCCTTTCCTAGGCATCCCATATCCCCTTCAAATCTTCTCTTTCTAAATTTCTCTCCTCATCTTGGGCATTGGAATCCTCCAGGCCACCATTCCCGCAATGAGTCTGGAAAAGTAGCTCCCTGATGGCATTCATATTCAAAACCTCTATTCCACCTGCAATTACTAGGCGCATAGGAAAGTATGTGCCCAAAATAGAGGTGTTGGGATTATGAGGCATATTATGCATTAAATTGCCCACTACAAGGTTGGGTGTTGGGTTTTC
>MU225777.1:358075-369008 GCA_018584345.1 Thuja plicata | reverse complement strand
AACAATGAATAAAATGAGCCCCAAATATTTAGTAGCTAATGGGATACGAAGATGAGTCTAATTTTGTACAAAAGTGTATGAGTGATTTCTTTCAGACATGACTCAATAAACCATTATATACAAAAGATAATAAAGGAATAAAGGGAAGTGTATCAGCTCATGTGCAATTTTGAAATTTTTTTGGTTAATGCAATCAATCCTAAACTTGTGCATGAAGGGATTGTAAAATAAGTTCCGAGACAGTCATCAAAGAAACTTTGTGGAAAAAAATAGATCTTACCAAGCTCTAGATTTTAATGATGTTAATTTTTATAATCAATTCAGGTTGGGATATTTAGATGGTGCCTAACGACATAGTTCGGGGAAGATGTTTGAAAACCTATGCAAGTATCAAAGGTTGCAAAATTCTACCAAGTAAAAATTCAAATGTTTTGGGCACCAAAGGAACATTGCTATTTCTAGCAATACAAATAGTGGAAATTAATTCATTTTGATGAAGATGCCGATTTAATATTTTTTCATTCATCGAAGGACTCTAAAGTTGCATGTAAATGGATTCCATTCTATTTATAAATGGTTCCTAAAGTTTCAGCATTGTTAGTTTTAATTACGAATTTTTGCATTAAATAAATACAATGCTGAGACTGGAGTAATTTTGCAAAATAAAGTCAACTATCATTGAAAATAACTGACCATTTTTCAGATTATCTAAAAATAAGAGCTTTTGCATAAACAAAATAGAGGGAGTTAACCATCTGTTGCAAATAGGTACTTTTTTTTCCTTCTCTATAAAAGGAGGCTCCCATAATTGTAAAAGTTCTCTTTCTAGACCCTATTTTTGTTATCTGTAGCAAGTTAGTTTATTTTCATAGTAGTAGCAGTAGATAGAGAGAATTCTAAAGAAGATCGTATTTCAATGTGGAAGTCTTACTGGAATTCTTAATACTCAAATCAATAAAGATCATATCTTCTTCAAAATTTGTCTTCTCTTGAGTGGTGGAGTGCATTTACTTTTTCCTTTCTTCATATGTTTTAATCTTAAAGGAATCTCCAAAACATTGAATTAATATTGGTTAATTTAAGTTGCTGATAAAATACATTAAGTGTAATGTCCCCTTTTTAGGGCACATTATTTATGTGCCTCGTTAGCCGTTATATCGTGGCTCGATAGGCTAACCAGGGCTTGACTGGGGTCAGTTTGATATTTGGCCTAGGGAATTTCAATTTTAGGCCAATTAGAGTAGTTTCCGCAGGGTTTCCATATACTTACTATTTATAGTAAGTCATCAGAGTTCAGTATTCATGGCATTTCAGTATTGGACTGGGAGCATATAGCCAAGAGCTTTCCGGCAAGCTATCACACGTCTTATTCCAAGTCCATTTGGTCATTCATTTTAATGCCAAAAGATTTCTTACTTTATTATTATGTCACTTTATTATTAAATGGATGTATTACTTTAATGTGACAAAAAGTGAGAATATGAAGGGACAAAAAGGAAACTGAAGAGTCACAGCTGCAGCTTTAAAAGAAGGCTTGGAGTCTCATTGAGGCATGCTTAGTTTTTGGATATTATTTTATCTCTTAGAGATATTAGGAAGCTTTCAGCTTTCGAATTCAGCCTTCAGGACGGAAACCCTTTTGGCTCAGAGGTGGATTGGACGTAGCCCCAGTTTGACAACGGTGCAGATTCACAGCAGAGTTCACCATTGTATTCACAGGTTCTTTTCTGTTGATTGTCATTCTGTTGCATGTTGAGTTCAGCTTTGGATTGTGAGAAATCCCATTGTTATTTTATAATGCAATAATGTTGCTAAGGGTTTTAATGAAATATGTACTGCTGGTTTATTACTGTTGAATCTATGGTTTATTGCATTTGTTTAAATCTGCATGAGATATATTTGTGAAATTTGGGAGAGACCCAGTTTGGGTCATTACAGTGGTATCAGAGCTGGTCTTCCTGCCATCCTGTGGAGTGTTCACGAACAAAACTACAGGAAAGATTACAGAGAAGCGTTGTAATGTGAAATATGGAACAGAGGATTTGTAAGTTTGTTGTTCATTCATGCACTATCGAAGATCAGTTGGAGTTTGTTTGCGTGAGAAACTAGGTGTCGACAAGGTGTATTTTTTTTTATGGGAACAATAGCAATTGATACTGTGTGTCTGCATTAACTATCATTATCGAGCTTTCTAAGTCTCATTAAGATTTGGAGCTAAGCCTGGGTGCGGGAGCATCAAATAGAAAGAGGAGTCGTCCAAACCTAGTCGCTTTTCCTTGTATGTTTCAGAACAATAGTTTTTAAAGGAACGTACGCCGCTATTCGATAGTAGAGATCTGTGGTTGAACGAGTCAGAGAAGGGACGGTTGCTCAGAAAACTAACGGGAAAGGAATAATAGCAACATTCGACACTTGAAGTCTCTTGTGAGTTACGAGTTCGAAGCAAAGATTGTACGGGGTTTGGCTGCTATCGTAATACCAGATATTAAAGACTCAGACAATAAAGGCTTCATAATTCCTGCATTGTGGGATCTATAGAGTCTTCCATTCAAGCCTGTGGATGCAGGTAATGCGATGATACTAGTGAGACTTGCTGCAGATGGAAGTATGGATAGAGCTGTGTAAAATTTCTGATTGTTAAATACCCTTTCGATTACTTCTGATTGTTGAATGCCCTTTAGAATCTTGTATGGACATATCGTTGGAGATTTTAATCTGAATTTCAGTGTTGCTGGGAAGAATTGGTTGAAGGAGAATCTTGAGCTGGAGATGTTTTCGGTTACCATTCAAGAAACTCTTATTTGGTTTCCGTAAGTCGGCATTGGAAGTCTTTTATTTATCGTAGCTCGAAATCTCTTATTGTCGTGAATAAATCATTTTTGGGCACTAAAGTTGATAATATTATCTCAAAGAATATATTATAACATTGTGGGACCCGATGATTTTATTTGATTCTAAGAATAAAGCTCATATTGCTCTGTGAAGTATTATGGTTGCCGAAACTATTCAAGGAGGCCGCATTTTTTTAAGTGCCATGGTTTGGCGGAAGCATTACAAATTAACATTTAGCAAAGACGTGTTCTAATTTTGTGCGGAGCTATAGGATACAAACTATTGACAAATATTTAGTATTCACAGGTGTTATCCTTGCCATTGAGAGCTTAATGGCGGAGAAGCAATTTCTAAGATGACAAGCCTCTGAAGCCATCGCACATAACCTTCTTGCGTGAATGAATGTGGGAAATGGCACACTGATTATTAGAGGTTTCTTTCAAATGCCCAGTGTTGGACGTGGACATGAAGGAAAACCAAACACTAGTTTACCATTGTTGTTGTAACGTGGAGGAATTCGCGTGAAGCATGCTGGTCATCTTCAGTGCATTCACGAGTAAGCAAAAGGCATAGGAACGGGTGTGGTAAGTCGAGAGAAAACAGCATTGTCATACGTAGCATTGGTAACTCCAAACTATCACGCAAGCATTCTAGTCCGAGCCTTGACATTCACCAACACAGTGAGTGTACTCAATAGCAGGAGTTCGGCATCACCAGGTTGGAAAGCGATTAAATGGTAAGCCTGCAAACCAGACTTTTGTGTAACGATAGATTGATCTGAATGGTCTAATCTCAGGTAATGGGCAAAACTATTGAGCAGTTTCATTACCATTGCTAAACACTCAAGGCAAGTGTGGTTGGTTAGTGACAGCTAGCATTCAAAGTGCGGACCACGAACAGTGCTAGCACAGTGAACATAGCCATCTAGTGTTGCGGAAAGAGGAAGAGGTGCTTGTGTCACGTCAAACATCACTGAAGACTTCACGCTGAACCAAAGGTGCATGCGACACTATCTCATTTTGTCTTTGGGGATATATATATATATATGTGTGTGTGTGTGTGTGTGTGTGTGTGTGTGTGTGTGTGTGTGTGTGTGTGTGTGTGTGTGTGTGTGTGTGTTTACCCGCAGATTTAAACGTTTCTAATGTATTCATGTTGTACGTTGAAGTAATGATATAATGTTGTTACAACAAAAAAAAAATGTTTACTTCCAAGCTGGGACAGCACTAGGACTAAGTTGGAGTCATGACTGTTGATTGAAACAATTTTGCTGGAGAATTTGTATGGACTTTCCCAGTCACATATAATGAAATACCAAGCATGAAACCTTACAATTTGTTGTGTAAGATGCATATGGCTGGCTTTGTCCAGAAATGGCAGGGGTCTAGGTGACAAGCAGCAGTCCATTTTGGTAATCAGCATCAACAACAGCTGTTATCCGTATCATATTAGATCAACAACATCCAGACAACAATGGTTTCATCTTCTATCGAAGGTTTTTAAGTTTCAACAGAAGGGCAATTGTCATTAGGTGACTTGTAACAATGAAATCTTGTCCCAACAATCATTACAGCAGGAAAGACATTCTATGATTGGGCAGAATCATTGGCAGGTATTCATCGTGGTGGAAACTCTGATTGAAGGCTCAAATCTCTTTGGCAGTTCATACTTTCAATTTTCCAGCCAGCTTAAGGCCTGATTCGTGATTTGGGTGAGCTCTTTCATTACTTGGGGTTTCATCTACCCTTCTTCTCCAGCAGGGACGGTTGTTCTCAGTAACAAAGCAATTGTTGCTTAACAGTTGATTGTGTAACAAAATAGTGAAGAGATGCAAGGTTTGGAAAAAGTCTTGAAGGACCTTGCTAAGATATAGCAACAGTTAGCCCAGGTTTCGCAACCTGATGAAAGGACAGAAATACTCGGCATGTATGATGAGTATAACACACTTCCCCCAACGGGTTCAGAGAGATTTAAACTTCTCTAGTTTCATGGACTTTCATCCAAAGCTTCAACACAAGACTTTAATGGAAAGGAAGCGGTTTCAGGATTTGGCTCGAGATCTACTTGCACAAGATAGGTGCAGAAATTTATATGAAGAGTTTCCAGCTCTCATTGATCACCCTATAAGTCAACAACCCACTAAGTCAGTTATTGAAGAAAAGCTTTATGAGGTTCACGTTGAAGCCGGGGATTGTAAAACAAATATTGAACCAATGTATGAAGGAGAGGCTAACGAAGAGATAGCAAATATACATGTTACAGAATATGAGGAATCATGTGATTTCTATAGCAACGCATCACGTATGCATAATGATGATTTGGATGACCAATCAGAGAATACATTTCAAATTGACATTGATGAGAAGCATGCCTTGCGGCGTTAGCTGAAGGTCAATAACGATGCCATTATTGCAGCTCTCGTTCACTATGATAGCACTCACCAGATTATTGAAGATCTTTACAGGAAAGCTCAGAAGGAAGAAGGACAGGGTGGTATAATGATTGGACCTTATGTTGCAGATTTACAGGAGGTCAAAACAGCATGTGAGGATTGGAAATCAGAATATCTATGTTTACTTTCAGATCGTGACTACCTGTTACAGGTTGCTGAAAATTATGCTGAGCAGTTGAGGGAAAAAGGTGACGAGGTTAATAAGCTCAACAGAGAGCTTAATGTTGCTCAAGAAACATTGGAGCACACACGTCTTGCTCTTCAGAAAGCAAGAAATCAGATTGTTGCCTCTAGTCAGTACAGAACGACAGGGAGAGATTTGAATTCTTTCAGGAGGTGATTCAGGAACTCGATAGCATACAGCAGACCTATGACTTGGATAGCTGTCCAAAAAGAGCTTTGGATCATCCAAAGTTTCTTTATGAGTTAGATAACTTTCAGTCGATTGACAATTTCTTGTTCGAGGTGGATGCTGATCTGACTTTTGATAATCCCCTTTTTGAGCTAGAGGGAGATATTTCCAATCTCCATGACGAGGATGAGATTGTTTGCAGGATTTGGGACCCAGGTCCAGTTACTAGAGATGAGACTTGGTCACCAGATTGGAGTGACAGGGTGAGTTCAGTTGTTGGACAGTTTCGTTTCTACATCAACGGTTCAGGATGGACAGTTGTGTCTTATTGCATGATGGGTGATTGGTTTGACATGCTTCCCTTCATGAAGGAGGAAGCCATGCCCGGCAGTAATGCTAGTTTGCCTCTTCAGTATGGTCACAGAATTGGGCTACATATTAGAGGGGCAGTGTTGTGGCAGTTGGACATTTTGGACAATTCACTCATTATGGGCATGATCGACAGGATATTTCAGTCAGCTGGGAAGACGAATGGCCCTTTTGTTTGTGGGATCCAGGAGGAACATTCCCATGGTTAGTAATAATTCAGGGAGCTGGTTGGCATAATGTTGAGTTCCCACCTTCATTTGACCTTACGGGTGCTTGTGATTTCAGTTGGAGTGAAGTTCTCAGTTGGATTGAGGATCTTCTCGTAGATGATAGCAGCACATGGCAGGGTGATTTGACTGATCAGGCACATGGCGTGATTTGGAATCCCAGTATTAGTATGACTGATGCATTGCTATTTGGGGAAGTAATGAGTGGCTTCACCTTACAGGTCATGTTTTTATCAGGATAGCACAACAGCAGGGTGGGGTGGGGCAACTCCCTTGAGGTGGGTATGGGATCCAAGCATTTTGGTCATAGCATGCAGGTACCAATTGCTTGAGGGCAAGCAATCTCCGAGAAGGGAGGATTTGTAATGTCCCCTTTTTAGGGCACATTATTTTTGTGCCTCGTTAGCCGTTTTATCGTGGCTCAATAGGCTAACCAGGGCATGACTGGGGTCAGTTTGATATTTGGCCTAGGGAATTCCAGTTTTAGGCCAATCAGAGTAGTTTCCGCAGGTTTTCAGATACTTACTATTTATAGTAAGTCGTCAGAGTTCAGTATTCATGGCATTTCAGTATTGGACTGGGAGCGTATCGCCAAGAGCTTTCTGGCAAGCTATCACACGTCTTATTCCAAGTCCATTTGGTCATCCATTTTAATGCCAGAAGATTTCTTACTTTATTAATATGTCACTTTATTATTAAATGGATGTATTACTTAATGTGACAAAAAGTGAGAATATAAAGGGACAAAAAGGAAACTGAAGAGTCACAACTGCAGCTTTAAAAGAAGGCTTGGAGTCTCATTGAGGCATGCTTAGTTTTTGGATATTATTTTATCTCTTGGAGATATCAGGAAGCTTTCAGTTTTCGAATTCAACCTTCAGGACAGAAACCCTTTTGGCTCAGAGGTGGATTGGACGTAGCCCCAGTTCGTCTACGGTGCAGATTCACAGCAGAGTTCGTCATTGTATTCACAGGTTCTTTTCTGTTGATTGTCATTCTGTTGCATGTTGAGTTCAGCTTTGGATTGTGAGAAATCCCATTGTTATTTTATAATGCAACAATGTTGCTAAGGGTTTTAATGAAATATGTACTGCTGGTTTATTACTGTTGAATCTATGGTTTATTGCATTTGTTTAAATTTGCATGAGATATATTTGTGAAGTTTGGGAGAGACCCTGTTCGGTTCATTACATTAAGTTTGTGTGTGAACCACAATGACATATGTATTTTGAATCTTCAGTTTTCTTTAAGTAAAAATCCTTGAAGATAGTATTTGTAGTAACCATTGAGTTAAAAGTTAAAACTGGTCAAAGTACTATAGGTTTAGTAAAACCCCAGGATTTTTTCATTATAAAGGCTACAAGTTAGTGAATTGAACAACTATGTTTTCCTTAGTGAATTGAAAGTGAATTGAAACATTATGTTTTCCTTCTCATTAACCATTTTCTATTGTGAGCTTTTTTATAATTCGTTAAAATAGAAAATAAAACCAGAATTCAAAAATAAAAAGGAAAGAAGAAAAACAAAAAATTAAGAAATGCTAAGCCCCAGAATCTATCATCTACCTTACATAAGATCCCAAACCAGAAAAGGCCCTCTTGATTAACAAACCACATAGGCCAAGTGGGCAGTCCAACACAGTTGTGAGCCAACTCCTAGGTCCTTGGGAGGTAACCAATTTGTCAGTTAGTTATCTTTTCAGGAAGGGTAGAGTGACTTCATGTTGAATTGTGTCAATTTGACCATCAACAAGACTAAGTATGGACTTAAATCAGGGGCAATTTCTCAATAAACCAATAACCTTGCATTTTTCTTAGTCGACTTGTGGCTACCTTGACTAATAAATAAGTTACATAATCAGTATTATAAGAATAAATATGTATTTGGGTCGTCCTAGGAGTTATATTTAAGTATTCAAGTTGGCCTAGGTGGTATCTAAGCCATCAATATGGTATATATAGGAGGTATGGGTTAGTTATTATCATCATGTTGAGCATTGTGTTCTTCTTGAAGAATATTGGAGGTACCACCCTCAAAGTGGATTAGGAGGTTCCCCCATCAAAGTGGCATATTGCTATCAAGTATTTGCAGCATATTTCATGTTATCTTCATCTTTTGTGCAAGTTATACAAGTGGCATCAGAGCATGATCTTGGCACCATGAAGGCTAGTTATTTTCTCAATTTTGAAGGTCATTATGGAAAGTCTATATCTCTATGATTTTGGCAAATTTTTGTTTGATTTTAAAAGGGTTTAAGAAGATCTTATTGAAACGTCTTCAATTCAGATTTTACAGAAATTGGAGCAAAATTGAGTGAATTATTGTAGAATTAGGGTTTATGCACAATATTTTTGAAAAAATGTATATACTTAATTTGAGCAAATTTATTCTAAATTTTGAAAGGATTTTTGAGGAGCTCATTGAGGAGTCTACACTAAAAATTTCAAACAAATTTGGAGCACAATTAAGCAATTTATTGTGGAATTAGGGTTTCCAATAAATTCAATCCAAAGTTGCAAATCAGCTAATTTCTTGATGATCTTTTTGGGAAAGTGCCATCGAATCCTGGGTAAGTTGCAATAAAAAATTCAGATCATTTTGATTTCATTTGTGTGATTTATTGCAAAATTATTTTGTTGGAACTTCTTCATAAGAAGAGGTAGAAAAGGAAGAAGAAAATGAAACAAGAACAAAAAGTAGAAGAACAATAAGAAGTAGAAGAACAAGAACAAGAGCAAGAGCATGAATAAGAGCAAGAGCAAGAACAAGCATAAAAGCAAGAGTGGAACAAGAACAAGAACAAGAACAAGAGCAAGAGCAAGAATAAGAGAAAGAGCAAGAACAACAACAACAAGAGCAAGAGCAAGAAAAAGAACAAGAAGAAGAAGAAACAACAAAAAGAAGAAGAAAAAGCAAAAAAAGGAGATGAAGAAGAAGAAAAGAATAAGTTAGCATTGGAGATAATGCTTTTGTAAAGAGGGAGCAATGTCATGCCCCTAACCCTATAGTATGTAATGTGTTATGAGTAGTCGGCTTGTGGCTACCTTAACACTTAAATAAGTTACATAATAATTATTATAATCATATATATGTATTTAGGTCATCCTAGGACTTATATTTAAGTATCTAAGTTGGCCTAGTTGGTATCCAAATCACAAGTATGGTATATATACGAGGTATAGGTTAGTTGTGTCCTCGTTGAATAATATTGGAGTTAACCCCTCAAAGTAGATTAAAGAGTTTGCCCTCTCGAAGTGGCATATTAGCATCAAGTATTTGCAGCATATTTCACATTTGTGCAAGTTATTTCATTACAGTTCATCTTCCTCTACTTTCTTTAACAAATAGCTTATACCTTCTACAACTCAATTTATGTTTCACTTTTCGAGAATAGGCCTTCAAGTCGTTTAAGTTAGCTTCGATGAGAACATTTAGTGACCAAATCAGCCCACCAAACTATCTTAATTAATCGAAATTCCATATCAATGCTAGTGCCAAAACATTTATAAATTGAACTATCTTGCACAAGCTCACACCCTTATGCTCTAAACTTAATCTAGAAACATGTGCATATTTCCAGGGAAATATTCATTGATTATTCAGCAATCGTCATGTATGCAAGCTAGATGTTAATATAAGTGTAATAACAACGAAAATTGTATAGAAATTCCCATAGATTGGGTTCAAGACATAGTTCAGGTATTACAGAATCTTGCTAGTAATATACAGCTCAAATGCCATGTGCATCTTGCTAACGTCAAAAAAGGAAAATCTTTCAAGAATATTCAATATGGTTATCTAAATGAAGCTAAGCTATGGGAATCAGAAAGGGTAAGGGCTGTTAACTTCTTCAAGGTATTTGGTTGCCTGTCAAGTTCATTATCACATACATATTAAACAATGCAAGTAGTTTACAGCCAACTATGTTCAACCGAGTTCAGCCTCTACTGGTATGGGATGGCTATATATAGCTTTTGATGTTTTGAAATGTTATTTGAGGCAGATTCCCACCTTCTCTGTTAGAAGAGATTTTTGAAACTTTAGGTCATGAGAACAAAAATTCTAAAAAAGCTAATCCTGGGTCTAACCATGAGCATACATGCTTAGAAATGAACCCCAAAAATGGATCAAGTCAACATTCCTCAGTTAACAGAAGATTCATTATAGTGCAGTTCACATTTTATCTATACTGTTGAGCAGTTGTTGGGAGAAGAGAGTATGTGAATGCAATAATATAGTGAATCTAGGAAAATGTTATAACTGGGCTAGTAATTTTTTTTCTTAATGCCCTAGGAGCCAGTGCTTCCTGTGATAGAAACATGTAGTACTCCAATAGCTTTTTGATAGCCTTAACTTGCTCTTGACCATGCAGGTAGCCTATAGAATAGCTTCATTGACTGAACTAGCACAGACAATGTTAACATTAACTGAAAAATCATGTAGCTGCCAGCAAACAAAGAAAAACAAATTCTAACTTCATTTTTAACATCTCTTCTTGCATACCTGAAAATACCTGTTACAAGCATCCCAACAAAGATGATATTAACTGGAAACCAGACTTGGACAAGCTTCCGAGTGAGTGGTTCAGTCGAGATTAACCCAAATATTGTCAGGAGACGCACAATTGCCACACTCACAAGGTTCTGCAATTTGTTAGTAATCAATTAGGGAATCTACTAATGGTTCCAAACTCCTATTTTA
>MU225777.1:345677-357652 GCA_018584345.1 Thuja plicata | reverse complement strand
GGTCACTGTCAACGAGACACAAAATTGGTGTCTGAAAGCTCCCTTGGAGAAGTCCATGAGAGGACTGTTTTTCTATTTACCTTAAAGTATTGTTCAAATTTTGCACATCTTTGGGTTTCAAACCTTTTACCATGTTTTCAGTAATTCCAAGGCTTGTCAATCCATCTAAACCCAAGGTACTGGGAATTGTAATCACCTAAAAATGGTCATCTAAACCCTAGATCCCCAATCTCAACAATTAATCAAGAAACCCTAATCTTGATTACCCTAATTCCTAAATCAAACAGGCAATTCATCAATTTGCAGCTAATCTGACCTAAACCCTAGGTCCTAATCAATCATCGTACTTGATTAATTAATTAATTCCTGAAATCACATTACATTGGCAAATAAACCTTATACTAATTATTTAATTGATATAATGATATATTAATTATATAAAATTACTAAATTGTCAATTAAATCAAAAAAGGGAATTAAATTAATTAATAAAAACAAATATGCATTCAAAATCATTTAAATTATTAAAAATGCATATGGCATCATCAAATCCAGTTAACTGATTTATCAAATTGGAAACAATCCAGTTCCACTTAGTTAACTAATTCTCCATTGTTTATCATTTTGGAAACATTTCAGTTAACTGAAAACTGAATATCGAAGTTTCCAAAATAAATGATCAGTCAGTTCAGTCAACTGACTCTCTCAAGCAATCACATCGCTTGCACATGGATTGTGCTTCTTCAATCGAATCTGAGCCACTCTTTTTATTCGATCTCGACCGTCGATTCGAGAGAGATTTCTATAAAAGAGAAACTATTTTCCTTCACAAAGCATCCTAACTTTTTATTAACGTTATTATACTGCATTTTCATTCTAGCATTCTTAGCATTTTAACTTTCATTTATTTAGTATTGTTGTTTATTTACTTTCAAAGCATGCAAATAATCTAATCTTAGAGCATATTTGGATTTGGGCTTTAAAATCAATCATAATCTTTCAATTTGGTGCTTCTAAAATGAATCTTAATCAACTTTGGATTAACAACAAACTGCATTTTGCATCTATCATCTTAGATCAATTATCATAGCTTTAAAATCCTTCATTTAGGTTATCGGTGTAGTTACTGAGCTTGCGATGACCTGAGAGCAAGCTCATACTCCTGCCTACTAGAAGGCAATGGATCGGTTTAGGTTAGCGTAGTTGTCTAATGTTTTTAGATTTCTTGATTTCTAAACCGCTAATCATATAAGGATCTATTGAAGTGTGTGTCTGTCGTGCAGCTTGCAGGTATCCCATTTTCAAACGCACATTTATGGCACCCATCGTGGGGCTCGGTTTTCACTTTGAGCCAAAACCCCTTTCCACATCCACTTTGAGAAAAATCTGAGCCCACCACCGCATTCGGGTCGTCGTTTCAATTCGAAACGACTATAAACATGCCCATATTTGCCCAAAATTGATTCTGTGGCAAAAAAAAATTGCAAACAGAGGTCGTACGGCCCTGTGCACACATATCGAAGCAAATTCGCAAATTTTGAAAAAATTTAGTTTCGGGTTCAACCACAACCCCTCCGCTGTTATCCTTGTCCATCGAAAACTGCACCTAACACAAGACAATCAAACACCAAGCATCCCAAAGCGGGCTTCATTTGCTTCAAATTAAGTTACAGTTGTTTACATACATAAACGGCTAATATACCCTCTTCGTAGTGTATGTGGGACTAAATCCCCCACACACTTCTCCTCCCCACCACCTCCCAACTCCTCCCCACCCACCACTTCTCTTCCCTCCTCACCGCGGCAATAATACCCTCCCTCTCGCGCTGTCTAAACCCCACCTGCATTTCCTCCACCTCTCCCACGCCAACACCACTCCACTCATCGCGCAGTCAACCCTCCCCCACCTACGCTAACTCCCTCCGCCTCTCCTCTGCCTCTCCTCTGCCAACCCTAAACTCCCGCTTCACCTTTATCCCGCATCTCCCCACCAAACCCACCTCCCGCTGCCTCTGCGCAGCCTTCCTGCCACCACCCGATCTTCGCCCGAGCTAGTCCTGCCGCCTAAACATTGGAAGACAAATTTGACGGCCGTTTAAACGTTTTCAAACAGTGTTATTGGCTTTCTGAAACAGTCATCCGACCGTCAACTTTAAACGCTTAAAATGATGATGTCATTGCACATTTCAAATTTCTCTATATCTTCACCGCATGAGTTTTTGATTTTACTATCTGACTTTGAAGGCTCATATTTCACTCATTTTGGCTCCTTTTTGAGTGCATTCTTTTTTAATTTTGGGTAGATTTTCCCAAAGATCACTGTGGTGAAATTATCTTTTGATTTTGCTTGCTGGATTTATCAAAAATCACTGTTTTTAATGACTGTACCTACCTAATCCTTCATTTTTCAGCTTCCGGAGCCTTGTACGGGCTCATACTGTAACGTTTTTGAGTGCTTTTTTTTTATAAGTGCATAATTTCTTGTCTAGTTTCTGAATATACAATCAGTTTTCTGATTTTTTAGATTTTCTAACGCTAACGAGTTTTTGGCTTGGTTGTTCTCCTGATTATCTTATTGATTGCAACTTAACTGTGGTTTGCAGGACGCTGAAAAAGAAGACTAAAATACAGACTACTAACGCATCGTCTTGCAGGTTGCCTTGATCGATAGAACGCTAAACATTGTGCTTGCATTTTGTTTTTGTTTTATTAAAATAGGAATGCACATGCAAGACTTTTTAAAATGAACTTTTGTCTGACGTTTTAGGGATGGCAATAATGTTAGGAAACTATGCTCTAGCCCTTTTGGGATAATCAGAAATCCAGAAACATTTATTGTCATTCGCCGTTTGAGATCTGCAACTTTAGAGGGCCTGTCCAAGTGGGAAAAAGTACTCACCCTTGGAGAACGACCCAAGTGAGAACAAGCTAACGCCAAGCTTCTTCGACTCACTATAATAAAAACGCTTCTCGAGAACAAAGCCTCAGAGCATAAGTGGCATTTGAACTTATAGTCGGCTCTCGCCTAACACAAAGCAGGGCCTCTGGGTCTCAATCACGTATCGTGAACTGCTTGTGCTAAGGTGCTCTATGCGGTTAGCAGCCTGAATCGCGCTTGCGCGGACAGAGAGGATACACTTAAACAAAGACTCTTACTAAAACCCTTATCAATTAGTGGCCAAAATCCTTTTCTACTTGTTGATATGGGCATTGTGAGACGCGCATGCCTAAGAAACCTCTCATGTACCCCTCTTGTTGAGATAGTCAATTTATCAGGATCCTCGGATCTTGAGAATTCGAAGCTTGGTAGGCCCGAGAAGTGTGTCGTAGAGGGGAGCCAGTGCTACCAAGCTTCTAATTGTCCAACTTGAATGGGTATTTTATTGTAAGAGGATTCAAACAAGTATTGTCCATTCCTCGCCACCTAGGAATAGGGTTTGATTGTTGTGCTTGGTTCTACAATATCTCCATGATGTGTCTTGCGTGAGTGAAACATCAAAACAAAAACCAAACATCAAAACGATCAAACAAACTCAAAATTTGCACTCTTAGGTGTTACACTGTCAAACTGTTGTCCGAGTTTTTGCATCTAGTATCAAAAATCTGAAAATCAGTCGAATTGTTGTCCAATTTTGTCTTCCATCGCACTGGTTCTATCTGGATTTTCTCAATTCTGTGCTTTCACCAACATCACTCCTAGTCTGTCTTTGACTACAATCTGTTGACAGTCTGACTCGCTTGTTGTTTCGAAATTTGACTTTGTTGTGCTAGTCCAAGTGATTTGTTATCTTTAATCATCTTTGTCCGCGTTGTCCTTATCCTGAGTTGCGAGAGCAGGTTCGTTAACCTTGACTCAAGATCGGAGTCGTTGCTATCTCTCTCTCAATTGGACATTATCTCTGTCTTCTTTGGTCTTGGACTTAATCAGCACTTTAGTTATCACTTCAGCACCTGCCAGTCAATCAATTGATTCATCATACCTTCTCTTCAATCTTCTAAGCAAGCGCATCAAGACAATCTTACAATGTCTAAAAGAAAATGGGCTAAATCTTCTGGTCTCAACAAGGAGAAAGAAGAGATTTTTCTTGCAGCCATGTCAAAATAGATTCAAAATTTGAAAGCTGAACTCCAAGAATTAAAGGGAGAAGAGGATACACCATTCAATAAGTCCTTATCAAGCAAAGATGTATCTAAGCACAGTAAACCCATCTTTGATCAAGAACAGTTTTATGACCATCCTATCTTTGATCAAGAGAATGTAGAGGAAACTATGACAGAATTAGATGGAAGTCTTTTCTATCCGCAAAAGAAAGACATTGCAAGTGAAGAAGCGTCTAATTATCCTTTAGAGAGAGTCTTTACTCCTTTGGGACAATCTTATGAATCAGCATTGAAAGAACTTGAGAATGATCTCATCACATTGCCTCAAGCCACATCACGTGGATTAAAATTCTTGAGTACCTATTGTGCATATCATCGACACAATGAGCATAAAACTTCATCTTGCATGGAGTTGAAACATAAAATCCAAGATCTCATAGATTATGACATAATCAAAGTGGAAAATACTAATGGTTCATCTAATCTCAAGCATGATCAATATTAGGAATCCATGTCTAGCAATGGTTCCCATATCACATCTACTTCTTCCACCATTCCTCCATCTCCTAAAGCTTCAAAACCAGCCACACCATCTCCATCAAGAACTGAACCTCATGATGACTATGTCTACTCTCAAGGACTATCTCTAAAAGAGATCCAAGCTAATAAGCATACGTCTGCAAGTCTTTCTCAGGCTTCAAAAATCATAGACCAAAAGCGTCCATGTGCTTCAATGCTTATCATGCATACTCAAGATGATACTCCATCAGCTTGTCAAGAATCCCATATGCAGATCAAAACTCCTACCTCATCCTTAGAAATGGCTCCATGTCAAGAGGACAATCCAAAGTGTGAAGAAACAAATATCAATACTGATCAAGATCAAGACATCATCCATCCTTATCCAATGGTTGACCAAAGTCGCATATCTCAAGAGTCTCATGATGATTTCATCATCCCCTTCAATTTCTTCCAAGAAGATAATCCTCCATCTCCCAAGCAAGATCAAGATATCCTTTCCGCCATCTCTAACGAGCCTAATGAAAATCAAGAGAAAAGTACCCTTTGTACACCATCTAATGATCCTTGTCAAGATCATAACATCCCACCGTCTCCTTGTCATGCTCTTCTATATCCACCTCAAGAAACCATCATTCCTCTAAATCCCTTGCAGAACAATAAACCCCCTCAAGCTTCAGCTGCTCCTATCCAAATTGCTCCTATCAAGGCTACTCATGCATCTATTGATATAAAGATGAATTCTAAAGAGAAGACCCTTGGTCATGCAGCTCATTCTAAAGAGGTTGATATCCCTTCGACACCTTATCTCCCTCCATTCAAACGTAACCGTGTGCCTTCACTATCCTCCAAATCCATCCTTGGTCCCTATATCCCAAAGCTAAAACCGTCAAACCTTCCATCTATATTGGGTCCTTATATCCCTCCCTCAACCATGCCTATCACTACTAGCTTGTCATCCACTTACCATATCCCCTATCAAGATCAACAAAGACATACATCCTTGAACTCTCCTTATCAACCCATCTATATGAACCAGCCATATCGGCCTTATTCATCCACAGTTCCCAAGACTTTTGGAAGCAATTTGGATGTGCAACGAAGAAATCAGAAATACAAGAATCCACTTACATATGAAGATCACTATGTCCCATCTAATCGTGTGACTACAAAGAAAAAGGAAATATTCAAGAGACCACAAGGGTCCACTAAGCAAAGAATAATATCAAAGAAAATATGGGTTCCTAAATCCATTATGGAAGAATTGCATTCTAAATCTAAGAACCGATTAATATCAAAGAAAGTATGGGTTCCTAAACCCATCCTGGAAGAATTGCGTTCTAAATCATCCATAAGCAAAGGAAAATCAAAAGCTATGTGGATTCCCAAGTCTCTTCTAAAGGACTTGGATACAAAAAGAAAATCAAACGTTATGTGGATTCCCAAGTCTCTCTTAAGAGGCTTGAACAAAAAGGAAAAGTCAAAGTTGGCATCCAAGCTTCCAAAGTCTTCCACTTCATCTCCATCTAAACATCTCCCATCTTCTACCTTTATTTTGGGTCCTCATGTCCCAAAATCCATTACCTTGAATACTTCATCCATCTTGGGTCCTCGCGTACCAAGATCCATATCCACTCATCTATCAAAGCCTCAAGCTATTCCATCCACTTTTCCTACACTCGTCCACTACCCTTCAAGGGGTGTGTCGATGTTAATCTTATCACCATTTCCATCTACCCCTGCGCAAACTTTTCAATACCCATCCATCCCATCTCCTGCTATTCCTTTTATCCAATCCATCACATAAATCCTTGACTACTATCTCCTTTATCCTCCATATCATCTTCTCTACCCTCACCCTATCAACATCATTGAGCATACTTTCAGCGGCCTTGGCCCATCATAGCATATCCTTCAAGGGAGCACTATCTAAAGAGCAGAAGCTTAAACTTCCTCCATAAAATCAAAAGTACAAAAGAAAAGAAAACGTGCCTTGGTGAAAACCTGGTAAACATGCACCTTGGTAGCAAAAGTAAAGATAAATCAATCCATCCTATGGTGAAAACCACTTCTTATGGCGCCTTGGATAAGTACCATGATGAAAACCTGGCAAACAGGCGTCATGCGTAATTCCTCCTACTTGCACTCTTCACTTGGGGGGCAAGTTCCTTCCATGTCATCTTATCCATCACATATTATATCCAGCTAGCTTGTGAGCATCCATGTTCCTGCTGGTGATCTTGACAAGGTTGAGCCTATGCATGAACACTATGCCTCCTGACATTCATTATCCTTTCCATCAGCCTATTCACTTGCTCTTATCCATTATACCCTACCATGATCTTGCTTATCCCACGTTAATACTTCTTGTCTCTGAGCATCCTTTGCAGTAATCTCAAACCATTCACTCATAGCATCCATCACACTTTATCCTGATCGCGCTATCCCATCACTATCCTATATAATTGACCCCTTGGTCTTGATCAAAATCAAGAACGAAAAATGTAAAATAGTTTCTCTAAAGTCTCTTGACATGTCCACTCTTTTGGACAACATGCTTTTCATGACATCTTAGATGCTATCCAGCACCGCTCCATGAGCCTACATTGTTATATTATGTTTTCCCTAGCTTGGGTAATCTTGAGGAGACTGTCCTTGAGGTCCGCATTCACCCTCTTCATCCATCATTGTCTATTCGCCTCATCCATCAACTTTCTATTCCATCTGTAATGTCCTACACCTTTGCTAGACATTGGGGGCAAACCAATGTGATCTTGCTTGAGAAAGAGTTATCTCTAAAAATCTAAAAATGTAATGAGCCTTACTGGCTCCTAGGGCAATTCAACTGTCGAGCTCTAAATTTATCTGAATTTACGATATCTTCCCACTCAATTGCAAGGAAATTCGACAAGCAATTATATAATCTTTTGTTTTATTACAAGAGCTTCTCCATATATAAAGCGTTACAAATAAGCACAATCCTTTTTTCTATTTCAGAATTCTGGAAATCACTGAAAAGATACTTCTCTTTCTTCTAAGAAAGTATTTAAATCGCTGGACAAATGTATCTATCACTTTCCTTGTATTTTCGAAAATAACACAATGCATATATTGAATGATTTACAAGAATTCGATAATAATGTCTGAATCTTCTGCTATTTGTTCCTTGTTTAATTTAATTGAAACATTACAATACTAGCAATGAACCATTTATTTACTAATAGAAAACTATTAAAGGAACCTGTGTAAATCCCGTACTTGCTGGTTGCTGGCTGCTGTAGTAAATCCTGCGTTTGCTATGCTGGTCGTTGTTGGTTGCTGGCCACTATATAAAATCCAGCGTTTGCTATGATGGCCACTGTATGAAATCCAGCGTTTGCTATGCTGGCCGATGCAGACAAGCATGGGCTCGACAAAGGCTATGTAAGCCGCCCGCATGGACTCTAATGACGACCTATGGTGCTGTTTGGCACCCAGGTTATAGAACTGCTGCCCTTTTGTCGTTTCCTTGTGTTACGGCAGTTTCTTACTTGTCGGGACTTAGACCATATAGCATGGCTGCTCAACTACAGCGTGTGTTATCACCCGCAGTCAGTCTCCACCATTAATATTCCAAGGCATTCAGACTTGGCGTTTCCTTAGCATCCAGATTCAATCACAACCTTATTCTCCTCACAGCTGTAATGCAAAGCGACCTCTTAGGCAAGTCTCAGTTCAACTTCAATACGATTTTCCATAATAACTTCCTCCTTCAGCGATAGGCAGACAGTAAGAAGGAAGCGCAATTAATTATACCTCAGCAATCAATTGATGATTAGCTCAAGAAGAATCAGTCTTCGAGAAACTAATTTGACCCTTATAAGCAAGGGCACAGATTTCAGAATAACCAGGAACAATTCCCAAGACCAATTTTTATATTCAATATTTGATGATCAGCACTAAGAATGACTCTGTATTTATAACTCCTCGGTAGCCATCATTTCCAAAAGGATATATCAGTTAACTAGTCTCCGGAATAGCAACTTCCAAATTATTATAATAATAAAGTATTATTATAATAATAATACTTTATTATTAATTAATAACATATCATTATTAATTAACATTAATTAATTAATTAACCAATATGCACTCCAGTGATAACCTGCATCCACTGCTGATCCTGCCAGACTGACGGAGCCATCCACTACACTGCCACAAATAGCAACTGCCAAAAATACTTACTATAAATAGTAAGTCCCCAACCAATGAACTGTACAGACTGAACATTGTCTGGAAAACTTACCACTGCCGACACTACCTCGCCAGAAAGGGAAACTGACCAAACTAACTTACTAAAAATAGTAAGTCCAAACTTACTAAAAATAGCAAATCTGCCAACTGGGACCCTCAAAAACAGGCATCAACTCACGAGGGTCACGATGATGAGCTGATCACACCACTACCAATACCTGCTAAAAAGGGGGTCATCACAGTTCGCCCTCCCCAAGATTGCTTGTCCCCAAGCAATCCCTAAGCAACTGTATATCACAATCCACCTGGATCCCAAGGGTGAGCCTGTGTAATATCACTGTCGAGCACAACTGGCCCCTGTAGCACCAACACCCAAATCACTGACATCAAGGACAACATCGTCCGAAGACTAACTGTGGGCGCCGATGGGAGAAACAACTCAGCGGAACTCGGCCCCACTGAGACACCAACTCGGCCAATACCTAAATCCCTTCCACCGCAACCAACCTCTGAAAAATTGTCTCGGGTGTATCGACACTGCAAGTGGTCCAACTTGCAACTGCCAATTCCATCTGCGAAGGATGGTACTAACCCATCCCACAATGGATGGTATGAAACTGGAGCCAACCCGCATCGATGTAAATCCTTCGCCGGTGGGTCGAAAGTAAAACGATGAGCACACCTCACAGTATAATGCCGATAGAAAGCGCCTATCTCCGTCAAAGGCTCATCACTACCAAACTGGGAATCAAGAGATGGTTCCCAATCTCTGACTCCGCCTAACTGCAGGCTGGGTAGGATCCTGGGCAACCCTCTCAGCAAACCCCACCATAAAATCCCTGTTGGGAAGCATTATAGCCAAGGTCTCTACAATATTCCCCACTAAGCGTCACATAGCGCAACAGCCTCGAATGAGAGTACCCTCAAATACTCGGTACGAACTCCCCTGCAAGTCTGCACTCTCAAGAAGATACTCCATAAATGTCTAGGTGCAATTAAAATTATGTGGAAGGGTCAACCTGCTTCCCTGCAACCCACAGCTGATCCTCCTGCAAATGTGGCACTGCCAACTGCCTACTGCTACCAGCTGTATGAAATGTGGAAATAGATTTGCTTCCAGTAGAAGGAATCAAATCACCATGAGAGCTCGTCTCCATTGATGCTCTCACCTCCTCTATACACGTTGTGCCCAAATCCTAGACGGATGTGTCTGCCACATCATCACGTCCCTCATCCCCAACCGTAGAAGCCAACTCACCACCAACCACCTCAATGTGCAACTGAACTGGGTCTGGGGCTAGTGTGGACCGAACATGCTCCAACTCTACGGTCACTTCCTCCAATCGTGACTGTGACTTCTGTAAAGCCAACTGCGTACACTGCAGTGAGTCCATGGTCACCTCAAGCTCCTGGGTAAGCTCAACCACCTCCTCCTCTTTCCCTAACAATGTCTCATAACAGGTACTGCCCCACTCTAGAAGGTAATCCCTGTCAGCAACTACCTGTGTGTAATTATGCTTCAAGACCCTGACAGCCTCTCGAAGCGCATGAATCTCTGCTAGAGAAAGACTACTAGCACCGTGCTCATCTGACATAGGAGCACCCCAACCAGATGCGGCTAACATCTGACGAATCGCATCAAAATGCTCAACAACTGAAGAGATGTCCATGTCACTCACCTTCAGCTGACTAGACACATGATGCCTCTGTAAGCCCTACCTCCTATGCAAGCTCTCCCTCCCACTGACTGCACTGTGACAATAAACTGACCCAGAACTGCTCACCCCATGTGTGCTACTATCCTCGCACACGTCTGCAATTGCGATACAACTCATCGGTACCGCAACCAACACCTCAGAAGAAGAAGTGGAGACCCTAGTAGTATTGCCAATAACCGAGTCCCTGTGAACCCTGATCCTGGGACCCATCCAAGAGCTCCTCAGAGTCATAGTCCAATATCTGATAAGGAATGTCATCCCCCATGCAGCCTATATCATCATCTGATAAATCATCCGAAGTGTTTATACTCACTGCCTCTACCTCCCCTAACAGCTGCTCAACTGCTATCTCCTGACTCTGTACATCTGAATCAATGTCACGATGTGAATCGATAACTCCCGAAAATGAGTCGACATCTACCGACTTAGTTGTAACACCCTGATCATCAATACCACAACAAGGTAGCTCCATGCTCTCACCTATCCCACCTAAGAGGGGTGCTGCCTCTCGCTCCGAAGCTATACTACGACAGCTGACATAAATCTCCGATAACAATTCTCTCCTAGAGAGAATCTGGACCATTAGAGGCCACTGTTGTATCATCTGTCTCTGCACCAATTGCAACAACTACTCGGGAAGCCTCAACCTGCTGAAGCTCAGTACTGCAGTCTACCACTGATACAGACACGTCCACCTGTCTATGTGTGGAGTGTCTATCATCAGATACATGAGTAGGTGTCGTGCTATATACTGGTGGGTCTGCATCTCGGAAACCTGTTGGGGAAAACTCAAGCCTCCTACCTTGTGATCTCGATGCTGGCCTACGGAAGGCAGAAACCATGTACCTCGCAACCCTATCTACTGTCTCTGGATCCGACAAACTTGTCGCCATCCTTTGTTGATGAAGCCTAAGTCTCTCCATTAATGTACCTATTTTGTCATTATTCCCTGCACTGCTGCGCCGGCTCTCGGAGCCAAGCCACTTGTATCTATCCATAGCAAAAATGCACTAGTGCTGATCGCTCTAAATATAACAGCAGATCTGCATAAATAAATATTTTCCTACACCCACAGGATGGCAAGAAAATAGCTCTGATACCACTATAATGAGCCTGACTGGCTCCTTGGTCAATTCAACTGCCAAGCTCTAAATTTATCTGAATTTACAATATCTTCCCACTCAATTGCAAGGAAATTCGACAAGCAGTTATATAATCTTTTGTTTTATTACAACAAGAGCTTCTCCATATATAAAGCGTTACAAATAAGCACAATCCCTTTTTTCTATTTCAGAATTCTGGAAATCACTGAAAAGATACTTCTCTTTCTTCTAAGAAAGTATTTAAATCGCTGGACAAATGTATCTATCACTTTCCTTGTATTTTCGAAAATAACACAATGCA
>MU225777.1:332103-345627 GCA_018584345.1 Thuja plicata | reverse complement strand
TTTACAAGAATTCGATAATAATGTCTGAATCTTCTGCTATTTGTTCCTTGTTTAATTTAATTGAAACATTACAATACTAGCAATGAACCATTTATTTACTAATAGAAAACTATTAAAGGAACCTGTGCAAATCCCGTACTTGCTGGTTGCTGGCTGCTATAGTAAATCCTGTGTTTGCTATGCTAGTCGTTGCTGGTTGTTGGCCGCTGTATAAAATCCAGCGTTCGCTATGCTGGCCGTTGTATTGAATCTAGCGTTTGCTATGCTGGCCGATGCAGACAAGCATGGGCTCGACAAAGGCTATGTAAGCCGCCCGCATGGACTCTAATGACGGCCTGTGGTGTTGTTTGGCGCCCAAGTTATAGAACTACTGCCCTTTTGTCGTTTCCTTGTGTTACGGCAGTTTCTTACTTGTCGCGACTTAGACCATATAGCGTGGCTGCTCAACTATAGCGTGTGTTATCACCCGCAGTCAGTCTCCACCATTAATAATCCAAGGCGTTCAGACTTGGCGTTTCCTTAGCATCCAGATTCGATCCCAACCTTATTCTCCTCACAGCTGTAATGCAAAGCGACCTCTTAGGCAGGTCTCAGTTCAACTTCAATACGATTTTCCATAATAACTTCCTCCTTCAGCGACAGGCAGACAATAAGAAGGAAGCGCAATTGATTATACCTCAGCAATCAATTGATGATTAGCTCAAGAAGAATCAGTCTTCGAGAAACTAATTTGACCCTTATACTTCAGCAAGGGCACAGATTTCAGAATAACCAGGAACAATTCCCAAGACCAATTTTTATATTCAATATTCGATGATCAGCACTAAGAATGACTGTATTTATAACTCCTCGGTAGCCATCGTTTCAAAAAGGATATATCAGTTAACTAGTCTCCGGAATAGCAACTTCCAAATTATTATAATAATAAAGTATTATTATAATAATAATACTTTATTATTAATTAATAACATATCGTTATTAATTAACATTAATTAATTAATTAACCAATATGCACTCCAGTGATAACCTGCATCCACTGCTGATCCTGCCAAACTGACAGAGCCATCCACTGCATTGCCACAAATAGCAACTGCCAAAAATAGACTTACTATAAATAGTAAGTCCCCAACCAAGGAACTATGCAAACTGAACATTGTCTAGAAAACTTACCACTGCCGACACTGCCTCGCCAGAAAGGGAAACTAACCAAACTAACTTACTAAAAATAGCAAATCTGCCAACTGGGACCCTCAAAACCAGGCATCAGCTCACGAGGGTCACGATGATGAGCTGACCACGCCACTGCCAATACCTGCTAAAAAGGGGATCATCACAAAAAATCGGAAAATGTCCTAAAAAAATGATCATCTTGGTGAAAACCTAGCAATAGGCACCTTGATGAATCAACCAAAAAAATCAAAAAATGGAAAATACAAAAAAAAATTGAAATTGAAAAAAAACAAAGGATGGTGACACAGGCATGCTTACTAGGTTTTCAATGATCACATCATCAAGAAAGACTCCATCACTTGGGGCATCTCAGCTTCATTGCATCACATCAAGTTGAGATTATCCTAAATCAAAAGCAACTCAATCAATTGTCTTATACAGTGATGGATACACTCGAAACCAGACAAATCGGTCTTATACGAGTTGTTCATTATTGAAACCAGGCACATTGATCAAATTGGCTTCATCGCTTCAAATCAAGTCAATTTATGAAAACAAAATCTCTGCCAAGTAGGTGAAAACCTGGTAAACAGGCGCCTCTTGTACTCAGTGCTCCATCTATCAATGCTCACTCTTGGCATCAATCCTTTGCTTCAGTTTGTACATAGCTTTCAGTCACTTTCGTGACACTCAGGTTCTTCTGAGAACCCTCCTGGCTTGAAACCGATCCAGAGTTATAACCTGGGGGCAATCAAATCAGCTTTGTCCTCGCAGTATGAGTCAAGTCAATTATCGTCGTTTGCTACTAGGGGCATGGATCCCCAAAACAGATCACATCTTTAGATTACACCAGAGTCAGTAATCGTGTCATTTTTGAAGGACAACTCGCTACTGACGAAAACAGGTGTTTCTCAACACCCTAATCAAAAGTGTTTCTTAACACTATCTTTGGACGCATCTGTGTTTCTTAACACATTGGATACCGCAAACGTAAATAACAGATCGATAGCACTCAAACACATCGCACTTACAAGCACGACGGTGTTTTTCAACACCTCATACATGTACACCTCCGAAAACTTTGAAACTGGCTGCAGTATGTTGAACTTTTCTTTGTATGTTGTCTATTTTCATTGATTTTTCGTTAATCTTTTCTTTGTCTACTGCTTGTTGGTGTGCTCCCAATGATCCAGCAACGTCAAATAAATAGGGTGTATGTGATAAGAGCTCCCGCATTAAGGCAAAAAAGCCTCACATCCCTCGATCTTGTTTATTTGTATGTCACGGTGAGGTCGAAACTATCTCCTTGATTGTTATTGCTCTGCTTGTTTATGCAAGATCACACTCATGGTTATCTTGGCTTTGAATGCCTCGATACTGGTGTACTCTTGCTATATCAAACTAGAAACAACGTTCAGGTCATCTCGGCTTTTGTGTCTCGATGCTTACGTTAGTTTCTCATATCTTATCCAATGAAAGTCATATTCATATTCTTATGGTCACAGTGGCACCAGTAAGGATTGTATGGACTCCGATGTTCCAAAAACGCTCGATGATGAAAATTTTCAACGCTAAAGTTCAGTGACTACACCTTAGGTTGCATTCATGTTAGTCTTGCATCCTCATCTGCATCTGCATGGTGTTAAAATCTGCATTATATCGATATCTCTCTCCAATGTGAAGGATCTAAGGTTCTTATCGATCAATCTTCTCATCGTCAAGTGGTCAGTTGTGCGTTGATTGACATGAAAATGACACCCTTGGCTAATTTGACTGTCTTGATTCCATTTTCAGGATCAAAATCGAAATCTGAAATCATCTTGCTTGTCATTTTTTATGTTTGACTTTTTCAGTCAACTGCAGCTGACCGCTTGCACAACCAATGGAAATCTCTCATACTTTCTTCTAAACAATCCTTCTATCATACTTTTGGTCAATCTCGGTCAAACAGGACCTCTCATCAAGTAAAATCTTTTGTCCTAACCACGTGGGACCTATTTCTTGTCAAATAAGCTTCTTCTTGCATCATGTTATCAATTGAATTGCTTCTCATCACTGGGGCACCTAACCATATTTTGATTTTGCTCCCGAGGGGGCAGGATCAGGACATCAACATTCCAGTGATTACATCCTCAATCAAAACCCCATCGCTTGGGGCATCTCACCTTCATCGCATAAAATCAAGTTGAGATCACCTTAAATCAAAGGCAACCTAATCAATGGTCTTATACAGTGGTGAATACAATCGAAACCAGACAAGATCGGTCTTATACGGGCTATTCATTATTGAAACCAGGTACATTGATCAAATTGGCTTCATCGCTTCAAATCAAGTCAATTGTCTTGCTAATCAAATCTCTTAACGGTAATCAGTTTCATCACTTCAAATCAAATTGAGCATTCTACTATATCTTTTGATCGATCTTCGTCCAATCAAGCTCTAAGTCGGTCTTCTTCAAAAGAATGGTTTCATTGCTTCAAATCAAACTATTCTGGGTCTTCTCTCTAACAGGTCTTTGAATCAATGCGTTGATCGCACATCAATTCAAAGAAGGGCAAATGTAATCACCTAAAAATGGTCATCTAAACCCTAGATCCCCAATCTCAATTAATCAAGAAACCCTAATCTTGATTACCCTAATTCCTAAATCAAATAGGCAATTCATCAATTTGCAGCTAATCTGACCTAAACCCTAGGTCCTAATCAATCATCGTACTTGATAAATTAATTAATTCCTGAAATCACATTACATTGGCAAATAAACCTTATACTAATTATTTAATTGATATTCTAATATATTAATTATATAAAATTACTAAATTGTCAATTAAATCAAAAAAGGGAATTAAATTAATTAATAAAAGCAAATATGCATTCAAAATCATTTGAATTATTAAAAATGCATATGACATCATCAAATCCAGTTAACTGATTTATCAAATTGGAAACAATCCAGTTCCACTCAGTTAACTAATTCTCCACTGTTTATCATTTTGGAAACATTTCAGTTAACTGAAAACTGAATATGGAAGTTTCCAAAATAATTGATCAGTCAGTTCAGTCAATTGACTCTCTCGACCAATCATATCGCTTGCGCATGGATTGTGCTTATTCAATCGAATCTGAGCCACTCTTTTTGTTCGATCTCGACTATCGATTCGAGAGAGATTTCTATAAAAGAGAAACTCTTTTCCTTCACAAAGCATCCTAACTTTTTATTAACGTTATTATACTGCATTTTCATTCTAGCATTCTTAGCATTTTAGCTTTCATTTATTTAGTATTGTTGTTTATTTACTTTCAAAGCATGCAAACAATCTAATCTTAGAGCATATTTGGATTTGGGCTCTAAAATCAATCATAATCTTTCAATTTGGTGCTTCTAAAACGAATCTTAATCGGCTTTGGATTAACAACAAATTGCATTTTGCATCTATCATCTTAGATCAATTATCATAGCTTTAAAACCCTTCATTTAGGTTATCGGTGTAGTCACTGAGCTTGCGATGACCTGAGAGCAAGCTCATACTCCTGCCTACTAGAAGGCAATGGATCGGTTTAGGTTAGCGTAGTTGTCTAATGTTTTCAGATTTCTTGATTTCTAACCCGCAAATCATATAAGGATCTATTGAAGTGTGTGTCTGTCGTGCAGCTTGCAGGTATCTCATTTTCACACGCACGGGAATAAGGAAAATGAAATATATATTTTTTCTCAGAAAAGTAAGGAAAATGACTGAGAATAGCATGAATTGCCAAAACAGAATGAGAAACTAAGAAATCTCTTGATCTAGGTCTAAATATAGAAGCACTCACCCAGAATGGCATATAATATCTTAAAAGAGGCAAAGCAGGTTTGCATAATGAGTTTGATAGGGGCCCAAAACTCAAAGTTGTTTACTGTCAGAAGCCCAACCAAAACATCTGGATCTTTTGTAAGAGCAATCCACAATATAATATTTAAGGTAGCATCCTCAAAGAACTAATCAATTGGTTCACTTATTTGAAACAATAGGGAGGCAAACAATGTGAATAAATTTCTTTTTAGTACATGCTAAAGCCTAAAATATTATGTATTCTTTGTTATGACAAAAATAAATAATTATCCAAGCTTTCTTGATATAAAGGTCAATCTACAGTTTCAATAATTTATTTAAAAGTGTTATCCAACTAGCTTACTTTGTTTAACTACCTACTTTCTAACAATTCCATATGTTGTCCTTCCATCCTTTGTTCTATATTTCAGAGCATAATGATATGTTGTATCATAATCGACTATCATGTGTCAAGACTATATTCCATAAGTACATAATACCCTTAAGGGAAACCCGACAGAGGAAATGGTGATACATGAACCTTTGTGTTCTGAAATACAGAAAGCATGATTTAAGATAAGGTGGATACTTGGCATTTTAAACCAGATTAGATTATAATTTTTTATATTAAGTGACTATAGGATAGAAATTGTAATAAAAAGTGGGCAGATTTCCTATGGAAAAATGTTCAAGATTTCAATAGGGTGCCAATTTGGCACTATGTCAAAGTTAATAAGGTAATGAGTTCTATGGGAAGAACAGTGTGATGTTATAGGTGCAGAGACAATGTTATAAATACTCAAAGGAGTTTTTTTTTAAAACAATTGAAAGGTATATCTTCAAATGGAATATCACTGAAGTTGCAGAGATAAGAAGCCTTCTCATTGTTCAGTTAAACCAAATACTGACATAAGGAAAATAATCACTCTAGTGTATTGGCAGGTCAAGCCAAAATAGAGGAGGTTATTTAGAAGAGGTGCTATAGCTCAAGCAAACGCAAGATTAATTAACTCAAAGAAGTGTAGATGTTGATGAACATGGACCATCTAATAAATTCATTGATGGATGAGAGAAAATACTACCGCTTATGATCCTGAGGCTCACACATTCACTAAAATTTAGGCAACAAATTCTTCTTACTCCTCGTCAACCTGTGAAAAGATTAATGCTTATACCAATGGCTATCGCATTGTTGGATTCAAGTGAAAATTTCACTGACATCAGTAAATGTCGGGTATACAATGTTTTTATTTGGAAGGGATCACTTTGTTCAAAAATTGTGCTCTGTGTTGTGAGAGATGAATCATGATTTTCCTTTGCATAGAGATGGGTTGCGGGGGATAAGGATCTTGCATATAAGTTAACTGTAGACTTGGGAAAATCTCGAGCATCCTACGCAACAAAGGATAAATGTGCAAGCATTAGAATAAGGTGGTTTTCTAATTTTGGAGATTTCATCATTTTCCGTAGACAATGGAAGCAATAAAGCATTGTTCGTAAGGGGGGCGTTACAAGGTTTTGTATTATGAAGATTATCGACAACTCTACAAGACAATCACAATAGGAAGAAACAAAGATACACACAAAGTGGATTTTCCGAAAAGGCTTTAGAAACTTTGTAGCAAATGCAATGGTAAGTATAAAGCTTGAATAGGCAAACTTTACCTTCATCCTCATAGCTTATGCAAGGAAAAGGAAGTTTTGGAAGAGGGTATGGATATACATCAAAGCATAACAGAAGTGGACAGTTGTAGTAGAGAGAGCTATAAGCAATTATAAGTGCCAATTAAGGCGGGATGAGCAGGGTTTTCAAATTAGAGTCCACAAGCAAGAGACGAAAGTCCTTCTAAAAATTGACAGAGAGTAAAATTTGAAGAAGACATTGATGTCTGTTTAGGGAACGCTGGCAATTTCCACCATTTTCTATAACAATTTGACAGTTGTTGTTAAACAAATTAACATGGAAGATTCAGTAATTATGCTTAAATTAAGACTTTGTAACATTTCATCAACTTAACCATTTTGATCATACAGAGCAGAGTTTGCCTATACTTAACCATTTTGAATACTAATGTAATAAAAAATCGCATACCCTCTGCAATTTCTACTCTCTAAATGGAACAAACTTTAATGTTCACTCCCATAGTATGTTTTAAAGTCTCATTTAGCCATTTGCCTTGCCCATTTTCCCTAATCCAAGTGCCAATTGTGTTATTCTATATATTTTTACCAAATTCTATGTTTTTTATCTCACTTTATCTTTGTCCGTTCTAATCACTTTTAATTATTTATAAGCCTTGGAGGGCACTACTGTAGTAGTGTAGACTTCCCCATGGTCACAAATTCGCCAACCAAAAATTAATTATAAAAAGATCAATGAAAAGTTGTTTAACACAGGATTCCAAAGCAACTTAAGCGACTCTTTTAGCCTTGACTCGATGTCACGACTTCCCAAGAATTATTTTCATTTGCCATGTAGGCATCAAACCTCAAACCTATTGAGTTTCATTGAACTCTACAACATACTAAATTTTCCTTCTTTTCATTCATCAACTCTCTTCTTACAGTTGCAAAACCAGAGACGCTCCTACATTGCCTACATGGCAGCATGTCAAGCTTCCATTCTCTTATTTCCTCCAGGATCTGCAGCCTACACCGATCTATTTCTACAAGCATTTCAAGGCATTCATATTATTGCAGGTTATTGTCATTCATGTTGGAAGGTTTTGAAGTTTGATTTTGTATGAAGAGCTTCCATCGTTGTGCTACCCAGATCATTCTTCTTGAGTAACATTTTATTTATGCCCACTTTTGTATCTTCTATTTCGAACCCTTAATATTGTGGCTAGAATTTATAAGATTTTGACGTCAAACTTGTTGATGTTTTGTAGCTGCAGGAGAAATCATCTCTACCTACGATGGTTATTTCTCTACCTGCGATGGTTGCTTCTATGCTCACAGGCTGAAAGATATTTTTCTTCAGTTATGTTAATTATTGAAAAGTCATCCGTGTCAAATGGAGAGTCACCGTTTGGAGAGGTGAAGACTCTCCCGAGCCAAGAATGTCAGTTACGAATTTGAAGAGTCACACGGGTTCACATGAAGAGTCCAGCATTTGGAATATGAAAAGCAATTGTAGAATCTTCCGAGTGATATACCAAGAGTCTCCCGCGTGAAAGATAACACTTCTTGTTGTTACAGCAATCAATATATATATATATATATATATATATATATATATATATATATATATATATATATATATCTTCCTATCTGTCGTGTATCTTCTACAGTGAGCATGATAGAGGACGGTGTGTGAACAGTTCATTGTATTGAGACTTTTCTTCAGAGTTGTGTTATATCTCTGCGTATGTAGCATTATGTGAGATGCGTAGAGCATTATATGTTTTGTATTCAAACTGTGATCATAGCAGGTGTACTCGAACTGTGAAGAAGGCATTTATTGATTGACTGATAAGGGTTATCAATCATATGCTTGAGATCATTGTATTTTGTGTTGAGCATTTAATAAAGGATCATTTTTCGGGTGTGGCTAGGTTTTTCCCTCGAGTAGGAGGGTTTGCCCAGGGTAAATCTCTGTGTCTATTTGTTCTTGTGTTTTGTTTAAGATATCTGCTCTATTGTTTTGCTATTCTGGTTCAAAACTTCAACAAAACTAATTACTACAGGATTTTCATAGTTTTCTTGTGGAGCCAAGAAGCATATTTGTGGCTTGACGATTTTGGCATATTCCCAAGTAGTCTCAACAATCTTTCTTATCTGAGATCAACTCATACTATATTAAATACTTTATAAAATCTCCTTTCAAGTACTCTTGATTTGACTCTCTTTACCTTTTTCAATCCTTTCATTTAGTTCAATTGTAAGGGATACTTTACAATATTTCTAATTGGTTATTCGCCTTTTTTGTCATTTTACAGATTTTCAACTCACTAGTCTGTTATTTTTACTCTTGTGCACACAGCATATGAATCCACAGTTGCATAGATAACCCCACGGTAGTGGTAGCGACCCCTGCTCCTCCTAACAGTAATTTCTCTTCAACATTCAACCTGTCCAACAACAAAAATCAAATTCTCATGTTCCCTTCCTCAGTATATTCTTTTTAAGTTTTAACCTTTAAATTATATCACATTGATTTCAAATCTCCAAAATCTCAAATCCTAATCAGTAATGACTAATCAAAATGTATTTCTTAAGCTAAGTTAAAGAACACTCTTGTTTAATTTGGAAGCTATAGAAGGTTTTTTTAATAGAATACCAGAAATAGGGTTAAAGCAATTGGATAAGTAAAAGCAAAATCTTCCCAGCCTTTAGAACTGTTTTACAGCTCTTCCAGCTAGGCTTCTAGCCACCTCAAATGTTGGCAGAATTCTATTTACTTAAACTACTATGCCAAGAAGAATTTTCTCCCCATGTTGCCAATTCCCCATAACTTCGCAGACATTTGGATGATTTAAACCACTTTTCATGATTGCAGAGTTTTTCCCCATCCTTACTATCTCTTCATACTTTCCCTTTGATGATGCCTTCAACACATCAAACATCATCATCATTCTTACTCGGACTTGTAGATATCACCATCATCCTGCACCAGACATGACAACCTTGCAAGCTGACCATGGAGACCATGAACCGAATGTGAACAATACACAAACAACAATCAATTCAACAACAAATGAGCAAGAGGTAATGTGATGACCCCCTTTTTAGCAGGTCTTTGCAGTAGCTTGGTCAGCTCATCATCGTGACCCTCGTGAGCTGATGCCTGGGTTTTAGGGTCCCAGTTGGCAGATTTACTATTTTTAGTAAGTCTGGACTTACTATTTTTAGTAAGTCAGTTCGGACAGTTTCCCTTTCTGGCAGGGTAGTATCGGCAGTGATCAGTTTCCAGACAATGCTCAGTCTGTTCAATTCCTTGGTTGGGAACTTACTATTTATAGTAAGTCTATTTTCAGCAGTTGCTAATTTTGGCAATACAGTGGATGACTCCGTCAGTCTGGCAAGTTCAGCAGTGGATGCAGGTTTTATCACTGGAGTGCATATTGATTAATTAATTAATATTAATTAATAACGATATGTTATTAATTAATAATAAAGTTATATTATTATAATAATTTGGAAGTTGCTATTCCGGAGACTGGTTAACTGATATATCCTTTTGGGAAACTATGGCGTCCGAAGAGTTATAAATACGGAGGCATTCTTAATGTTGATCATGGAATATGTTATATTAAAATTGTTCTTGGGAATTGTTCCTAATTATCTGAGCCCTAGTTGAAGGGTCAAATTAGTTTCTCGAAGACTGATTCTTCTTGAGCTAATCACCAATTGATTGCTGAGATATAATCAATTGCGTTTCCTTCTTACTGTTCGCATGTTGCTGAAGGAAATAATTACTTCTGAATTGTTATGCACACTGAGGGTGCGAAATTGAATTACTTCTGAATTGTTATGCACATTGGGGGTGCGAAATTACTCTAGGAATCTGAATTGACCTTGGACTGAGGCCTATACAATCTAGGGCGTATTCTACAGCAGCCAAGCATTTCACATAAGTTGGGCATATGCATTTTGCAGCAGAGGCATCCTTCCTTCATACCCTACGGCATTCACCTTACAGTCGTGGGTGGTGAAAGAAGCCATCTAAGTGGTCACGTGGAGTTCTAGCAGCTGCGGGTGAGGAAGACTTGCCTTGAGCCTGCCGTGTGGTGACTAGCAGCAAGCCGCGGGTGGTACAGTAGTTAATCGCGGCACCTTCTCCAGCGGGGCGTGACTATCACCAGCACGTGGCTCATCATCTCTGTTGTCTGCAGAGTCATCAAGCAGCCGCGCAAGGGAAAGACAGTTTTCAGCATCTTCATACTTCCAGCCGCGTGAGGAATTTGCAATTAATGAACCAGGTGCCATTTCTTATATATTGGGTTATCAAACACACAATAAATTTAATCTGTAATGAAAAGGTTATGATCTCAGAATTAGATGTTTGATTTTATGCGCACAATAAATATAGTTTTGCTTGGAATTTCAATGCAAACAAACTATTTTCAATTACTAGACAGATGCATAGTTTATAATGTGGTTTTGACAGTTGAATAAAATATCTAGAATTCTGGAATTTGCTGAGTACTGTTAATTGTAACTTTCATACTTTGTGGAGAAGTATTGGCTTATAAATAATGAAGCAACCGATGCATGTGTTTAAAAATGTTTATTAAAATTTCGAAATCAAAGGAAACAATTGTTATCTCCAATTGGCAAAGGTTTTGAAATCATTAGGAGTATTTGAGAAAGAACTGGACAGGCTCATTACACATTGAATTGAGGAGACTTTTGTTATAAATTGCATCTCATGCCAAAATCAAATCGAAATAACTGGGGGAGCCAGGTCAGGCTCATTACAGTGGTATCAGACCTATTTTCTTGCCATCCTTGCTGTTATATTTAGAGTGATCAGCACTCTCGAGATGGACAGGTACAAGTGGCTTAGCTCCGGAAACCGGCACAGCAGTGCGGAAAATAAAATTAAAATAAATACATTAATGGAGAGTATGGAGAGACTTAGGCTTCATCAGCAGAGGATGGCGGAAAGACTGTCGGATCCTGGGACAGTAGATAAGGCAGCGAGATATATGGTTTCTGCCTTCAGTAGGTCGGCATCGAGATCGCAGGGTAGGAGACTTGAGTTTTCTCCAATAGGTGTCCAAGATGTAGATCCACCAATATATAATACGACACCTACTCATGGATCTGATGATAGACACTCCACACATAGACAGGTGGACGTGCCAGCACCAGTGGTAGACTGCAGTGCTGAGTTTCAGCAGGTTGAGGCTTTCCAAGTAGTTGCTGCAGTTAGTGCAGGTACAGTTGATACAGTAGTTGCCTCTGATCGTCCAATTTCTCTCGAAGATGGACTTGTTATCGGAGATGTATATATCAGCTGTCTTAGTGTAGCTCCAGAGCGAGAGGCACCACACCTCTCAGATGGGATAGGCGAGAGCATGGAGCTACCTTGTTGTGGTGTTGATGATCCGATGATATAGCAGGAGACGACGACTACAGTAGATGTCTGAACTACAGCTGATTGTATTATCGAGTCAGACAGCGACTCCAGTTTAGATTGGCGGTTGGATAGTTATATGGTCAATATTGAGGGAGTTGCTGATAGTGGGAATACTGTAGTATTGGAGGATATGACAGTGGACTCTCGATCGCCAGAGGAGGAGGTTACCACTTTTGAGGACTGCCTTGAGGAGATGGAGTCAGATCGTATGGATCTAGATAGCGGCAGTCCCGCGATGGAGTTAGTCCAGGAGATGCCAGTATTCTCCTGTATCGAGGATTTTAGCATGGAGTCTGCATGTGATGATACTAGTGTTGAGTTCGAGACAATAGACACGGACTCATGTTGGCATGACCTCGATTCATTGGTTAGTATGGAGTCAGATGAGGTCCTGTACGGGACACCTGAGGAGATAGAGCCTATGCTCGCATCTCGGGCTGCTTCAGACACTTCCTATGTGACTCCTAAGAATGACTCCACCAGTAGTGAGCCATGTTTGTATCAGACCCTGGGAGAGGTCTCCGAGTTGTTGGAGAATGCAGATCAGTTCCAAGATCTGGATTATTCAGATGTTGCAGAGGATGGGGCAGCTGAGAGTGTGGAGGAGGTAGACTCGATAGCAGCTTCCTCATGGACAGAGGAGTTTGACGGAGATGTGTCAGATGGCAGTACTCCGTTGGAGGATGTGAGTTCAGTTGTCAGTTCACAGAGCTCAATTGGCAGTTCACTAGGGAATAGTATCTCGGAGAGGAGTACGTTGGGTACCACTTTTGTTTGCAGTATGGATAGCATGTCAGAGGTGTTGCATAGGAGACCGACTATTCAGAGTCATCATGTGACTAGTCAGTTGAGAGTCAGTGAGCGTGATATTGTCACTGCATTTGAGCATTTTGATGTTGCACGGCAGCTGCTAGCTGTTCACGGATGGGCTTCTCCTATGGTTGAGGAGCATGGTAGTTTTTACTAGTCCCTCACAGAGATTCATTCATTACGGGAGGTTGTCAGGATTTTGAGACAAGATTATTTTCAGTTGGTAGATGACCAAGATCACCTAGTTGAGTGGGGGAGTACAGCATATAAGGCACTCTTGGATAGAGAGGAGGAGGTGAGTGAGCTTACTCAGGAGCTCATGACGACTTCTGAGGTTTCTGAGCTTATTCAGAGTATGTATAACATTGATGAACGAAGTAAACGGATAGGGTGTTCACTTGCTTACATGGTAACCATGTAAGATAAATCCTTGGCCAAGGGGTGCTACCTTTGATGTTAGTACTAGTCAGATAAGGAACCGGATACAGACTAGGTCAGGAGTCAACCAAGTTAACAGAAGCTATAGGGTTGGCCGATTGTGTCTGTAGGAACCTTACACCAGTTCCGAGATTTACTATGACCATGCTCCTACTCGCGAAGGGCCAGGCCATTTCAGCTGGAATGTGCAGGGTGGGATCAGTTGA
>MU225777.1:269366-284713 GCA_018584345.1 Thuja plicata | reverse complement strand
TTTTCAACATGTGAGATAATTGAATTCTTTTTTATTAAGAATTGCTTTATTTGATGAAATTAAATTAATTTGATTGAAATTAATTTAATTGGAAGAATTTAATTAGTAAGTTTAAATATTTGAATTTAAACTATGGGAAATTGAGTTTAATTAATTAATTTAATGATAATTGATCAATTAAAGCTATTTTAATTAAATAAAATTAATTATTTAATTAATTTTGAGAATTGGATTCGATGATTTGAGGAATGAATTTAGAAGAAAATAGATGATTATTTAATGATTAAAAAACCATTAATTAATAGATGAAAATTAGTGTTTTTAATGTAAAGTCGCAAGCCTATCCATTTTAGGGTGTCTACACAAACTTTATGACCTAATTAGGGTTTCACAATTACATCCCTAACCTAAGATAAATAGTGTACATAATTTACCTTGATCATCTAACATGGGAGATATAAATAATAAATGTTGTAAATCTGTAATTAATGCTCTCCTTGATCTTGTAAACCATTATCTAGGTCGCCAAAAAATTTGTTACATAGAATAATGTGCCAAAATAAACTTTTATGTGGCCTCTGGTCCACTCGCTCAATGTTGTCTCTCGGTACTCGGTGTAGTCTGTATATCTCGATAATACTATTGTTCGGTTATACTGTGTAGCTCGGTGTTGTCTACTACTCGGTAAAGTATGTATGCTCGGGTATCACTGTACTCGATTAACTATGGGCCTGATCAGTGCTCTCAGTTAACTCTACACTTTGGTGAATATACCATCTGTCATGTTTGTGACTCTATTACCGATTGTCCATGTTGAGTACTTGAATACTAATGACAACTTCAATGCTTAATTTGAGTAAAATTCTCCCCCTTTAGCATTAGTATCAAAAACTTATTACTATACATACTATACATGATGACTCCCCCTTTGTACATGCTTAATACATGTATATGAGCTCATCCTGATTATAGTATCCCCCTTTACTATACTTATATACATATATTTCCCCCTTTTTGAAAATAATGACAAAAGGAGTATAACTTACAATTTGTCAAAAATGTTAAGATGGGCATTCTGAAGAGTTTCCAGTAGCTTCACCCATTCCTCTTTTAAATGCTCAAGGGTTAATCGCTCTAGGTTGATCCAAGCATGCATATCATATATGATGTCAGTTACTGACAATTTTGGGGTGGCAACTAAATTCTTTTCCAATGTCAAATGTTTTTGAATAATCACCAAATGCAATAGTAACGTTGCATGTAGCTCAGTTACTCGTTCTCTAATTTTCTCCTCTTCTTTCTTCAAGTCTAGTCTCAACCGCTTGGTTTGGAGAACTTTGTTGTAATGCATTTGCAATGCATGTTGCTCTGTTGATAGACTGGTTGCACTATCCTTTAGATCTTGATCTATTTGCTTTAGCTTTTCACTAATCTCAGTAGTAAAGTGATATAGAGTGCATATTTTCTGTAGAATTGTAATGGTTTCAGATATAATAGTTTCTAAACCACTTACAAATTTAGACAGAGTTACCTTATTGACTTCCACTACCTGGCTGATATTCTTCGTAACTTTGTATTGTATCTTCTATTCTTCTCTTTCTTCCAATTTTTGCTCGACATCAACATCAGGTTTGTTAATGGCCTCGGTAAGCAGTGCAAGTTGATCAACGATGGGGGTCATTTCATTGATAGCTAAGTCAGGAATAAATTGTTGTAGGATCTCCTTAACGGCTTCTAATACTTGTGCATTTTTATGTTCTTGCCTTAATTTATCCTATGCTGCTTTCCTAGTGCATAATTCACCATATATTTTCAATGTTTTTGGATCGAGTGTTCTTGTATCCTATGTTGGAATCTCTATAATTTCATCTAAAGTTACTGCGTCTTTGCTTCCTTTCTTCTTCTTCTTTTTCTTCCCTTGAATTCTAGATGAAGAAGATAAAGTTAATGCTAATTGAACCTTGTGCTCAGGTTTAGGCTTGGCTTGCGTGGTACTCAGTGTGATGACTTGGTGAGGTGCCTCAGTAACTGACTTTGTATCTGTAGTAGAAGTATCTATTGTATTATATGTGTTGTTTGTATTACCTTCACCTTTTGTTTTTGCATAGGTGGTATCTTTTGGTGCATCACCTTGGGTTGTCCCACCACTATGCTTGGTCTGTGTACCTTTCTTATCACCCTTATCTTCAGTTGTATCAATGGCCTACTCAGGTGTCTTTTGTTGTGCTTCACGTTTAATCTCAATTGCTTGTACCAACATAGGTAACTGGCCTGGTATATTTTCTCGGGCGACCTCTATTGTGTCTTGTTCATTCATGGTCTCAGTTGCTTCGACTATCTTATCTTCCTTAGATTTATCATCAGGATCACCTTCAGTGATGTCATTTACAGTGATCTTTGGGTGACTCATGTTAGTCAATAGTTGAGGAATTCCATCTAATACATTGTTAACATCTGCATCATCAACATCTATGGGTTTTGTGCTTGGTCGATCTTCCTCAGTATCAACTTTGGATGTAATGTCTATTTATTCCCTGGTATCCTTGATTTCCTTAGGTGGATTCAACAGTTTATTCCATATTTGTGTGCTCTCAATATATACTTCCTTTAGATTTCCTTGTAGAATATTTACTGCTCATACCTTCTTAGGAAATTGTTTGGCATACTGCTTCATTATATCATTTATCTACTCAACTGTGTAATCAGCTTTAATAAGAGTGAGATTTGGTTCTCTCATATGTTTCTCAGTTTGAAGTGCATAGGACCAACATGTTGATATCTTATCATACAATTTGGAAGGAAGGTAGGTAGAAAATTCAACTAGAACTTGTTTAGATTTTATCATCATACCTATGATTGCTTCTTCAATTTTGTCCTTGTTCTTGGTAGTCAGATCAGAAAATGCATGTATCTTTGGATGTCCTAGTCGTCCAGTTGTAATGATTGCTTCTACAATTTAATCAATAGTCTGAAGTATCTTATTCTATACAACCTTGGATTGTTCTGGACTGTCATCAGATTCATCCTTGTCATCTTTGCTCCTTACATATCTCTTCCTTTGGCTCGGTGCATGATTCTCGGTAGTACCCTTCTATTTTCTTGTTTGGTAAGTGAGCTTTGGTGAGGGCCTTGTTATTTTTTCTACACCTTTCTTCAAAGGTGGTGAATCCACAGTCACCGATTGTGATCTATTCTATGATGGAGAATAAGTCTTTATGCTTTTGCCCCTTTTGGCCTTAGGTGCCTTATCATGTGCTTCATCTGAATCGGTGGCATCAGCATCATGTTCAGGTTCATCATCTTGACCGACTAAGGTCAGATCCTCAGTTTCATCAACAAAATTTTCTAATTCTTCATCTGTGATTGCAAATTTTCTCTTCAAAGTCTTCACAATTTTAGTCTTTTTCCTGCTCATCTTTTGAACTTGTAGACCAATAGTGATTCGGGTCTGGGCTTCATCAAATGTGTCAAATCTCATGGCAAATTTATCAATAGGCTCATTCAACAATTTTTCAATAGCTTTAAAGGCAATATCAATATCTAAATCATAATCTAACGGAGGTAACCATGTTCTCCTCAGTTGAGCTGCCTTGATTAGAGTTGTATCGGTGTCAACTACAAAACACATTTCATCTTTTTATTTTTCCACTAATTGCATAGGTATTCTGGATCTCTTTTCCATCCTTGCTTTGAACTTAGAGAAATATTCACATAACTGGTTCAAAGTTCTTTCCTAGACTTGTAATGAAGTCATTGATTTGCATTGTAATTGGTCAGTTTGACTTCCACTTTACTTTATCGACGAGTGGAAAGAAGTTCTACAAGTAGAAAAATGCGCATAGTAGTAGTGAATCAAACTTACATGTGTTTGATCTTGCTGATCTGATGGTATTCATGTTTTCTTCAAATTGCCTTTGCAATAGCTCAGCTAGGTCATATTGTACTCCTTTCTTTACAATTTTGTATGCTATGTCAACAACTCCGCAAGCAATGTTGTTTGGTCTGCTAGACTAGAATATCTTGTAGCCAATGAAATAAGCTTTGAATCTTAGTTCGGGATCACCGATGCAATTGATCTTCAGACCTCTACTGTCTCATTCGGCACCTGTTAGCTTTTATATTTCAGTTCTCGGAGGGTGCCTTAGGGATTTTGATTTATCACATATGGGATACCCTGTCATGACATGAATAACATCCTTTGTTATCTTCTAAGGCTCATCATCCATAGCTTTCCATCATGTACACAACTTAGAATAATGTGGATCCACTCGATCTTGAATACATTCAGGAAATATAGGGCATTTGTTAACCCTTTAACCTCCAAATGTTTATAATCTTCCTTCAGCTTCCCATCTCTACAAAGTGATTGATAAGTGGAAATAAGCTCAAAGTCTTTGATTTCACCTATTTTGTAATTAATGTAGGCACAAACATCTTGGACTAGCAAAACCCTAGGCGGGATAGATGGAAATGTGCCTTTGTCGTATGGTTGGGCTGCAACCTGCGGATGGATCTTATAGTTGGGCTCAGTGCAAGTGGAGTTCTTCACCAAAATAATCTTTTTATCCTTCTCCATCTTTGCTTTCATGGTTTGAGATGTAGATGTCATGATTTATGGTTTTAGGACTTGCACAAATAGTGTTCAAATAACTCAGTAAGTTCAAATGTGATGACTAACCTCTTTGTGCTCAGAATGTGCTTAAATCTCTGTAGAATGCTTGAAAATGCTCTGCTGCAACTTTGCTCTCTTTTCTCTATTCTACTCTATGATTGTAGTGTGAACAAATGAGTTCACATCAATCAAATTTATAGCAAATGACTTAGGGCAGCGCAATAAATTATTTTCACCAACCACTCGGTGAATAAACATTATGCTCGGTTAACACTGGCAATACTTCAGCTCGGTGAATGTAACAAAAGCTTGGTTGCCATAGCAACTCGGTTGTCTCTTCACATATTTACCGACAGATAGTTATGACTTGGTACATATTAATTGACTCAACTAAATCATAGTAATAAAAAATATAATACCATAGTGCATCTCAATTCATGCTAATTTGGTATTTGTGCAATGATCATAGGAACTGATGTAAGACATAGCTTTTACAAAACATAGTTCCTTACCTGCTTGTATTGCTCAGTTGGAGATGGTGGAGCCACCTAATCCATTGGATGAGGTGTCACCAATTTTTTTTCTTGTTCATGCATTATCATTTGATGCTCTCCTCCAAATTTGATTTTTGATCCTTACAATTTCATCAATTGTATTGCCATTTCCATAAGTGTTTATTCGGTTTGCACAATCTCTTCTTAAGTGACCGACTTTGTGACACAGAGAACATGCCATACCAGAGTTTGACCAATTCCTAGACTTGGTTTGCCATTGTCTCATACAATTTTCTGCTATATGTCCATATTTACTACATGTCCTACAACTACTCCAAGTGTTATAATCCCATGCATAAGCATTACCTTGTCTTCTCGGTTGATTTACCTTTTCTTGTCCTTTAGGCTTCCAGATTTGCTTTGTGTTCTTCCTGCATGCTTGTGATGTATGACCATGCATGTTGCAATTATGATAGTATATTTCCATGTATGGTTTCTTTTTTGGTTTGTTCAACTTGGATCTATACTCATGTGCCTGATGTCCATGTTTAGTACAGTTATAGCAAATACCATTAAATTTAGGAGGGTTTCTATGAATACCTTTTGCTTTGCTTCTGCAAACATTTGATGTGTGGCCTAGTTTTCCATAGTGATGGAAAGAGGGCTTCGAGCTTGAGTATACATTCCTTTGTTCATCTTGATTTGATGACTCTCCTTTCTCGGCATACCCTAATCTGGTATTGTTTTTCAGTCTTCTTTGATAGTTCAGAAATTCATCCATTCTCTTAGTGCTTTCTTCAAATCTCTTAATCACTTCATTATGTTGTTGTAAAATCTTTAATTCATTTCTCAGTTTTTCATTTTCTTCTTTCAATACACCAATATCTTCTATTCTTCTTGCAAGTTCAGTATTCACTTAGTTTTCTTCATGATTCATAGCAACCACTTGATTTGTGATCTCAAAGTAATGTTCAGTAAGCCTCAATATCTCAGATTCTTTTTCTTGTAACTTTTCAGTCATCTATCTTCTATCATCAACAACCATATTTCTATCTCATTCAACTTTCTTTGCATCATTCAATACTTCAACCATTCTAACCATTTGTGTATCTTGACTGATCTGTAGTGCTTTCACTTGTTCAGTAAGTTGTTGATTGCTCTCAGATAGCTTTGATATGATTCCTTCAGATGCATCAGATATGCTACTAGATTCAGATCCAGATGAGTCAAATGGGTCGTGAATCTCTTCTTCATGATAATTAATCTCACAACAGTGAAGTGCCATGTCCTTTCTCTTAATCAACATCTCCATGAGTTTCTCTTTGGCTTCCTTGTATTGTTCGACATAGATCTACAGTTGTAACTTCTGATTTTTAATAGTTTTATCAAGTGTATAAATTTCCATTGTAAGATCTTTTCTCTTCATCCATTAAACCTTTAAAACAAGAGAACTAGCTCTAATACCAATTTTTGGGATAATGGAAAGGGTGTGTACTGAGAGGTTAGGGGTGAATCAGTACCCTTGAAAACTTTTAAATCAATTCTTTGTAACCACTGTTCTGTATTAATCGACTGAGTAGATTGCATACACCAAACATATAGTATCACTGTTGAAATGTAAATGCATGTAAATTAAACAATACACATACATGAAATTATGTACTCATGACACTAATATTTTGGTATCGCAGAAAACCCCTGTTAGAAGGTAAAAAAATGCGGTGGGGATGATACCCACAAAACTTCACTACTGCAGTAAATAAAGTAGCCTGTTAAAGATTACAAAGAATGATCACATAACTTGTGTTGTAATAACTTGTGTGCACTTAGTTAATATATTTTCAAAAAGACTGTTAAGTCTACTCTGTTAAGAGATTTAGGGGTCTATTACAATTGTTAGAGAGTAACAAAAGTTTGATCTAAAACATATACAATCTCAATATTGCTGATACAGATCCATTAAGTACATTCAAAACATATCACCTCAACGTGAATGATAATACATTTTGCTCTGTTATGCTCGGTAGCCTTGCTTTTTTTTTGAAAATAGATTGTTGCAATGTAGTCTCTATCCTTAAAATCCCTTGTCTGATCTCTAATGTATGTAGTATGGTGGCTACTTAATCATTTCTTGATCAACATACATTACAAAATTGACATCTTTACATTTATATATATCAAAATTTATGACCTAATTAGGATTTCACAATTACATCCCTAACCTAAGATCAACGGTGTAGATAATTTACCTTGATCATCTAACATAGGAGATATAAACAATTAATGTTGTAAATCCGTAATTAATTCTCTCCTCAATCTTGTAAACTGTTATCTAGGTCGACAAAAAATTTGTTACATAGAATAATGTGCCAAAACAAACTTTTATGTGGCCTCTCATCCACTCGATTAATGGTGTCTCTCGGTGGTCGGTGTAGTCTGTGTATCTTGGTTATATTGTTGTTTGGTTATACTGTGTAGCTCAGTGTTGTCTACTGCTCGGTAAAGTTTGTATGCTCGGGTATCAATGTACTCGGTTAACTCTGGACATGATTAGTGCTCGCGGTTAACACAACACTTCGATGAATATACCAATTGTCATGTTTGTGACTTTGTTACCGATTGTCCATGTTGAGTGCTTGAATACTAATGACAACTTCAATGCTTAATTGGAGTAACAAAATGGTCTCAAAATGAGAAAAAATTAAGTGCTTACTTTTTAGGATGATACATTTAGCCCCCACTTTAGCGAGAGTATGAGACAAACTCATGCTCATGGTAAAGGAATAGAAGAAGAAAGAAAGAGAGAGGTGATGAAAGGCAAATTGAAAAGAGACAAGACATCACTAAGTTTAAGGACGTAAGCCCCCAAACCAAGGATCTTAGTTCCACATCCATGCACAAGGGTACAAAAAAAAAAAAAAAAGCAAAAGAAAAGACAAAAAATAACTAAAACAAAACTCCAAATAAACTAGTGAAGGAGACCTCGGCCAAAAATGTCCCATCCACTAATATCATGTCTGAAAATCTATTGCAAGAGCACAAGTGATCACATAGGAAGAACAAGAGAATCGCCAAAGATGATACAAACTCCATGGTCTAACATACTAGAAAAACCATAAGAGAAAAGGGAGAGAGACCATGAATCCAACAAACATAGAAAATTGTGTTATCCTAGGTGATCCATGGGGAGAGAAGATAGAGGATGGAGAATTGATAGTATAGTAAATTGTGTTATGTTAGTCAATTCTAACTTGATAAATATTCACATAGGACAACTTGTAGGGATCATTCTTATGGAAACCATCGTCTCCATGTGGACCAATGTCTAATAATTAGTCTTATGGAAATTTCGTATGAATCCATGTTCAGGGATAAGTCTTCTGGAAAGTTTGTATGAATCCATGTCCAGGGATTAGTCTAAGAAATTTTGTATGAATCAGTGTTCAAGGATTAATATTTATGGAAATTTCTATGTGAATCCGTGAAAAGTGATCACTCTATGGATCAATGTTATGTACAAGGGAGGTTGCATGTATAACCCCCTCCTTATGATGGAAATGCAGGAGAAATCATAAGGAAGAGAATCAAGGATACCTAATTCCAACAAAAATAGCATATCCTTAAGCAACAATGCGTGTCATAAACTTAGCTAAGAGTGTCAAGACTCTTATGAGCTAAGAAAATAGATAATCGTGAAAGGATATTCCACTTGTGGGAAGAAACCCTCGAAAGAATGAGATTCTTGGATACAAGATATCTACCTTCAAGAGGAGTTCTTGAACAAAGATAGCATCTTCAAGAAAAAGAGGGGGAGGATAACAAGAATGCACCCATGTAGCCCCCTATTTCCAAGTGAAATAGGGATCCTTGATGAAGGATTGAAAACTTTGAAACACATAGTAAGGAAATGTGTTTATAATTAACATAGTTTTGCAAATAAAGAAGAGCTTGTTATCAAGGATGCACACCTCTTGTGTAAGAAAAAATCTTGAATCAAAACAAGCAATTCTTTATATGAAAAATAATGTCACATGATAAACAAATGTCAATATACTATGGAAAGTATATCCTTAGAGAAGAGAAAAAAAGAATTTACTTAAAATCTTGCCCCCCAAGTGTGAAGGAAATACAAAATATATGATACATCCTTAATGAAAATCACTTAAAAATAGATACATAATTCCAAGCAAAATAAGCTACAAACTAGAGATAAATTCTAATATAAAACAGACATATTATGCTAGAAAAGACGTCGCATATAAAGTAAGAAAGCCATCAAGGAAAGAAATGAAAGGATGAGGATGATTATTAAATGATAGACATGCCTTTTTTGAGGCATGAAAAGGGTTCTTAAGAAAATGTTTCAAGATAGTTCATGAAACAAATGATTTCATGCCAAAAATAATGTACCATCTGTACCATCCTAAAAAGTAAGCACTTAACTTGTGCTCATTTTAGGATCATTTTGGGCATGCTTTAGTGTGTTCCTTATGGTAGGACCTCCTCCCTCAGATATAGGTCCTCCTCCTTCTTCAAAATTGAGGTTGGCTCCAATTTCTATGCATATTTTCCCATTTATCCCTCCATTCATGTTTCATTTCTGTTTTAGGTCATTTTACATCTTGGAAGTTGCCCTGATTTCCCAAAAAATAAGGCCTTTCAATCCTCTCTTTGAGCACACAACCCTAGGTCCTAGAATGAATTTAAAAAATTTTCCTAGACAAGGCTGACTTGGGTCAACCTTGTCCTAAGGCATTTTCATTTATTAGGCTCTAGGACTGATGCAGGGTTATTTCTCCTAGGTGCTTAATCGAGATTGACCTTGTAGAATCTGAGCCCCAAAATCTCTATAAAAGGAGACCTCTTCCTCTCATTTTCACATCTTATCTTCATGCAATAATTATTGAGAAAACTATTGTGCACTCAACAGATCCAAGTGCACGTAAACATTCATCATCAAGCATTCAAGGCATTTTCTTCCAAGATTTTGCTATTTTCCCCATTGGGGGCCAAACAATGGAGTTTGACATCAAGGAAGGAGATCTACATTTCCAAATCAAGTATTCCTCTTATTCTATTCAATAATGAGGTGAATTACAACATTTATTTCATGAGGTTTTGTCTTACATTATTTCCTTTTGGTTTTTGTGTTGAGTCAAAGTTATTGCATCATCATTTTTTATCACATTCTAAGAATAATTACATCTACATGGTATGATATATTCCATTATTTAGATCTTGTATATGTTAAATTTGGCCTTGTTATTCAACCATACACTTCAACATAGTCCTTGTTCATCAGCCACATACATAAGTGAATATGAGTTATTCATCCTGCATGCCTGTATGATTCGACCTGTTGCCTTCTATCTAGATGAGGTTTCAAATAGCTCTCAGATTGAGAGTCTCACAACCATAGACCAATCTAAGAATGAAGGATTTTCTCCATGAATGTGATGCAATTTAATGCAAGATTAATCTAAGAATTGAAATGATATTAAACTAAGACATGATTGCAATGCAGTTAATCTAAGAAATTGACATTAATCTATTGCAAATGATAGCTAAATGTAAATGAGATTATCAACTAAAATGAAACAACAATTCTTTATTCTAACAATGCATATTTTCTCCAGGGGGCCTTTGAATAAGAAATGGGAGTTCTTTTATAGACTGAGAGTCTGCTCAGAATAGAAAGTTTCCTTTTTGAAATAAAACATATAGAAAAGCCAGTTCAAATTAGCAAGCTTTCTTTAAAAGAAAACAATAAATTATTTTCCCTTTGTTTTTAACTATTTTCTTTTTTATTTTAACTATTTTTCTTTCTTGATTTTAACTGTTTTTCTTTCTCTTTAAAGCACAGTTATTTCAAAACTTCTATTTCTGAATTGGAGAGAAGATTTTTCAGAGAATATTTAATTAAATAAATAGAATATGACCTCATAAATGTGTTTTTCTCAATTATTTGAATAATTAAATTCAATTATTGAAATGAGGATATTTATTTAATAATTAAATATTATTTAATCCCTTTTTTATGTGTTTTAGCTAAAAGGGGTGAATTTAATTTAATTAAAGTGCTAGGACTTTATAATTAAATTAATTCGATCATAGGGTTTGTTTAGCCAATAGATATTTAGGAATTAAATATAATGTATGATTAATGCATATTTATGATTTTCTGCATTTGACACTTAGGTCGAGTAGAGTCAGTCAAAACTCAGAATTGCCTAATACAATAGGACTTTGATGATTTAGAAGAATGACAAATGCAACAAAATTGGTTAGGGTTGCAAGATGCCAATTTTGGGGTGTTACATTTTGCCCCTCTTTTAATTGATGTGCAAGCAGCGCATTGATTCAAAGAATAGTCTGATGCTTGAAGCACATAAGAATAGATTTTGAAGATTGATAATGCTAAGATCAATTGATTAAGATTTCAGAGCCATCTCCAGGACAGAGCTTGACTCTTCGAAGTCTAGGTTAGGTTTCCGAGATGCTGGTCAAGTAGATTTTTTGAGGGTCATCTCTAGAACAAAGCTTGATCCTCAAGGGTCCGGGTTAGAATGCCCTGATACCTAATAGATTAAGATTTTGAAAATCATCTCCAGAATGAAGCTTGATCCTCAAGGATTTAGGTTAGAATTCCCTGATACCTAATAGATTGACATCTTTCAAAGATTGTCCCCAGAATGAGGCTCAACCTTCAGGAGTCAGGGTTAGATTGCCCCAATACTTGTCCATGAAAAGATAGTCAAATAGAGATTTTTTAGGACTATCTCTAGAATGAAACTTAGTCCCCCAATATCTAGGTTAGATTGCCCAGACATTGGTTATATTGATATCTTTCACAAGATTGTCCCCAGAACGAGGCTCAACCTTCAAGAGTCAGGGTTCGATTGCCCCGATACCTGTCCCAAAAGATAGTCAATAGGGATCTTTAGGACTATCTCCAAAATGAAGCTTAGTCCCCCAATATCTAGGCTAGATTGCCCAGACAATGGTTAGATCAAGTTTCAGAATCATCTCTAGAATGGAGCTTGATTTTCAGGAGTCAGGGTTAGATTGCCCCAATTCCCAATAGATGAGGTTTTGAGAATCATCTCCAGAACGAAGCTTGATCCTCAAGAATCTGAGTTAGATTGCTCAGATACTTAATAGATTGAGATTTTGAGAATCATCTCCAGAATGGAGCTTGATCCTCAGGGATCCGGGTTAGATTGCCCTGATACCTAATAGATGACAAGATGTAAGGAACAAAGATGCCCTTATTGATTGTGGAGTATCTAATTTTGACTATGAAGTATGAAAAAACTGAACATGCCCCAAGTGATGAGATGCCCCTAGCAATGATGAATTTTGAATTCAGATCAGATTGACTGGAATAGATTCAATGATGTAATTATCCTGCTCCCTCGGAAGTGAAATGGAAAGATGACACATCATAATGATGATTGAGAGCGAGAAATCATAAATAGATGTTGAATCGGAGATCAAGAAGAACTCAGAATAGATTACGGAAGAATTTGGAAAATGAAGAATCAATTTTGAGAGATGTCGAGGTCTAGGTGACCAAGTTTGACTAGGGTTGACTAGAGTTGACTATAATTGACTTTTGATGAAAAAAGTCAAAGATATGAGAAAATGATGATAGGATAAGATTCTGACAAGAAAGCGACGTCAAAAAGTTGACTGCACAAGCGTCAAATCGTGTCGGTCCTAAAAATTTGAAAATGAGATTTTGAGCGATATATAAGTGTCTGATTTTGATCACGAAAATGGATTTAGAGCGGCCAAATTAGCTAGTGGTGAAATTTTCATGCAAATCGGAGCACTTTTGAAAATTAGGTCAAAACCTATATATGAGTCCAAAAGGTCATTTTCAAATCATTTGCCTTCGTTGGCTTTTGAGAATTGAGTTCTGAGTGAAAATGGTGGTCCCCGTGAGCATGCATCATTTCAAGCGATTCAGGCGTCATAATCGGCCAATAGCCTACGGACCCCCAGTAAGTGGTCGATTAACCTCTCTAGCATTTCAAATTTTATTGCTTTTGGTCAAATTTTCATTATTTTTGCACGTTTTGAAATATTGTTCTGCGGGTTCTCGTGCGAGGAACTAGTTTCCTCGCACGGCTCGTGATGAAGAATCGCGTGAGAAACTGCCAAAAGGCAGATTATCACATTGGCCAGTGGGTATCCTCGTGCGGGAGGGTACCCACATCTTGTGCGGAAAACCCTTCGACAAGGGGGTTTCTCGCACGAACAGTGATGAAAATTTGCTCAGAAATGAAACTTCGCGCGGCTCGTAAAACTTCTTCGCGTGAAAGGCTGCTTCTTCCCATGGAGAAAATTTAACAGTTTGAGAATAAAACAAGTTTTTGTTGCATCTAAGAGAAATTGCATCAGCATTAATCCATAGCGTAGGATGTTTGTGATGCTTTATTGCTTAGTTATGCATTGATTATCTTAAATCATGAGTCAAGTACTGAACGTGCATTGTTGTTTGTATGTCTTGCAGGTCGAGTTCCCAGACATTGCATTCAGATCACATCATCTAGCTATTAGTGGGCTGGTGAGATAGTTGGATGATGCAGAGATTGCGCATATTGACAGCTTGGGCCTATCACATCTCTGTGAGATACCTGATATTCGGGTTAATCACGGGTTATTGGGAGCACTAGTAGAGCGTTTCCATTCAGAAATGAACACCTTTCACCTCCCTCAGGGCGAGATGACAGTGACGCCAGAGGACATCTATAGGATTCTTAGGATACCTTTCCATGATTCGAGACTGGAGTATGATGTACAACCTCAACCAGGGACACTAGCGCTGCGAGAGATTTTGCAGGACGAGCTAGTCATGGGGAGAGCCATCCCATGGGAGGAGCTGATTATAGAGTACGGGCTTGGACACCAATTGGTCATGGTTTTGGCAACATTCCTTGGCTTCTATCTGATGTCGGATAACGGGCAACATGGTTTTGAGTGTGGTTGGGGTCAGATGTTGCAGAGGATGCTGGAGGAGTCGATCAGATATGGATGGGGTCAATGTATGCTGGCCCATATGTACCATGAGATGCACAAGATCGCCTATAAAGAGGCAAAGAGCATGGCGACAGGCTCTTTGTATTATAGGTGTGGGCATGGGAGCACCTGTCGATGACCTGACCCATATGCGATGATCTGAGGGATCCACTGGAGCCCTATATATACAAGTACAGAGGTTTGATTACCCAGCCTACGTTGGGTAAGACAGAGCAGTAGCGAGCTCAGCTCGACGATCTGGTTGCAGTGACATGGTGACCATGGAGGTTGACAAAGGACATGGATGATGCCAATGATCAGTTAGGGTACATACTAGTTTCTCAGCCTCTTTTTGGTTGCGCCATATCTATCATTGAGCGATTTCCACTAACACGTGTTTGGCGACAGTTCAACTAGGCACAAGAGATTTCCCAGGAGTATTGTTCTTATGCTCACTTTCATGATGAGCTTAGGAAGGGATGGTCAATCAAGTTGGATATTGGTCGATGAATGATAGACGTACGAGCCCTAGCGCGGACTCAATGGAATTACCTGAGCGCGATTGCAGATGGGGGCATGACTCCGGAGTTCAAGGAGCACTTCGTAACTCATCCCTTTCTGTGTTTCACAAATTCAGTTGGCATGGTCGTGCCAACACAGATAGTGCACCCACAGGTGCCACAGCAGCAGGCACCAATGCCCCCACCATAGCATGTACCACGACCACCACTGCAGTAGGTACCATGTCCACGCACAGTACAGGTGGACATATCTGCATGCCAGAAGTGGATTGATCCTAGTGCGAGCAGCAGCAGGAGGCAGAGCAGGAGGAGGACAATCACACAACTTGAGGATGTATAGGAGCAGGCACAGCAACAGGAGTTACCACAGGAGGACCCGATGCAGGAAGACCAGCTTGCCCAGGAGCCGACACAGGGTCCAGTACCCAAGGATGCGTTATCACAGGTGCAAGATGCTCTATAGAGAGCCAGGGAGCAAGTACAATAGCTTACAAGATAGGTCATAGATCTGTAGGTACACGTGGCCATGTAAGATGTGTGAATTTTAGATAGAGATTGAGAGGTTCAGGATCTCCGAAGATAGTTGCGGATGGCTCAGGAGAAACTTTGGATGGAGGGAGGACATCAGACCGCTCGAGCGGCCTATTATTACGCAACTTATGTGGAAGTAGTGCCAGATGAGGCGTTGCAGGTGCC
>MU225777.1:255116-269002 GCA_018584345.1 Thuja plicata | reverse complement strand
GCATGTGTCACATTTGATTGTTTATGAGATGTTTCCTATATGCTTAGATGGTTAGATGATTTAGAATGTATGCAAATGTATGAACATGTTTTGAATATATGTAGATGTATGAAATGCACATGTATGTTATGTTTATGAGTTTATGTGATGCACATGTTGATGTAGATGCAAATTTGTATGTATGTAGATGACTTATGTAAATGCACTTGTGAATGGAAATATGATGCAAATGTAATGTATATGGTACTAACATCTCATGCAGGGTGTCCGAATGTGTGACAGATGCTAACCAAGAGAACATGTGAAGAATCGAGAGCGAGGATCGAACACTTGTGCAGTCGTGATGAAACCAGGACTCTGAAGAAGAACTCCCCAACGTACAAATCCAGGAGAAGGCAATGAAATGAACATCGAATTGCTGCCACAATGCAATTCTAGGATGAAAAATGCAGTCCCATGCTAGATGCAATCCCTAGGACATGGTTGTGAGACCCATCGTATAATTATCATCATTGAGCATTTTTTGGAACATCGGAGTCGATACAACCCTTACTGGTGCCATGGTGACCATATGGATATGAATATGACTTTCATCAGATAAAATGTAGGAAATGAACGTACACACTAGGGCACAAAAGCCAAGATGACCTAAACATTTTTTCTAGTTAATTTTGCAAGAGTACACCAGTATCGAGGCATTCAAAGCCAAGATAACCATGAGTGTGATCATGCATAAACAAACAGAGCAATAAAAGTCAAGGAGATAGTACTGACCTCACCATGGCATACAAATAAATAAGATCTAGGGATGTGAGGCTTTTCCACCTTAGTGCAGGAGCTCTTATCGCATACACCTTGTTTATTTGACATTGCCGGATCATCGGGACTACACCAACAAGCAGTAGATAAAGAAAATATCAATGAAATCCATGAGAACAGACAACATACAAAGAAAGATTCAATGATAGCTCAGCTAGTTTCAAAGTTTTAGAATATGTATGTGTATGAGGTGTTGAAAAACACCGTTGTGCTTGTGAGTGCATTGTGTTTGATTGTTCTTGATAGATGTTTACGTTGCGATATCCAATGTGTGTTAAAAACACAGATGTATCTAAAGATAGTGTTGAAAAACATTGTTTATGGTGGTGTTGAAAAACACCAGTTTGTGTCAGTAGTGAGTTGTCCTTCAGAAATGACAAGATTATTGACTCTAGTGTAAATCAAAGATGTGATCAAATTAGGGACCCATGCCCCTAAGTAACGATGACTGACTTGATGGATGTTGCGAGGGAAAACTAGATTTGGTTGCCCCCAGGCGTATGGAACTGAATCAGTGTCAAGTCAGGAGGGTTCACAAAGGAACCAGAGTGTCACGAAAGTGACCGAAAGCTATGTACAAACTAAAGAAAATAATTGTCAAGATGAAGTATCGATAGATAGAGCATTGAGTATAACTCCAACTGTAACGAATGTGAAAAATCTCAATAATATGGCAATAGTAGATAGACGTAGTGAGAACCACTGGTGACTGACGCAAGAGACATTCTCAAGTGAAGAGAGTGTAGCCATACATCAGTAGGCAGACGCAGTGAGAACCACTAGTGACTGATGCAAAGAGAAATTATCAAAGAGAGAGAACTCAGTATAAGCAAAGTGATAGTAGGCAGACGTAGTGAGAACCACTAGTGACTATCACGAGGTAGATCCCAAAAGGTAATGAGACAGTGCCCCCTGGACTAAGAGGGTTGCTCCGAGAGTATGACCAGTTTCAATCCATGTAAGTTGGTGTCTTGACGGGAACTGAAAGCATGCGGAAAGCAAATGCAAGTAGGAAAGCAGGAAATTAGGAAAGCAGGAAAGCAAATGCATAAAGCCAAGTGGTGTTGCGATAGATATAGAAATGTGGAACAAGAGGTGCCTGTTTACCAAGTTTTCACCTTCTTGGTAGAAATTCTTTTTTTTCTACCATGACGCCTGTTTGCTAGGTTTTCATTAATGACACCTTTTTTCTCTTTTTCTCTCTTTTTTTTTTTCAATTTTTAATTTTTTTGTATTTTTGGAATATATGATTTTTTTAGATACATCAAAGTGCCTATCGCTAGGTTTTCACTAGTATGATCATTTTTTCAGGAATTTTTCAGATTTTTAGAATTTTTTCAAGACTTTACTATATACATGAGCACATTGAAGATGTTTCAGTTGTAGAACTGTTTCAAGTGAAGAGCATTGATGGGCTCTTTGAGTTGCTCTCCTTCAGTAGTAGAGATTTGATAAGTGTCAGACCCAAACACTGCAGTGACAACATACAGACCAAGCCAATTTGGTTCAAATTTTCCTTTCTGAATCCGATGTTGTTGATTCTTAGGGTTCTCCCTCAGAACAAGGTCACCCGCTTGGAAGTCCCTTGGGTGAACTTTCTTGTTATAGATATTGGACATCCTTTTCTGATATGCTCTAAGGTGATCAAACACCACTTGCCGACGTTCATCAAGTAGTTCTAGCTCTTGTAGCTGAGATATTATGTTATCATCATCAGTAATGAGGCCCTTCAGGGAGACTCATAGAGAAGGAATCTCAACCTCAATTGGTAACACAACATCTGCTCCATAAACCAAAGCATAGGGTGTAGCCCCTTTTTGGTGTTTTTATTCTTGTCCTATATGCCCAGAGAGCTGGATTGATCTAGAGATGCCAATCTCGTCCATATTTGTGCACTGTGCGATGTAGTATTTTAAGGATTGTTTCGTTTGATGCTTCCACCTGTCCATTACCCTGAGGATAATAGATGGAAGACCAATGCTGAGTAATTTTAAACTTAGAGCATAGCTCTGTCAAATCTTTGTTTTTGAATTTTCCCCCATTATCAGTGATTATTACTAAGGGTACACCATACCTACAGATGATGTAGTTGAGAATGAACATAGCTACGGATTTGCCATTGGCAACGATGAGAGGGAGTGCCTCCACCCACTTGGTAAAATAGTCTGTAGCTGTGATCATTAACTTATGTCCATTTGAGGACGAGGGATAAATCTGACCCACCAAGTCAAAGACCGATTGTTGAAATGGCCAGAAAGTAATGAAGGGAATAAGCTCCTTGACTAGAGCATGAATCAGATTACCATGTAGTTGTCACTGTTTGTAAGACTTAGCAAACTATGTAGCTTCTTTTTCCATATCTGGCCAATAGTAACCAGCTCTAATAAGTTTACATGCCAGTATCAGGCTATTAGAGTGAGACCCACAGATGCCTTCATGCACCTCTACTAACACACATTTGGACTCATCGGGTTCTAAACACCTAAGGAGGGTACCATCTAGACCGTGCCTATACAATTCGTTAGCTATGATGACAAACCGTGAAGCACTACAGATTAAGTGATGTTTCTCATTTTGGGTGTAAGTGTCCAAAACAATCTGGTCATGAAGGTAGGAGTAAATATGATGGTAGTGGGATGAGTCATGTCCAATGATAGAACAAATCATCCAGGATTTAGGGGAATCATATGCTGGGTAGCGTAACGTCTCCACTAGGAATTCATGTTGAAAATCATTTTCTGGCATCTGTAACATGGAAGCAAGGGTAGCCATGGCATCAACAGCTTTATTGTCTTCTCTTGGAACCTGTTGAAATGTGATGTGCACAAAATACTTGCTAAGGTCATCAACCAACCGTTTATAAGGCACAACCTTGTCATCTTTTGTCTGATAGATATTATTTACTTGATTGATGACTAACTGTTAATCTCCAAGGACATTGAGCTCATCCACTCGCCATTCAAGGGCGATCTTCATACCATTGATTAAGGCTTCGTACTCAACAATGTTTTTTGTACAAGGAAACAACATCTTGTATGCTTTTGGTAAAGAGTACCTTTGAGGTGTAATGAATAGTATCCCAACACCTAACCCCTATTGGGTAAATGAACCATCAAAGAACATAGTCCAAGAGCGATGTGTGAGAAGTAATATGGACTCATCTAGAAATTTGATGTTCAATGGTTGATGATCTACTAGAGGTGCTTCCACCAACTGATCTGTAATCACTTTCCCTTTGATGGATTTTCTTTCTACATACTCAATATCAAATTCACTGAGAAGCATGACCCATTTAGCTAGTCTACCTGTGACGATAGCTTTACTGAGAAAATATTTCAGAGGATCAATTTTAGCAATAAGGTGTGTAGTATGAGCCAGCATGTAGTGTCGTAGTTTTTGTGCAGCAAATACCACTGCGAGGCAAGCCTTCTCTATAGCAGAATATTTCATTTCATATGAGACCAGAGTTCTACTAAGGTAGTAGATAGCCCTTTCTTTATTGTTCTGATATGCTTGAGCTAATAGGACACCCAATGATGTATTTGTAGCAGAGATGTAAAGTATAAGCAGCCTCCCATGAATAGGGGGCATCAATATTGGCGGGTTTGTAAGATACTATTTGATTTGTGTGAACCCCTCATCACATCCCTTGTTCCATTGGTAAGTCACACCCTTGTGTAAAGTCTTTGTGAATGGTTGGGACTTATCTGCCAGTTGTGAGATGAAGCGCCGGATAGACTATAACCGACCTTGAAGTCCTCTCATTTGTCTGATATTCTTTGGTGGCAACATTTCCATGATAGCTTTAACTTTCTCTGGATCCACTTCGATGCCTTTTGTAGAGATAATATAACCAAACAATTTTCTAGACGTTACGTCGAATGCACATTTCTTAGGATTGAACCTCAGACTAAACTGTTCCATGCGATCCAGTATAGGACCTAGATCTGCAAGGTGTTTCTCTCGTTGCATGCTCTTAGCTAGAGTGTCATCAACATAATCTTCCATTGTTTTATGCATCATGTCATGAAATATGGTGGTGACAACTCGTTGATATGTAGCATCGACATTTTTTAGTCCAAAGGGCATGACATTACAATAGAAGGTGCCCCATGCACATGTGAAAGCAGTTTTCTCTTGGTCCTCTGGCACAATATTTATCTAGTTATAGCCAGAGAAACCATCCATTAGTGAGTACATTTCATATCCTACTGTCATATCTACAATCATATCAATATTGGGCAATGGGAAGTCGTCCTTAGGACAGGCCTTGTTCAATTCTCTAAAGTCTGTGTAGACTCGGATAGATTTGTCATGTTTTGATACTGGAACAATGTTAGAGATCCATTCTACATAATCAATTGCTCTGATAAACATTGCCTTAAGAAGTTTCTCCAATTCAGCTTTGACAAGTAGAGCCACATGCGGATGCATTTTCTAAAGATTTTGCTTGATAGGCTTGACACCTAGTGCAATGGATAAATGGTGCATGATTAGATTAGGGTCTAATCCTGGCATGTCTGAATATTTCCATGCAAAGTTAATTTTTTTCTCTGGAAGAATGTAATGAATTCCTCTCTTTTTGTCTTAGATAATGATTGTGCCAAATGAATGATCTGAGGCTCAGCTTCTGTACCCAAGTTGATTGGTTGACTTGGTTCGATAAGCATAGATGATCATTCCTGGAAATGACTCAGAAGTGTATCAAATATCTCATCCTTAGGTGCCTCAGAGAGGTTTTCACCCTTGGATTCATCTTTTGTTTTGACTTGTTTAGGCTCTGATACTGCCACAATGTGGTTTTCACCATCAGAGTGCCTATTTTTTCTTCTTTTGATTTTGTGACTAAGATACTTGATATCAACCTCAGTCATGTTGATACTTTCTTCACTAGTGGAGGACGTTATAGGTTTGACAACATTGAGGTAACATGCAAGAGCATAATCATTCTGGAATGTAAGGACTTCATTAGATGGGGAGGGAGAGTTCCAGTCTATAAGCTCAGGATGGTGGAGTGAAAGAGAAGTGATGGGTTCAAGTGCGTTCATGGTATAATCATCAAAATCACAGATGAGCAAGTTGAGACCTAGAGAAATTTCATCCAAAGGTGTAGTCAAATTCCTTTGACTCTTAGCGATCGTAGTAGATGACACGTTAAAATTGATAGAATCAGACTCGTTTGACCTTACAATAGACCCTTCACCTACGTCGAGAAGGTTTTCATGCATGTGAACTGTATCCATATATCTGTCAGAGGTGGCATATGACAAGCTGTCGAACTCATATTCATGAGAGTCTATTTCATTATTAGGCATCATATCAAGAACATGATTTTCTTCTGACAGTGTTTACAACTTCATGCTTCGGAGATGCTTCTTGCTCTTTCTTGTTCTTTGGGACTTTCCCTAGATTGGAGGCTTAGTTTCCTTCATCGAGTTTATTTCTTGTACTTGGGTACCTGATCAGGCCTAGTTGCTGGGACCCATTGTTCCTTTCATGCATTTTGTTTACATGCATCTTTTAGTCTTTAGCTGTTTTGCTTCTTTCTAAGTTACACTTAAGGGGGGGTGTTAGAGCAGTCATATTATAGATAATAATTAATTTATTTAATTATGAGTCTATTATACTCTACACTTAAGTTGAACTTAGGCATCTCATTGTTCTTTAGGGTTTTCACCTTTAGGGTTTTGGTATCCTTTTATAAGGATTCACCTCTTTGCATTTCATAAGGAGTTTTCACATCTCATTCTAACATCTTGAAACATATTGTTAATATATTGTTTTCTTGTGCATATGATGTCTCCTCTGGCTTTTTGGCCTGCATAGTTTTTCCTGTCTTCTGTACTTTGCGTCTTCCATGTGACAGGGTTATGCATGCAGGTGTTCTTGGGAGAATAGGTGTCTACCTATTCTAACACTTCCCAACATAATATTGTATGCTAAAGGAATGTCAAGCACTTGACAAATAACATCCCTTTCAATAGGGCCAACTCTGATTGGCAACACAACTAGCCCCTTAGATTTTCGTTCTTCTTCATCATATGCTTTAATAGTAATATTTTTGCGAGCATCTATGCAATCTTTTCCATAGCCTAACTCAGTAAGGGAACTAGCAGAGCAAATGTTGAGGCCAGCACTGTTATCTATGAGAACACAACGAACACGCTTTGGACCAATCATGACTTCAATGTGCAAGGGATTATTATGTGGGTGACTCAAAGAATGGTCATCTTCCTCAGAGAAAGAAAAGTAATGGGAGGAGGTCAAGTGACCTACCATGGATTGAAACCGGTCAAGATTGAAATCTTTTGGGACATTTGCCTCGATGAGGGCTTTATCAAGGATCTCCCTGTGAGCGAGGGAGATTTTCAGCAGCTCAAAGATGGTGATCTGAGCATTAGTACGTTGTAATTTCTCTAGAATGCTGTAATTGGAAGCATTATATGAGGAACTCAATTTCGGATTCTTATTGGCAGAGCCAACAATAGTTTTGTCGGCAGGTTGTGTTGGTGTAGAATTAGAAGGCTCAGGGCCTTTGAGAATGATCTTAGCACAAGATCAAGTAACAATGTTTGCACTAACCTGAGACTGTTCTTGTTTGGAGGACTAAGGTGTAGACCCTCATAAGATGAAAGGAGTTTTGGGCTTGGGAGTATCTTCCCTTCCCTTGAGAATGAAAACATTATAGTATTCAGCATCAACATGCTCAACCATATTAATGAAATTGTCGTTATTGGTGTATGTATAGTTGACCTTGGCATCAGTATTTTTGCCTTTGGATGACTCGCCTTTCCCATGAGGAGGAAATGGCTCTTTAAAAGCTTGGTGGTCTGAGTTCTTGTTGTGACCTCCCACAACAATAACCTCACTGTCAATGAGATCCTGGATTTTATGCCATAATTTAAGACAAGTAGTCATTTTATGACCTTTGTTTTGGTGAAAATCACAATAAGCAGATTCATTCCACCAAGAGGGTCTTGGTTGTGGATAATATGGTCATGAATTATCTAGTGGAGTAAGTAAATGGCTGTCCAAGAGAGTCTTGTAAACCGCATCAAGAGGTTCTCCTAAAGGAGTGAATTCACGCTTGGATCTAGGTGCCCAAGGTTTAGAGCCAAAAAAATGTGAAGTACTTGGTTTGGATTCTACTGCAGCCTATTCAGTGGCTTTGGCCACTTGCATTGTGGTAGTGAGATTAAAGGCAACCTTTGAAGGCTTGGGAGTCATATTGTCTACAACTCCATCATTCACAACATTACGGTTCTTGTTGGGAAATTTGGGTTTATCTTTGCTTGAGGAGGAAGACCCTTGTTTATTTTCCTTGTGTAAGGTCAATTATCCTTTCTTAACCATAAAAATCTCAATTCTCATAGCTTGCTTAATCATGTCATCAAAGGTTAAAGGACCTTGCAGCTATACTTGATACCCAAAGTTGGGAATAATATTGTCTAGAAAGATGTCCAACTTTTTCAGATTCGGGTATTTTGTGAGAATATCTTGTATAAAGTTGTCTCCATCTTTGGAGAAATGCTAAGAAAGATTCCCCATGATTTTGTTTCAAGTTGAAAAGATCTCGGATGTGAACCAGACGTTGGATGTTGTGAGAATAGTGTTGTAGAAACAAATTGGCAATTTTGTCAAAAGTTTTGATGCCATTTGGTAGTCTAGAGAGCCACTCCATAGCCGATCCCCCCAAACTAAATGGGAAGAGATGCATGAGGTAGGTTGTATCATGTATAAACTCCATAGAGAGAGCACCAAACTCTCTCAAATGATCTTGGGGATCAGATGTACCCAAGTATTTATCATACTTGGGAAGTTCAACTCCTTTGGGAAAAGGAGGCATGCATAGACTCTTATCAAACGGGAATTGACAAATACTTTCCAATGTGAACTATGTAGCAGTTTTGTCTTTATCCTTCATGAGCAGAATGAGTTGTTCTTGCATGCATTGCATTTTCTTTTGCAAGCGGGAGTTTTTAGTTTCTTCCTCTTTCTCAACAAGTGTCTCTACCTTGTAATCATAGGGGAGTTTGGCTCCTTGGTTGGCCAATTCAAGAAGGTATTTCTCCTTCTCTTATTTCATTAGGACCGCCATCATTCTCATTAAATTTTTAGTATTGCGAGCGTCTAAGATATCACCTTGGGTTATTTCTTTCTCTTCATCAGGAGGAGGGTCTTGAAAAGATAATTTACCCCTAGTTTTAGAGAGATCATCTCTGCTATGTTCACCTGATTGGTTATGATCTGCCATCTTTCTAGAATGCAAGTGTTCAATGTGTAAAGACTCAGTATGAGAAGGTTGTGTGTTTTCAGAATTTGGGTCGTCTTGGACAAAGTGTTTCAAACCTGACTAAAATCCATTGGAAAGGACCGTTTGATTTAAGGTCAAAGTATCGGAGAGGCAGATTGAGATGATTCCTCACTAGATGTAGCTGGCAATGGTGTGGAAAGTGTAGATTCCTCTTGATTGATTGAAGGGAATATTTTTCCACTTTGAGTTGTAACAGTCATAGACAGAGATTGTAAAAGGGATGTGAACTAGGACCACACTTGAAACTGTCTCAAAGTAAATACAGAGCAAGTGCCAAAAGGTGAAGTATCCTTGGTGAAAATCATCAGAAATGAGGCTAGAACAACCAAGAGATGACTATTGTGACACAAGGTATGACGACACAGTAGAAATAGACCAAAAGATATGAGACGAGACCAGTTTAAGAAAGAATCACATAGTTCTCAACCCAAGAAACCATGTTGTAGACTGTGTGAAGAAAGAAGACAGATAAATAGACCCAGAACTGAGATCAGATTTAGTAGAAGTACACTAGATAGATGGGAAATTACTCACTATTTTGACAAAATACTTCAGACTCACGCGAAGATTCTCATAGGCTTGCGCAAAACTATGCAGTCCCACATGGAATATGATGATAGATTGGTGACCAAAAGTGACAAACTGGTGAAAAATGACAACAAGATTGAAAAATGTCGTGTGACGATTGCCAGTGCGTCACGCGAATTTTCTCAGATAATGACGCGAAGAAGGAAAAATTTCACGCGAGACTTGGCAGTTTGACAAATGAAATTCTACAGAAGCTGACAGTTAAGACTAGATTGCATTTTCTAAGACAAGATCATGTTGTTTTCTGACAGATAGTTTGAGTTATAGATTGTTTTGGACATGTTTAATTTTTATAGTTTGTGTGATTTGACATTTTTTTTGATTGTTTAAATGATACACCCACGCAAAACACATTAAATAGAATATTTGTAGTACCAGAATAGACACATCACAATCATAGGATAGCTAGGGTAGTATCTGTTGAATCCCCACTTGAACTAAAGTTTAGCTACGCCTATTCATAGTAGACAACTTAGAAGCTTGGAGGCACGGGCTCCTCCTTAAATGTGCACTCACTTCTCAGGCACACCAAGCTTTGAACCCCAAAGGAATCGCTTCCCAAAGGGTTGTTGTCTCTACTAAGAGCCGTAAAAGTGTGGGGCATCTTAGTCGGTCTCTGACTTTCCACACCAATATATAGAGGGATTCAGATACTATAACAAAGGTTTGTATTAAGGACATCTATTCAAGTGGTTGTGATCAAGTAATTTTCCCAATTAAGTGGGCTCTCCCAATCCTTTCAAAGCAAGGCTTTCACCTTAATGATGTCGGGACTTTAACACACCACTAGGGTACTGGAGGAGATTTTGGTTGCCACAACAAATTCACACCTATCCATTATGAGATTAATCACAATGGCATTTTTTATATACCGGTTTGGAAGGGCTTAGCTTTAGCCTGTTACCGGTTGGGCATCCACTCTCACTGGCTCTGCTAAAGCTCTTGGGAGGTAGCCACTAGAAGAATCATATGAATTTATTTTACAACCAAGATCCATAAAGGCGAGGGGAGAGGATACATTCATATAGTTCTTGGAATTACAAACTAGAAAACACTTCAATCACGCAAGACAATGATTCATTTTAAGCACCAACCGAAGTGTGTTCTAACTACTAAAAACAAACATGAGAGTTTTGTGAAAACACATATGTCTTCGACAATCATCCTGTAGTAAATATGTTAGTAGTTTGTAATTTATTTCTTCATTTCAGCGTCCTGCAAATCACCATTAAGTTGTTTCAAAGATAAAACCAGAAAAATACAGTTAACAACCAACAAAAACCATTAGTAGTCATAAATCAACAAGAACAGAGATATCAAAAATTGCAATTTATAAATCACTGGTGTCAAATGTCGCACGAAGGAGTATTATGGTTCACGTGAAGAAACACATCAAAGCGCGGGAAGAAATGCATGTACTTACAAAACTTCGCATGACTATACAAGAAATTTTGCGTGAACTTTCATTATGGAGCCGTACGGACGAAAACTAGAATTGATCAAAAAGTGTAAAAAAATGAGGCCAAAAAGTAAATTTTCAAGCCCCACGGTGGGCGCCAGAAATTTATATGTTAAATTTGGCCTTGTTATTCAACCATACACTTCAACATAGTCCTTGTTCATCAGCTACATACAGAAGTGAATATGAGTTATTCATCCTGCATGCCTGTATGATTTGACCTGTTGCCTTCTATCTATATGGGGTTTTGAATAGCTCTTAGAATGAGAGTCTCACAACCATAAACCAATCTAAGAATGAAGGATTTTCTCCATGAATGTGATGCAATATAATGCAAGATTAATCTTATAATTGAAATGATATTAAACTAAGACATAATTGCAATGCAATTAATCTAAGAAATTGACATTAATCTATTGCAAATGATAGCTAAATATAAATGACATTATCAACTAAAATGAAACAACAATTCTTTATTCTAACAATGCATATTTTCTCTAGGGGGCCTTTGAATGAGAAATGGGAGTTCTTTTATAGACTGAGAGTCTGCTCAGAATAGAAAGTTTCCTTTTTGAAATAAAATAGATAGAAAAGCCAGTTCAAATTAGCAAGCTTTCTTTAAAAGAAAACAATAAATTATTTTCCCTTTGTTTTTAACTATTTTCTTTTTTATTTTAACTATTTTTCTTTCTTGATTTTAACTATTTTTCTTTCTCTTTAAAGCACAGTTATTTCAAAACTTCTATATCTGAATAGGAGAGAAGATTTTTGAGAGAATATTTAATTAAATAAATAGAATATGACTTCATAAATGTGTTTTCCTCAATTATTTGAATAATTAAATTCAATTATTGAAATGAGGATATTTTTTTAATAATTAAATATTATTTAATCCCTTTTTATGTGTTTTAGCTAAAAGGGGTGAATTTAATTTAATTAAAGTGCTAGGACTTTATAATTAAATTAATTCGATCATAGGGTTTGTTTAGCCAATAGATATTTAGGAATTAAATATAATGTATGATTAATGCAGATTTAGGATTTTCTACATTTGACACTTAGGTCAAGTAGATTCAGTCAAAACTCAGAATTGCCTAGTACAATAGGACTTTGACGATTCAGAAGAATGACAAATGCAAAAAAATTGGTTAGGGTTGCAAGATGCCAATTTTGGGGTGTTACAGATCTAATCTTTGCTACATGTCATCTTTCTTTAAATTACATCTATTTCATTTAAAGGTTAATTCCTATATAGGGGAATGACCAAGGCAAGACCCTCCCCAAAATAATTTTCCCTTATTTTCTATGTGCGGGAACAAGTGGTGCAGCTGTAGATCTGAATTTCCAGGGTTTCAGAACCAGGGATTGATCCTTCACAAATTCCATCATTTTTTTATACTTCTAGGACAATGTCAACTTTCTTGGACAAGGTTGTCTTTTTTTGGCACTATCCTTTGGATATACAAATTTCACGGTCAGAAAACATGGGTCTCAAAGTTATAGATCCATAACTGTTTCTAGTTTTGAAAAAAATTTGAGTCATTTCTAGATTTGAAGTTTGTTTCTCCTCTCCTATCTTTCAAGGTGAGTTCATTATTATTCCTTTCATCTTGCATTTATACATCAGATTTGATATCATATACATATATTAATCATTTAATTTATCATAGTTTGCATTCCTTTCATAGTCTTGCATATCATTTTACATATCATATACATCTTAACATAAAAGGAACTCAATACCCAATATTCCCTCTTCAAATCTAGATCTATCATTAACATCCCTTCATCATATTTGGGCTTTCCTAATCTGATTTGGGTTTAAAGGTGAAACCTTTTGGGGTGTTCCTAATGTAACATAGGATATGACTCTCATATCCATAGGATTTGGTGAATGATCTTCCTACATAGCATAGGTTTTCACCATTTCTTATGTTATATTTTGGTGAACCTGACTTATAACATTTCCATTTTGACTTTGGTGTTATATACCCTTTTGTATTCAGATCTACTTTTTATGCATTATCTTGATAATTATTTTGTTACATTGTATGCATTTAGATCTCCTTTTTCTACCTTTCATTTGGTATTTAGATTTCCTTTACATCAATTGCATTGTTTCACTTGATATATTTGCATTGTGAGAAAGAAAAAAAAATATTGCATCTTGTTTCATAGATCTAATTCATTATTATATTTCATTGCATTGCATTTTGTCCAAACATTCAAGAAAAACACAAAAATATTTCATTCATAGTTATTGCATTTCATTTCCAATAGAATCATTCTCTTAACTTTCTTCTTCAATTTCAAGTTTTCTTCATGATCTTTAAGATGTTCCATTTCATTCATATGATGACAATTTAGTTCTTCCTTCCTATAATGTTCACCATCCCAAAATTGATCCCAACATTGTGATTCCCACCATTCCTTGTAAAGATCTCTCTCTCTTACCGAAGAGGCCTTCAATAAAAATGATGATCTTTCTTCTATAATGTCTCTTCCTTATAAAGACCATTTGGTGCAAAAGGATGATAACATGACTATTTATCCTAATGATAACCCACTCCTATGAGTTTCATTTGTTAGGAATAAGGTGTCTCAACCTTGGATAATTCCTATTCTTATTATTTGTTTTGTAAAATGTATTTCTTGCAAATAATGTTGATGTGTCGGCATCTTGAATAGTGTGTAAGGAGATCATGG
>MU225777.1:244725-255021 GCA_018584345.1 Thuja plicata | reverse complement strand
GCCCCGAAAAATTTTTTGGGTTTCCTATTTTCTCGGAGAATGGTAAAAACCCTAATACGGTTATCGTTAGGAGTAGCCCTAAAAAGTGAAGCGCATGATATAAGCGTTTTTTAGGGTTGCGAAGAGATGCGATGCGAGTGTATTGTTGGAACGGTTTATGCTGCCGTGATTTGTCTTCAAGGGTTTTGAAATCTTCTGAAAGAACTTGCATTGCAAGTGTATTGTAACTGTAATAGTTTTTGATCAATACATTGTGCAGGTTTTGGAGTGCTGGGGTTTTTTACCGAAAGGTTTTCCCCAGGGTATATCATTGTGTCATTCTCTGTTTTCTGTATGCATGGTATGTGATTGCAATATCTTTGTTAAAGTAGTTAACGAATCTATTCAGTTGTAAGGATGTAAAAGAATTTGCATAATACTTTCCTATAGAGATTAGCGTAGGAAGCTGTTTCCGCACCTGAGTTTCCTTACATCATTGACATTCCTTCTATAGATGATGTCATGATGAGCTATGTTTTTTCTTCTCCTAAATATACCTTAGAAGTAGAGGATAACATCATTGACACTTTTTCTTTTCCTAAGGAATCCTTTGAGCTTAATGAACCCAATCAATTCAATACAATTTTAGATACCCCTCAAAACAAATCATGGATTATTGTACAAATCTCTATGAAGTTGAATTATCATGCAGTACCATACATCTACAACAATACTCAAGAGGATAATATCCTTGATGACTTTCTTTCTACAAACCCAACTTTAGAACACAAGGAGCCTGATCAAATTGACTCTATTCAATATTTATTTCTTTCTTCATTTCTTTCTTCAATTCAAATAGGTGGACCATCAATTCTTCAAGATGATGATTGGGGAACCTTAGATTTCACACCAACATTCCATATAAATAATAAGACCCTTGAATTTGTGAATGCAACAACTCCATTTGATGAATGTGTGGATATTGATTTCTCCTCTTTAGATTTCAATCCCCTTCCACCTAATGGAGCCTCTTATCTTACTGATACATCAAACCTTCCTAATAAGAATTTTTGTTCAAAATAAACTTTAGGTTTCCAACCTTCTCATTTTCCCAATCATTCTATACACTTCTCCTCACAACAAGACACTATTTTGTTTGAGCTTCTTAAGGCCAATTTATTTACTCTTCCTTTGAAAAACAAGCGTAAAAATAGAAAACTCAAAAAAAAACATTCTTCCATTTGTATGTTTCATCAAATTCATGGCCATAAGACTAATTAATTTAATGTTTTGAAGTGTAAAATTCAAGAATTCATTGATTGTGGTATAATTCAAATGACATGTAATAACAAATGACACATTTTTCATAATCATTCTAAATAGCCTCTATAATCCTATTATGTTTCTCGATGTCACTATGTGATATTTCTAAGCCTATCCTTTGTATGCTCATTGTCATTTATGGTGATGCAATTTTAGGTGCAATCATAATTTGTGAGCAACATAATAGTCATTTTTCCTTGTCTCCTCACTTGGAAGGCAAGGGTCCTATTTCACTCTCCTTTTCATCTCAAAGGATTCATTTTCTCTCTTTGATGACTTGTTTATTTTATAAGATGATATCCTTTCTTGCATGCATTTGTTGTTTTACACAAGGATATTCTCTTTTTTAGGAGGTTGACATCTCGAGTTGCAACCTTATGATTTCTTGAATGCACATGTCTATTATAAATGGAAACCACTTAGAGAGCATAGCATGTCCTTACTATTTTTCTCTTCCTATCCAATACGTCCAATATCCTTTGTAAATCTTGCATCTTTTATATTATAATGTCTTCTGTTGCATGGATTTGTTGATTTACGTAAGGATCTTCTCTTTTTCAAGAGATTTACATCCCAAGTTGCAACCTTATGCTTTCTTGAAAGTGCATGTTTATTATAAAATATTTATCACTTAGGGCTTATATTGGGTTATTATTTCTATCTCATCTTTGTTTTCCTTCAAAGGATCCATTATCTATTTGTTGATCATCTCTTTTGTACTATGATATTCTCTCGTGTGTACAAGCTCTCTCTCCTTCACAAGATTAGTATCATCCTTACAATCTCTTCCTTACTTGGAAGTGTATATCTTGTATAATTGGGATTGACCAATGCATAGATATAATGTGGCATTCTTCTTCTCTTCCTTTCATCTCTCTATGGTTTTGCATTATTTTATGATGGTACATCATTTTTGGCATGAAATACTTTGTTTCACGAAAGATACTAACATCTTTGATTGACAATCCTTTCCATGCCTCACAAGATATGTCTTTCATCTAATAATCATCCATATCATCATTTCATTTATTTCCTTAATGACCTGCTTACTTTATATGTGATATCTTTTCTAGCATAATATATCTATTTGTTTGGAATTTCATATCTATTATGAACTAGCTATCATTAAGGATTTATTATATATTTTATTTTGCCTGCATACTTGGGGAGAAAGATTGTTTGTACATTCTTCTCTCTCTTTTCTCTAAGGATCTACTTTCTTTAGTGGAGTGGCATTTTTTTTATCATGTGACATTCGTTTCTTATAAAGAATTATTTATTTTGCTTGGGATTCTCTCTTATGCAAGAGGTGTGCATCCTTGATCACAACCTCTTCTTTATTTGCAAAACTGTGTTCATTAAAAATAACTTCCCTTAATATGTGTTTCAAATTCTGTCATCCTTCATCAAGAATCCCTATTTTCACCTAGTAACAGGGGGCTAAATAGGTGCATTCTTGTTCTCCTCCCCCTCTTTGTCTTGAAGTTGCTATCTTTGTCTGAGAATTCCTCTTGAAGGTAGATGTCTTGTACACAAGATCTCTTCCTTTCAAAGGTCTCTTCCCATAAGCACAATATCCTTCACAATTATCTATTTTCTCAACTCATAAGAGTCAATGCTCTTAGCTACATTGATAGCATGCATTGTTATTTTAAGGATGTCTTCTTGTTGATTGGAATTAGGTATCCTTGATTCTCTTCCTTATGATGCATTCTATGTTTCCATCATAAGGAGGGGGGCATACATACAAGCCTCCCATGTACATTACATGTAGTTTTCATTCTTTGATCCATAGACTAATCATGAAACCCGAATTCACATGGACTTTTCCATAAAGACTAATCCTTGAAGATGGATTCATACATAATTTCTAAGGCTAATCCCTAGACAAGGATTAATACAAAATTTCCAAGACTAATCCCTGGACATGGATTCACATGGAATTTACATAAGACTAATCCCTAGACATGGATCCATATGAAGACAATGGTTTTCATAAGACTAATCCCCCCAAAGATGCCTTATGCACAAGATATTTTCAAGTCACCTCGTGCACAAAACAAATTTGATTTGTGCACAAAAAGGTAAGAATTGACTAGCATAACACAATTTACCTCTCTCTCTCTCTCTCTCTCAGTTATGCTAGTAGGTTAGACCATGGAGTTGATATCATCTTTGGTGATGCTCTTGTTCTTTCTATTTGATCACTTATTCTATTGCAATAGATTTCTAGACATGATATTAGTGGATGGGACATTTTCTATCGAGGTCCCTCTCACTAGTTAATTTGGAGTTTTGTTTTAGTACTAACCCCCTATTGTGTATTTTGTCATTGCTTTTTCTTTGTTTTCATTCCCTTGTGCATGGAAGTGAAGTTAAGATCCTTAGTTTGGGGGCTTATGTCCTTAAACCTAGTGATATCTTATCTCTTTACAATTCTCCTATCATCTCTCTCTCATGGTTCTTATTTATCTTCCTTTATTGTCAGCATGAGTTTGTCTCATACTCCCACTAAAGCAGGGGCTAAATGTACCATCCTAAAAAGTAAGCACTTAACTTGTGCTCATTTTAGGATCATTTTGGGTTTGCTTTAGTGTGTTCCTTATGGTAGGACCTCATATTGCACTTAAATGCATCATTAATTCAGATATAGGCCCTCCTCCTTCAAACTTGAGGTTGGCTCCAATTTATATGCATATTTTCCCATTTATCCCTCCATGCATGATTCATTTCCATTTTAGGTCCTTTTACATGCATTTTACATCTTGAAAGTTGCCCTGATTTCTTGACAAATAAGGTCTTTTAGACCTCTCTTTCAGCACACAACCCTAGGTCTCAGAATGACTTTGATAAAGTCTGCCTGGACAAGGCCAAATCGGGTCACCCTTGTCCTAAGGCATTTTCATTTATTGGGCTTCAAGCTTGATGTGGGGTTATTTCTCCTAGGTGCTTAATCAAGGTCAACCTTATGGAATCTGAGCCCTGAAATGTCTATAAAAGGAGACCTCTTCCTCTCATTTTCACATCTTATCTTCATGCAAGAATTATTGAGAAAAATATTGTGCATTCAAGAGATCCAAGTGCAAGTAAACATTCATCATCAAGAATTTAAGGTATTTTCTTCCAAGATCTTGCTCTTTTCCCCATTGGAGGCCAAGCAAAGGAGTTTGACATCAAGGAAGGAGATCTACATTTCCACATCAAGTCTTCCTCTTCTTTCATTCAACAATGAGGCAAATTACAACATCTATTTCATGAGGTTTTTTCTTACATGATTTCCTTTTGGTTTTTGTGTCGAGTCAAAGCTATTGCATCAACATTGTTGATCACATTCTAAGGACATTTGCATCTACATGGTATGGCATATTCCATTGTTTAGATCTAATCTCTACTACATGTCAGCTTTATTTCAATTAAATCTATTTCATTTCAAGGTTAATTCCTATATAGGGGCTTGACCAAGGAAAGCCCCTCCCCACAACAATTTCCCCTTCTTTTCTATGTGCAGGAACATGTGGTGCAGTTGCAAATCTGAACTTTCAGGGTTTCAGAACTAGGGACTTGATCCTTCACAAGTTCCATCAATTTTTATGCTTCCAAGACAAGGTCAACTTTCTTAGACAAGCCCAAATTGGGTTGTCACTGTCCTTTGGAACTACAAATTTCACTGTTAGAAAACATAGTTCTCAGAGTTCCATATCTAGAACACTTTCTGGTTCCGACGGTCATTTCCAGATTTGAAGTTTGTTTCTCCTCTCCTAGATTTCAAGGTGAGTTCATTCTTCTTCCTTTCATCTTTCATTTATACATTAGATATGATATCATATATAGTTAGTAATCATTTCATTTATCATAGTTTGCATTCATTTCATAGTCTTGCATATCAAATTACATATCGCATACATCTTAACATAAAAGGAACTCAATCCCCAATATTTCATCTTCAAATCTAGATCTACCATTAACATCCTTTCATCCTATTCAGAATTTTCTAATATGATTTGGGTTTGAAGGTGAAACTTTGGGGGTGTTCCTAATGTAACATAGGATATCCCTCTCATATCCATAGGATTTGGTGAATGATCTTCCTACATAGAATAGGTGTTCACCATTTCTTATGTTACACCATTATAAAATAATAGAAAATCTATGAAAAGAATGAGAGAGGGAAGGACGCCACCTTATGTCCACCTAGTATTCAACCCCAATTATAGAAGATATAACTTCCAAGTAAGGAAGAGATTTTAACGAGGATAGTAATATAGTGAAGGAGAAATATCCTGTAACAATAAGTCCATACATGGGAGGATATCATTGTATAAAAGAGATGGACAACAAAGGGATAATGGATCCTTTGAAAGAGAAAAGGATGAGATAGAAAGAATAATCCAATATATTACCTAAGTGTTAGATCTTTTATAATAAACATGCACTTTCAAGAAAGCATAAGGTTGCAAATCGGGATGTAAATCTTTGTAAAAAAGAGAAGATCCTTGTGTAAAATAGAAAATCCATGCAAGAAAGGACATCATCCTATAAAATATGCAAGTCTAGAAGGGATATTAGATGTATTGGATAGGAAGATAAGAAGAGGAAGGACACATTATGCTCCCTAAGTGGTTTCTATTTATAATAGACATGTATGTTCAGGAAAACATAAGGTTGGAACTCGAGATGTCAATCTCCTGAAAAATAGAATATCCTTATGTAAAACAACAAATGCATGCAATAAAGGATGTCATCTTATAAAAAAAAAGAGTTATTAAAGAGATAAAATGAATCCTTTCAGATAAAATGGAGAGTGAAATAGGACCCTTTCCCCCCAAGTGAAGAGATGAGGAAAAAATGTAAATTATGTTGCTCACAAATTATGATTACACCACCATAAATGATAATGAGCCTATAAAGGATAAGTTTATAAATGTCAGATAGTGAGGATCAACATAATAGGATTATAGATTCTATTTAGAATGATTGTGAAAAATGTGTCATTCATTGTTACATGTCATTTTAATCATACTGCAATCAATGAATTCTAGAATTTTACACTTCAAATCATAACATTTAAATTAGTCTTATGGCCATGCATTTTATGAAACATAAAAATGGAAGAATTGTATTTTTTGTGTTTTCTATTTTTGCGTTTGTTTTTTAAAGGAAGAGTGATTAAGTTGGCCTTAAGAAGATCAAACAAAATAGTCTCTTTTGAAAAAAAAATGCTCATTGGGAAGGTTTGATGTATCAGTAAGAGATGAGTCTCTTTAGGTGGAATGGGATTTAAATATAAAGAGGACCAATCAATATGCATACATTCATCAAATGAAGGAGTTTGATTCTCAGGTTCTAGGGTCTTGTCCTTGCTACGAAATGTTGATGTGAAGTCTAAGGTTCCCCAATCATCATCTTGAAGAGTTGCTGGTCCACCTATTTGTATTGGAGAAAGAGTTGAAGAAGGAAATGGATATTGAATAGAGTCAATTTGATTAGCATCCTTATGTTCTAAGGTTGGATTTGTAGAATCAAGGACATCAAGGATATTATCCTCATGAGGATTTTCATATATGTATGGTTTTGCATGGTAATTTTGTTCCATGGTACTTTTTATAACAATCCCTTATTTTTTTTAGAGGTATCTTTAATGGTATTGAATTGATTAGTTTAATTAAGCTCAAATGATTCTTTAGGAAGGGCATCAAGGATGGCATTGTCTACTTCTAAGGTGTTTTTAGGAGAAGGAAAATCATAACTCATCAAGGCCTCATTTATAGAAGGAATGTTAATGAAACACATAGGAAGTAATTTATCGTTAGGAGAAATAATCATCTGATCATCCTCTTGTACCAAAGGATCCCTACAAGGAATAAACATTGTAGAAGAAATATCGGATGTCTCTTTGGTAAGAGGTATATATTTACAAGGAAGGGTGGTAATCACACTGTCCTTAGGGTTAGGATCAATTTTGGGAGGGTGAACATTATAGAAAGGAAGAATTAGATTGTCATCATATGCATGAAATGGAACATCTTGAAGATCTTGAAGAAAACTTGAAATTGAACAAGAAAATGAAGATAAAAATTCCATTGAAAATTAAATGTAATAACTGTGGATGAAATATTTTTGTGTTTCTTTTAAAATAAAAATTGTTTGGACAAGAAGAAATGCAATGCAATGTAAGGATGAACCAAATGTATTTTTTTTTGTCTTTTTCACAATGCAAATATATTGAATGAAACAATGCAATCAATGTGAAGGGAATATAAACACCAAATCAAAGATAGAACCTATATATCTTAATGCATACAATGTAACAAAATAATGATAAACACAATGCATACAAAGTATATCTAGATTTATAATTGCACAAAAAGAGAATCTAACACCAAAATCACAATGGAAATGTTATAAGTAGGGTTCACCAAAATGTGATGTAGAAAATGGTGGTCAATAGTATATCTCCACTTCCAACATACATTGGAATTCAAAACACTCTAATAAAGTGAATATGGTTATCACAGCCAAAGAGTAAAGGTGCCAATTTGTGATTTACACAATGTAAGGTTTTGGATTCCTTATGAAAGATATGTAAATGATATGTAAATTTGATATGTGAATGCAATGAATGACTAAATAAAAGTAAATTATATCTATGAAAGTAAGTTAAAGAGGAAAATAGAAAGGGGGAACTCACCTTGAAGCTAGGAGAGGAGGAATGATCTTCAAATCTAGTTTTGACTGTCGCAAAGTTGTCAGAATCATAAATGGTTCTGGATCTAGCACTCTAACACCTATAAATTTTGACTATGAACATTTTGGATCCAAAGGGCTATGTCAAACAAATTCAACATTGTCCAATAAATTTGACCCAGTCCTGGAGACTTCAAATCTGATGAAATCTGTGAAGGATCTGCCACTGGTTTTGTTACTCCCAAAATCTGGATATGAAACTCTAAAAATATGTTCTTGCACACAAGAAGAAGGGGGAAAAGGTTGTGGGAAGGGGCTTGCCTTGGTCAAGGCCCTCTATAGAAATCAAACTTGAATTGAAATAAATATAATTGAAAGAATGCTGACATGTAGCAGATATTAGATCTAAACAATGGAGAATATCATACCATGTAGATGTAATTGTCTCTAAATATGTGATCAAGAATTTTGATGCAATAGCTTTGACTCAACACAAAAACCAAAAGGAAATCATGTAAGAAAAAACCTCATTTAGTACATGTTGTAATTTGCCACAATGTTGGACTGAAGAAGAGAGAAAGAGGATGACTTGATGGATGAATGTAGATCTTCTTCCTTGATGTCAAACTCATTTTCTTGGCCTCCAATGGGGGAAAAGAGCTATATCTATGGAAGGAAATTCCTCGCATGCATTAATGGACTTGAATGCTTGAATGCTTGATGATGAATGCCTTTAAATGGATGCTTTCTTGAACTAGGATCTATTGAATACACAATAATATCTTGCATGCGTGTGTATTGCATAATAATGGATTATAGATTATGGATATGAAAATGAGAGGAAGAGGTCTCCTTTTATACACATTTTGAGGCTTAGATTTTGTAGGCTGACCTCAATTAAGCACCTAGGAGAAACAACCCCGCATTGGGCTCGGAGCCCACTTAAATGCAATGCCTGAGGACAAGGTTGACTTGGGTCGACCTTGTCCAGGACAAGGCCAACTTAGTTCAACCTAGTCTTGGCATGCTAAATTTTGTCCAGGACTTAGGGGAGTGTGTAAAAAAGAGGTGGTGAGAACCTCAATATGCCAGGAAATCAGGGAAAATCCTAAAATCCAAAAATGCATGAAAAGGACCTAGGTGGAAAATGAATTATGTGGATGGATGGAAAATGGGAAAATATGCATATAATTTAGAACTAACATCAAATTTGAAGAAGAAGGAGGACCTATATTTGAATTAAGTGTGCATTTAGGTACAATACGAGGTCCTACCATATGAACACACACTAAAGTAGGCTAAAAATGGTCCCAAAATGAGAAAAAATTAAGTGCTTACTTTTTAGGATGGTACAAGATGAAAAAGGTTTAATTTTGATTTTAAATTTAAAAAATTACAAATCTTCAGCACTTGGTCACATGAGTGACTAGGAAATTTACCAAATAAAATTCCAACCCCAATTGCACCCTCCATCAAGCACTTGGTCATGTGGGGCTAAGCACTCAACATTTTTTTTTTAAGCACCCACTTAGCCCCTAGTCACATTAGTGATTAATAGCCAAAACAAAAGGGCTAAGGACATATGAAGGTAGCCACCCAAGATCTAGAATCCAAATAAAAAGAACAACAATAAGAGAGAATGGATATTGTTACAGTAATCTTTAGTAATTACTCTTTAGTGCTTAAGTTTCACTTAGGCAGTTTCTATTTCTGATAGTTTCCCTTTTAGGGTTTCGGTATCCTTTATAAGGAATCACCGCTTTGTAATTCATAAGGAGATTGTATTGTAATTTTATTAGTGTTAATAGAAGCTCTTTTCTTGCAAGATGATTTTCCTGTCTCTGGCCTATTGGCCGCCATAGCTGATTCTCTTCTATTTCTCTCTTCTGTCTTCTTTCTTGTAGCAGTGTTTGCATGCAGGTTTCTTGGGAAGATTTGATGGTTATCAAATCCTACATGGTATCAGAGCTCTCCTGCTGTTCGCCGTTCGAGTTTTGCTGAAGCACAGAGGGTTTCAGAGGTTCTGCAGAAGGTTTTGTGTGGATTTAGGGGGGACCTTTATTTCTGGTCACTTTGGGCCCAAACAGACACTTCCATTGCGTCCAGAAGGCCCAAAAACCCTAGAATCCACATAAAGTTTGTCCATTTTGGACAACTTGAACCCGAGGCCAAAAAAATTTTGGTTCCCAGTGCCGTACGGGCATGGAAACCAAGAAAAAAATAAAAAAATAAAATTAAAAAAAACATTATTTTAATGTTTTTTATACCGTTGCCCATACATTTAAAATGCCGCAGCCCATCCACCGCCGC
>MU225777.1:211331-230213 GCA_018584345.1 Thuja plicata | reverse complement strand
TTTCTCTCACAGCTCTCTTGATACGAATGTTGCTTTGTTTAACAAGGCTTGTATATGTAATAATGTTATGATGCAGATTCAAGTGCAAGCAAATAAAGTGGCTCTAGAAGTTGCTCACCTGCAGGAGCTGCTCAATCATTGGGGCAATGCTCCCTGCACTGTTGCTCGGGTTCCTCCGGATGCCCTTTCTATCGAGGGTACGCCTCCCAGAGGCCGCCGCTGCGGGCGCAATTCTTCAGCGCGCTGCTCGCACACTCCTCGGTCCCAGGCTCCTCGTCACCACTCTCTGAGAGGTGGTGGGGATGGATGGCGACGCCGCTCGGCTTCTCCGCCTCCTCGGCCTTCTGGGTGGGCGCCAGCTCTGGCGCAGTCTGCCCCTCCTGATGCTCTTGGTGCTCGCCGTGGTTGGGATTGGCCTCCTGCCACCTCTTCCAAGTTTCCCTGCCTGGCTCTTGCTATCTCCCCGCCCAGGGCGGATGAAAAAGAAAAAGAAAAAGAAGATGATGATGGTTGGTCACTTCCCGACCCTCCTGTCAATCCCACTAAGGCGTGGGGATCGGATGATAAAGATCCTTCGCCTTCTGCTACTGCTCTTGCTGCCTGATGGCTTTATGTTTTTTTGATGAATAGTCTTCATTTCCGGCTTTGCCGTGTGAACTCTGCGGGGTGATTTCTATATCCCCCGACCCCTTTTTGTGGATATGTAAATTTAATATTTTTTAATAGAAAAGGCACTATTCATAAAAAAAAAACACCACAAAAGGTGGATCACCCAAAAAAGTGAAATCACATGTTCATTAAAGATGGATCACCCTCTAAAGTGAAAAAGTTCATCCAGAATAAGTTAATATGATAAAATAATAACATGATAAGCCCACATAAAGTGGTAATGCTCCAACTAGTCCTATGTAATTCCCTAAGTAAGCTTAAGTAAAGTGTAATTGGTACCTAGGTGCGAATTAACCAAGGTAAAAAGCCTTAATTACACCAAATTTTAATTTAAAAAAAAAAAAAAAAAACTACCTTCAAAAACATACTAATATCTTTTTACAAAATGATCAAAATTTTGACATTTGACATGCTTTAGAAAGTTATTTCTAAGCTAAAATAACTTATATCATTTTTTAAAATCATGCACCAAGAATTCGATAAAATTGTTCAAATTAAATATTCTTTATAAATCTTCAAATTAGGAAAACTTTTACATACAAAAATGTATTTTGATGATTTTTTTATGCTTGTCAAAATTTTGTGAACAATTTAATGTCACATTTTATTTTTTAGTTTGAAGTATTTTAAATTATGTTTATAGCTAATCTTTTAACACAACATACTTCCTTGGCCAAATTACATTTAAAATTCAAATAACATCATTTTTTGTAAACCAATTTTTTTTTATAAACTTCTAACCAAGTGATTTTGTAGGATGGTCTTGAGAACACTATTTTTATCTTGTTTGATATGCTTGTTTCATGTTTTGTTGAAATTATTTCTCAGGTGGATTAAATATACTTAGACACTTCTGACAAATAATCAATAAATATCTAATTTTTAGTTTTGAAGGAAAATGTGTGCATGCTCTTCTCTCACATGCTTGTGTGAGTTTGAGAATAAAAAACACTTCTTCCAAAAAAATTAGGAGTATTGAGTTATATTTCATCGCTAAGGGGATGACCTCAACTACAATATTATGGTGAAACTCAAAAAGAGTAGGGGTGAACTAAAAATCATGGTGCAACTCAAATAGATGGTACATGACCTTGCATTCTCTAGTTATACATCACTTGATAAACATCATTTATGTGGTCGCACAAGGATTGACACTCTCTGATAAATTTTAGTATTGTTCATGTGTCTTTTGTGTTTGTTATTTTATATTAGAACCTTCCCAATTTAACACAAAAGGGGACCTTATCCTTTGAACCATATTTTTTAATCTTTATAATATTTTTCTTAGTTTGAGTTTTTGAAAATAAAGCATAATTTATTTTTATTTTTAAAAAAAAATTAGAGGCAATCTAGGTTCAAGGCACTAGGTTGCAAGCAAAGAAGAACATGGTACATAAAATCTCAAATGAATTTGCAGTTAGTCAATATAGTCAATTGAGAATTTGTAAGTCCACTTTAGAGTAGATGAAAAAGACATAAAGAATCAATCAAAATATTATCCTAGGTTTTCTCAATATATCAAAAATGATGTTACTCAAATGTATTAGGATTGCCTTGTAGGTTTGAAAAGATGTTCCTTATGGTAACTTAAATAATGGACGATATCACATTCTCCCCTAAATTTGACCAATCTAAACAAATTACCTCATTAATAAAGAGACTATAGGTTTCTTTGTCTTTTAAAACCCCTTATATGACCAATCCTAACACATAACCACAATTTTGTCTAACATTAACTAACCTAGAACTAACAACTTAATCTTGTGATACACTATAGACACATCTATATTTGAAAATTTGTTATATGAAAAGTCATAAAAAAAAACCACCTACCCCCTTAATACAAGAAACTGAATGAGCTCAGAGAGGAGTGGTCTGTTGATTCTATTATGTCTAGGAAATAGAACGATGGTGAAACTCCTAAGAACAGAGTAAAAAGGGTCATTCAAAAAGAAGAGAAATATCTTGGTGCTTGCGCGAGGGGGGGGGGGGGGGGGGAAGAATTTTTTNGGGGGGGGGGGGGGGTAGGAAGAATTTATTCCAACATGAGAAGGATTTGTTGGATTTTGCCAATCTCCAAAAGAACTTCTACTAGTAATAACTTGAAGCTAATAAGCTTCTTTAAAAAAAAAGCATCAATCTTTTTGTTGCCTCTATTTTTAGTTGCATAATTCCATTTTTTCTTTTTTTTGTTTGGTTGTTCGTTATTTTTGATATTATGTTTGTGTTATTTTGTAAGTACGGTTCCAGGTCCCTTCAAAACCTACTTGATCCTTTAATAAAAAACTAATTATCCCACCCTAGAAGTGTATGAAACTTTTCATTGTTCAACAACATCTAATCATATAACTATAAATAAATAAAAACTTCACTTTGTAACAAAACCCATTCTCTAACCTCACTTACCTTATAATCCAACCCACCTTAATTGATCAAACCATTCCTCGGGTCTTTAAATACCACTCATGTCCATGATACAACTAATATAATATAAAGACCACCTTTATCTTCACCTTAACCACTACTTTCTCAACTATCACAATCTTTTCTTACACTTCATCATAACAACATATAACATCTTACCTTCTACCCCTATATTTCAACCTATTTTCTGAAAACTATTATTTCAACAACAACAATACTTATCACCCCTAAACATATCAAAACTCATACCTCAAAAACATCATTTTAATAACAAAAAAATATACATCATCCTAAATACACCCCATTTTTTCCCTCAATAATCAATATTCTAGAATGACAATATATCAACCCACACACCAAATACCACCATATTATCAACAATCATCATCACACATGCATAATCCAACTCTTGGAATTGCCTTCACCCAAGAGTGGTAATAGATGAGGGAAACCCTTAAGGAGATACATAAATACTTTACAATAAAATAAAATATACAAATTTAAAGAGTTACACACTACCCCTTTTACAATTCATTAATATCAATCCCTTTCCTTTTTAATTTTGAAGTTCTAAAAGTAGACAAATATAAAGGAAGAAGACTCACATGATCATGTAAAAACAATTCATGGCATATCAGGAAGTGGCCTCTAGTGACATAAACCTTGTGATTATTTTCCCTAAAAGTTTAGGAACACAAGCTCTCAAGTGGTTTTTGTGCCTATCTCATAGGTCCATTAATATTGTTTCCTCAAACTATTGAAAATTTTGTAAACTATTTCTTATATAGCATAGAACATGAACTTCCAATGCTTTCCCTTTGTCATTCCAAGCAATGAAATAATGAGAGATTTTCTTCCTTCCTTCAATGATAGATGAGTCCCACTAGTTTCTTCCAATGGTCAATGCCATAAAAGTAACTCATTATAACTTCTATCACAAACCTTATCCCATAAATGGATTTTTATTTATAAGTCAAGTGTGCCCCAAACATTGATGAAATTATTGACAAAGGAGTCACCAGAAAGAAATTTCATGTCACTAAGAATTAGTCAAACTCTATAAAAAGGATAAAGACAATACTACCCAAACTAATGACATATCAAGATGTTGGCCCAAAAATGATGGGCTTACTGATTCCAAAGTTGTATGCATAATACCAAATCAAGGAAATCAAGCCAATCCTCATGTACAAAATATCCTACAACAAACTCTTGTTTCTATACCACAAAGAATACCAAGATTTCCTATAAAATTAATGACACAAGTATCTTGATGTAGACATCTAAAAATGACTAGTGCATTTTCTATCTCGACTTTTCATCATTTTCTCATCAATTCCTCTATTTGTATTAATTAAATAATATTTAAATATTTAATTAAGCTTATATTTTCTCTTTTACATATAATAATTAAAAAAATTATAATTATTTAATTATTTCAATTATATCCATGTTAATCAAATAAACTTCAATTTATTTAATTAAATTTTAACTTTTTCTCTTCATTGAGAGTTCTTTAACAACTTGAGTTATGTTGACTTCTTGGTTGACCCTAGATGATCATTTGAGTCTCTAATGAGATGTCAATTTATGATTTGTTAATTTTGATAGGGTATCCTTAGAATATTTTTGGTGATGTGTGATATTTGATTCTTGATTGTCCATTAGATATTTGTAATGATACAAGTGCTCAAACAAGCAAGATATGTTATTTGGAGAGTGTGATCTTCTATGAGGATTACATAAATCATGATGTTGCATTGATATTTTAATTATATAGCTAGAGATTTAGTGAAGATTTGTGTTGGTTCTCTTGGTGTTGTGTGTGTTGATTATTTCTTGGGAGCTTCATGTAGTGCATTGTTGCATTTGGAGTTTAGCATCGATTGATTGGTTGTATGTGCTCATGAATCTTAGAGACTAAGGGGAGGTTGGATTTCTCTTAAATTTAGAGATATTTGTTAAGACAATTACTCTATGGAGGTTTTAGCAAAATGTTTGAGGAGCCTTCACCTAGATACGAATGTGAGTCATGATGGACCTATCAATGAGATTGTTCTTAAAGAGTCATTTTGGATTGGTATATCCCAAAGGATCGATCTCATTCCCCACTCTTGGTCTATTCAATAGAGAATCTTACTATAGTTACTTTCCACTTTGTTTCTAGATTTGATTATTTCTATACTTTTTCTTCTCATAGAGTTGAATCTTGATATATAGTTGTTAATTTTGTATTATTCATTTGATGAATATTTGGCATATTTATCTTTATGCATATAGATTTATGATGTCACTTATAGGGATTTGGGAGATGTTATTGGGCTTATTCCTAGTTCTGAAATGGATAGAGTTCAATATTCCTACATATTATACATGCTTACATCTATTTTGGCTATATAAGTTTTTTTTAATTAGTGAGATTGACTGGTTGGGTGTTGTTAATATTTTTTTAGTTGGACTTTTGAAGGAGATCTAACTTGGCACAAAATATCAATTTTAGGTGTTGATAGAAAATGTTATGTGATATTATTTTCAAGTCTTCTCTATTTGTTCTATGACTAACTTTTAGTAGTTCATATTCATTTTATTTTGATTTGGGTTATAACTTGGGAGAGTTATGGTGACTAGTTATAAGAGAGTATGCAAAGGTTTTTATTACTAGCTACACCTTTGTATGTGCTCATCACATGATGGATGGGGATATTTTTCTTTATTTCATTTTTTTGTGCTACCAAGATGCTTGTTTGCCAAGTTTGCATCAAGGCAACTTTTTTTTCTTTTTCTTTTGTTTTGTTTTTTGTTTTTTTTGACTTTTTGACATGTTGGGAAGAATCTTGACACATGACATGACATGGATGAAGGACTCAAGCGCCTTTATTCTCTAAAAGTTTTTTTTGAAAGATATACAATAATTGACCATGATACTATGCATAAAGACGTCGGTAGGGTAATGACGAAGGGATATGAAGTGGATGATTGGATAAGGTTTACGAAAAGGATTGGATAGGATGGATGAAAGGTTGGAAAATAGGTCTTGGATAATGAAGGGAGTGAAAGAAGGATGGATGTTGAATGGATGGATATGGGTGCAACAACAACATTGGCACACACCTTGAGGGGTGATGGAGGAAAAAGATATTTTGGAGTTTGAAGGATTAATAAAGGAATGGATATGGATTTTGGGACACAAGGACCCAAAATGGATTTGGAAGATGGAAGACATTTATATGGAGGGATAACAACATTGGATGCTAGTTTTGATTTTTCTTGGGGACTCTGTGCTTCAAGAAGCTTCTTGGGAATCCACATGCATTTTGTCTTTTCAGTCTTTTGAGGGTCCTTTGAATGTACCGCTTGCACAATGTATTTTGGAACCCATATGGATTTTGACTTTATTTTTTGCTCAATGGACCTTTGTGGCCTTTTTAATATTTATTTTTCATTTTGCATCAAATTTTTCTTCTTTTGTACATGCCGATTATACTGGACATGTTGATCCGTGATAGCATGTGGATTGCTTGACTTGTGTGATTTTATGCTTGGCATCCAAATTGCTTGGAAAGGGAATGGAATTCATGGATGGATAGGAATTGTATGGAGGCATTTCAGATGCATGGAAGGTTCTCCAAGATGTGTGCTTTTGTTGACTTGCATGTAGGAAAGGGTTAATGGGTTCTGAGCTAGTGGAGGGAGGAATATATGAACCTAAGATGGATGGAAGGGTTGAAGGGGGAGGTATATGCCGAGATTTGTATTTTGAAGGGATACCAATGCCTTGAGATGTAGATTTGTTATTAAGACCATGGCCATTAGACTTTTCTTGGATATGAGAGGGTTTCAACATAAATTTTGCATGGAGGTCTCTACCCTTTGACTTGATAATGCTTTCTTTGACCAGTAGGATACTTTCTACAAGATGTGAGTCCATTATTATGAGGTGTGTATTATATGGAAGGACTTATAGGACCATGAGGTGGACCAAACTCGATAGAAATAGGGGAACCCATTTGAATTGTAAGGGGTTCATGAACAACTTACATAGATGTGCTTGGATCACAAGGGGGATTAGGAGGAATAATGGGATCTTGTGATGGAATAGGAGTAGTGACAGGATCATTTGGCAGGATAGGATCTTGTGGGGGATTTGGAGGATTATTACAAGGAGATGAAGAGATGGAGGGATCTTTAGGAGGATCTGGAGGAATAATGGGATATTTTGGAGGATCCAAAGGGATGATGGGATCTTTTCGAGGACATGAAGGTGAAGGGACGCCTTGATCTTGACATGGAAAGGGATCTTGGGAAGAAACGGAAGGGAGATCATGATCTTTCTTAGGAAGTGGAAGGTCAATGGGATTTGGAAGAACATTTTGGTTTGGGAATGGAAGGGGATCATCTTGAATAGGAGAGTTAGGGATAATAGGATCTTGGTCGACAATTGGGGGGGATTGATCATCATTGGGATCTTGATCTTGATATGTTTTTAGACATGTTTCTTCGTATTTTTTATCATCCTCTTTACATGGGATATGGATTTGGGCATGTAAGGGGGATTCTTGAAAGGAGTCAACATTTTGATATGAGGAAGATAGAATTTGGATAGGACTCTCATGAATAGGCTCGATAGAAATTGGAGGACATGGTGGAATTGGTTCAAAGGAACTTGGGCTATGCATAGGACTAGCTTGGATTTATTTCGTGGATAGTCATTGGAAGGTTGCATTATTGGAAGAATCACTTGATGGGGATGGGGGAAATTGTTCTTGGGAGGAATGTTAGGATGAAGGAGTGGAGGGAAACATGGATGTTTCTAGAAGGTTAATTTCTTGACAGGAAATAGGTATGCCATCCATGTGATTTTTTTGGCATGATCCATTGCTAGACACAGGTGCATTATTTTTATTTTCATGCTCTAGGATCATTTCACCAATGCGAGCTATTAACTCAAGTGAATCCTTTATATCAACGATTGCTTTGTGGAAAGAATTTGGTGATTGAAGTTGTGCCACAATAGGTTGTTCATTTCTTATGCTTGATCGATGTTCAAAGGGAGGGACATTTTAACTTGTCTTTATTTGATAACGCTTTGGTGGTAAATTGGAGGACACAAAAGGTTCCTCATGCAATGTTATTGTTTGTGATCTTGGCACTGATTGTATTGTTCGCATGATTGGCACAAGAGGTTTTGAAATTGTTTGAAGATCACTTGGTTGCGTTGAAATGAATATTGGTTCGTAATTTGGCGGTGGCCCTAGTTGAATTATGCCACACTTTGGTTGAAGGGTTTGTTTGGGAATTTGGTTGAATGATTGATTTGAAATTTGAGTACATGGAGACTAATTTGAAACTTGATTGAATTGAGCTTGATCTGGGACTTGGTTGAAAAATGTTGGCTCTTGCAAATGATTGAATTGGGCTTTGTTAAATTTTTCATTTGCCTCCTTTAGTTGTGAAATAAGTTTTGGTATCCTTGATTTTTCAATGAGAGATTGTATGTCAATTTCACCAAAGCATTCATTTGGACATCTAAGGAGTTTGACCATCTCTTTTATACTCTTTATCATCTTTTCTACCCTCTCTTTCAAGATCTTTCTTTCTTTAGCCAATTTTGCTTCCAATTTTTTGATAAAGTATGCGTGGGATTGATTTGATTGATTGTTCAATTGTGGTAATGACATTTGTCTTGGTTGAAGAGATTGTTGTGAAGTGTACATGATATTTGTGTCAAAATGTCGTTGTTGGAAAGGTACACCTTGTTTAGGATCAAAGGGTAATTGTGTGTTCTCACTTAAAATGTACATGGGTTGATAAATGTCTTTTTGCCTTTTGGATACTTGGAACCTAGTGAAGATTGGCATGATGACTATATGAAAGTGCAAGATTTTTTGACTTTTTTGAGAGACTTTTAGGATGAAAATTCAGCCTAAATATGCAAAGACTTTATGCAAATGTAGATTTGGACTTTGGATGATATGAAAAGCAACTAGGCTTATGCACCTGTGCTTTTTAGATTTTTGACTTTGGGAAAAATATTTGGAAAGGAGACAAATCCAAGAGCATAACCTTATGACGTTGAATAAAAATCTTGACTTGAAAAAGCAGATTTGAGGGACAAGGTACAATTTTGATAAAAGGGATTAGGTCAAATCCATCATGACAAAGGTGGAATGTGACCAATTGATAAGGGGGGGGGGTTGAAATTTTTGGGACAAAGGGGACCAAGTCAAGATCCTGTGTTCAACATCATAAAGAAATGTTCTATGATTTGGATACTTTCTAGGATTTTTTAGCAAAGATTTTAGAGAGGATCTAAGATGAGCTATGTATGCAAGAGGACTATGATTAGGACCTATGCAAGATGGACTATAATGAGGATTATGATGAGGCCTAAAATGCAAGAGACTTTTTGAAATGCTAATGCAAGGAGATTAGGACACGAATATGCAAGATGAAGACTATCAAGCATGCCAAGAGGTTCCAAGTGAAGATTTTTAGATTTCATATGTTCACAAGGTTTTGAAACAAGGTGCTTTGAGAAAATTGAAGTGTTCAAGAATGTTTGGGAATATTTAGAATGAGATTTGAATGTTTAGGAGTGTTTTTGAATTCTTCATTAAAATTTTTGAAACACCCACACAAGACACGTCATGAAGAATGGTTGTTGTAAAATTGAAACAAGCACATCACAACCTAAGGATGGCAAGGCCAATATCTGTTGAATCCCCACTTGAAAAAAGTTCAGCCGCGCTTACTAATAGCGGGCAACTTAGAATCTTGGAGGCACGGGCTCCTCCTTACAGTGCACTCACTTCTCAAGCACACCAAGCTTTGAATCCCAAGGGTCATCACTTCCCAAGGGATTGTTGTCTCTACTAAGAGCTACAAAAATGTGGGGTGTCTTAGTTGGTCTCCGACCTTCCACGCCAACAGATAGAGGGTTTTTGGATACTACAACAAAGCTTTTATTCAAGGCATCTATTTAGGTGGTTATACGTACGACAGATTAGCTCCATTATGGAGGCCTCCCAGCCTACAAAAGTTTCATTTTGTAGGTTTTTACGGACCACAAGGGTGCTGAGGGAGATCTTCTTCTCGATATAACATATTTGACACTTGTTCACTGTGAGATTAATCACAATGACATCTTTTATATACCGGTTCAGAAGGGCTTGGCTTTAGTCTATTACCGGTTGGGCAATCCACTCTCACCAGCTCTATTAAATCTCTCGGGAGGTAGCAACACTAAAGGATTTGCATGGATTTCTCTTTCACCCAAGATCTGCAAAGGCGAGGGGAGAGGATATTTCCATGCAATTCCTTGGGTTTACAAAACTAGAAGACACTTCAAACACATAAACAAAATGATTATTTGTAAGCACCACGCTGAAGTGTTTTCTAACTACTAAAAGCAGACATGAAAGTTTTAGAAGACACACAAGGTCATCGACAAGCGTCCTACATCAAACTCATTAGTAGTTTTATGATTTATTCTTCATCCCATGATTGCCAAAATGCTACACAGATCACCAGTAACACATAAATCCAACATACCAAGTGCAGAAACAGATTTAGGAATGAAGAAAATAAGAAATTTGCACGAAAAACATCCATTTTACCAACTGCATAGGAACAGGCTACCATTTGCGCATAATCAGACTACCAATTGCGCAGCTTCTGACCAACTATGTAGAATCATACTAGCAACTATGCAGGTTCTGACCAAGTGCGCAGGATACCTGACCAAGTGCGCAACTACTGATCAGAGGCTAAAATGGGGTAAAAACTTGCAAACACATAGAGTTTTAACCATATAAAGCATTGATATCTCAAAAAAATGCAGTTAAGGTTCAATTTAGGCCCTTTAAGAATGATTAGGAAAGATTTGAACCAATTTTGAAATCCCTAATTAGCATATGTGCATATTGAACCAATTTGGAAACACCTTAAACAAGAAATCTGTATTTGATCCTAAACTAGTTGGGTGTTATTTTTAGATTCCCAAATCAGATGTGAATGTTCATTTTAATGTCCTATTCAACTCAAAAAACTTTATTTTTTCACAATGGAACCAATTACAACCTCTACTTAGGCTAGATTGTGAGTTGGATTGAAATTGAAAGAACCTTGATTGTATTGAACCCTAAGCTGGGTGAAGTTCATTTTAAGATCCCAAATCAAATGTAAGAGTTCATTTTAAGCTTCCAAACTGAAATAATAGGTTCATTAACCAAATTAGGATTCATTTCCACCATTTAGGGTTCATTATAGCCTTAGAACTGAGAAAACTGAAAGTAGGAAGCATAAAATGTAGAACCACTTCCTAAACCCTAAAATTTTGATCCTAAACCATCAAAATGTTTCCTATTTGACCAAGTGCACTGAAAGGTCAACCAAGTGCGCATCAAGGTGACCAAGTGCACAATTTTGGGTGCCAACAACGCAGAAACCCCCACTAATTGCGCAGGACCTAAAACAGAGGCCAAAATGACTCAAAAGGTTATTAGAGCTTCTATACTGAGAAAATTTGCATTAATAAGCATGCTTATTGCTATAATTAGGGTTCATTAACCACTTAAAAACCTTATTTTAAAATATTATTATCCATTTAGAACTCCTAATTAAGCTAGATGCAGATTTGAATGATTTTGAGACAATTCAGCTAAGTTGATCTGCAATGAATCCTAAACTATCTGAATGTTCATTTTAGATTCCCAAATAAAGTATGAGGGTTCATTTTTAGGTAATTTTCAACTTAAACCACTTAATTTGACAAATCTTCATCAATTGGAACCCCTACTTAAGCTAGATTTCAACTTGATTAGAATTGAGAGAAAAGTGAACCACTAGCTTTGCATGGAATCCTAGACTAGGTTAAGTTCATTTTAGAAACACCAAACTTAAATGTGATATTTATTTTAAGTTCCAAAACTGAAATGTGAGGTTCATTCACCAATTTAGGGTTCATTTGTGCCATTTAGGGTTCATTAGAGCCTTAGAATTGAGAAATCTGAAAATAGGAAGCATAAAATGCAGAACTGATTCCTAAACCCTAAAGTCTTGATCCTAAACCATCAAAATGCATCCCTATTTGACCAAGTGCATAGAAAGGTCAACCAAGTGTGCACAAAGGTGACCAAGTGCACAATTATGGGTGCCAACTGCGCAGAACTACCACCCACCTACGCATAACTTAACCAACTGCGCAGAACTTCAGACCAACTACGCAGCTTTCTTCCAGGACCCTGTAATTGCATAAAAACACCAAAATCAGTAAGTTAAGACATGTTTCACGTTTTGTGTACCAAATGTAAGACCATAAAAAGGTGGAATATGCATATATAGGTAACCAAAAAACCTAAACAATATGCAAACCTATCTAATCTATCACAAAAGCCATTTAAAATGAGAGCATAAATATAAAGCATGAAAACACTTTAAAAATCCCTTTAAACGTAGCTTCCATGTTCTCCTTTCTTCTTCATAGAGTAGATTATGTTTCTCTCTGCCTATGAAAAAAATGCACAAATATTGAAAAGCCAAGTTGATAGCAAGAATACTAAGAGATAGTGGTTCTAAATTTGAATGAGAGAATTGCATCTCAATTTATAGAAATGTGAGATAATTAGGTGAATTATAATGCATAAAATCAATGCACAATGGAGGGAAAAGGGGGTAGGAAATTGGAAGCATGATTAGGGGAGAATTGAATGAGAAGATATGGAAGATATAATGAAGCACCTTAATAGGGATATGAATCAGAATCAAGGGATATGATAAATTAGGTGGGATTAGAAGGAACAAATTTAATAAATAAATCAATATTCCTCATAAATCAAAATTAGAATTTATGAAATTATAAAATCCTATAAATTAGAATTAGCCAATTAATTAATTAAAAATTAATTAATTGTGAAGACTTAGGATAAGAATGAATAAATTTGATTTATTCATAAAGAATAGGGACAAATCTTATGTTATTCTTCCCAAGAGGATAAATTAGTGAATTATTGATCAAATTAAAGGCATTAATATGAAATTGAACTGGTTTTTGATGATATTGATAAGGATTAGGATCAATTCTGATGATTCTGGAATAGTTTAGGAAATCATGAGGCGTCGATGAACTTTGATAATGCTCTCGCGATAATGATTGGAAATGATATAATGGCATCAATGAACTTGGATGACGCCAGAGGATAAATAAAGATAAGGAGACATCGATAAACTTGGACAATGCTCCTGAAATGTGAAAATGATAGCGAGGCATCGATGAACTTTGACAATGCTCTCGAAATGATGATTGATGATGAAATAGCATCAATGAACTTTGACAATGCTATTGGAGGAATTAAATGATGATGAGGCATTGATGAACTTGGAAAATGCACTCAAATGATGATGAGGAGAAGGCATTAATGAACTTCACAATGCTCCTAGGGAGACATTGACGAACATACAATTTTCTTGGATTGATGATGATAAGGCATCAATGGACTTTGACAATGCCAGAGGATTGATTGAAAGAGATTGATAAGACATTGATATGGGTTTGGAATCAAATGAGTTTGGAATGATCTTGGATTGATTTAGGAAGATTGGGATTGGTTTAGGACATTGATCAATTCGGCCAAAATTAGAGAAATGTTAGTAATTTATGACATGGAAGAATGACACAATATTAGTGAATGATGAAGATCAAACACATAATATAGAAGACATGTTAAAGGGGGCACAAGCATTGAACCATTTTTAGGTGTCTATAGTGGTTACTTGCATACTTATTATGCCTCGATCTTTTTTTTTTATATTTACATCAATGATATTTCCTAGATGTGTGTGTTCTTTATTGAAATTTTTTTATAAAAGGGGCTTGCAATTATAATTTATGGATGACATATGTAGTATCGCAAATTGCACCTTGTGCCAATTTCACACTTATGCATTGTGCTCAATGCATTTATCACAAAATCCATGATTGGTATATGAATATTCCAACTTCATGGATTGTGTGGATGAAGTGTTAGTAGTCTAAGGTTTGAATTTGGGATTAAATTGGTCAGACATGAGTGTGACATGTAGATGTATGTGCAATGCACAAATTTCCCAAAATATTATTGATTTCAAATGGGAATCTCTAGATAAAAACCTTCTTGACACGTGCCACTTGGCACAAGCGCATCCAAAATAAAATTTTCACTCGTTCCAAGCAACAAAACTCTTAATTTTCCTATTTTTTTAACATACCTAGTCACTTTAATTCATCTCTTCACTCTCATAGCAAAGCTCTATTAAAATCTATCCACATTCTTGATTCCTACATCAATGTTATACTTGATTTTAGCTTTCTCAAATCATGGGATAACCCCTAAGAAATTTGTTTATTTTGTAGCCCATGTCCTATACGCACATATATCGAAGCAACTTCTAATTAATCTCTTGCATTGTTCAATCCCTCAAGAAATTATTTCGATTGGATCTCTCATTTGTCTTTATTTAACAAAAGTTTATTTTTGGAATCTGTGAATTTCTATGGATGCAGGGTTGGGAAAATTAAGGACAACTATAGTTCCAATATATTAGTGAATTTCTCTGCCTTTGCACCCATTCCTCCTTCCCAGCGTAGTTCAGGTTTTAGAGCTTGAACCACATATCGACCTCCATGTGTGTGGCATTTAATGCCCACTTAATTTGTGTTTATAAATTGGGTTTTAAACCCATTTTTACTTATTTTATTTCCATATTTTCCTTTTAATGTGTCGCCTGATCCATCACATTAACTTTGCCTTCTTCATTGTGGAATTGTAGCATTCTTCTCACCCTTATTTTGTGGTTTTCCCAGATATTTTTCATAGTTATTCTTCCTCATTTTTCTATGGTTTCTAGTTTCATTTAGTGCATTGTGCATGTGTTTTTTTTCTTTTTCGTACACAACCTTTTCATTTTATAGTATTTTTCTTAGGGTTTTACCCCCTTAGCACTTATGGCCTCTTCCATGTTGTCTCCGCTTTCCCATGCATTATCCCCCACATTTCATCCTCTAAACATCCCATAGTGCATCCCTTCTACTTTCCATAAACCATTGAACTACAATTTCTTACCACAAAAAACCTTATTCAATTCAGAGTTTATTATCCAAACTTCATTTCGTTGGTGCAACCCCCATGTAATTCAAGTTTCAAAACTGAAATGACATGATAACTAGCTCTATCAAATTTATAGTGTAGTTCGAAGCTTATTTTCTGAACTATATTGCTACAATGAAACCTTATGCAGTTTAAGTTGTAAACCTCAAACAACATTACAACTTTGCATCCATTCACTTCATGTAGTTAAGAGTTTATTCTATGAATTGCACTTCACACGCCTTATATAGTGTAGGGAAGAGAATTTTCTCTCCACTACATCTATTTGATGCAGTGTAGCCTGGGTTTTAAAAACCAAACTACACTTGTCCCTCATCTTTAGTTAGGTTTTAAAATATAAACTACGCTATTAATGCCTTGATGCAGTTTGGATAATTTTCTCTAAACCATAAGTTTTGGTTTACCTTGTGCAAGACCAAATAATGTCTCTGCCTTTGCACTATAAAATGAAATTGAATCAAATAATTTTATTTGGTTTACACCATATCAACTCTAGATGTAGAAGTGCATAATTAATCAACAATTACATGGATATGCAAAACAAATTCTAACATTGAAAAATTCTCAAATTTAGTATTGTAGCTTCACTCTAGATGTCATATCCTTCTCTGAGTAAGAACACCATGAAGTACAAGTATTCAAATGTGTTCCTAGCGACCTGTGTGTCATCTAATATTGACCACATTAGAGACAAAAAAATCAGTCACATGGATATATCAGAATTCTTGAAGAATATCAATTAGTAACTGATACCTTATAGCATGCAACAAATCTCTGATAACAATATTCATCTGGTCTAGATTCACTTCCAGTATCTAGGTCTATGATCCTTATTCTTTCTTAGCAACAACTACCCACTTTAATAGAGAAAGTAGGAGAATAAAAGATGCAGATGGTAAAGTGGTTACAAAGCTAGATGAGGATTTATTTGTTAAGATTTTTACATGACCAAACATTGACGCATATGCAGATATTACCATATAGTTAGCACAAGATTATTATGAAAAGAACCCTGACAAATGTACGAAGAATATAAACATGAATTGGCTCAAATAATTCAAGATGATAAATTCAAGGTGGCCAAAGACTCTCTACCATGGTGAATTCAAATAAGAAGTCAATGATTTGATAACCGTTCTTAGAAGGGTTAAAGGTCTTCCTAAATCTTATTTTTTAAGGAATCAATATATTAGCACATTCGTGTTATCAGGAAGGGAAATAAAAAAATCTTTTGGGGAAAGCAGATCAATGGTGCAATCTATAATCAACTTTCAAAGGTGTCAACTACCTTAAAATTCTACATGACCTCATACTTAATATATTTTGTCGCATCAATGTGACATTTTCCAAGTTTGACTTAGGAGGTTGATATAAGCCAAGTCCAGGTGTATGAGTATTATTCTTAGTTAATTCTAAAATGAATTTTAAAACACTTTAGGAGAGTTAATGATGCTTTATTTTATTCATATATGTCCATGTTTGACAAGAAACTTGAAAATAAAAGAGTTTCAAATGATGCACGAAATCTTGTCAATAATTTTTCCTACACATTTTTATAGTTCCCCACCTTCACCTATATCAGGGTAGGAAATTTTCAAGGATGTCCTTATATCTCCCTAGATATCCTAGTGATCATATTGTTGTGATGTAATTATGTCAAAAAATCATGATAGTACATGGAAAGCAATTAGAGCCACATAAGTCTAGATTCAAATTCCCTCTAATAATTGGTAGGTATTCACTAACCACATCTCCCAAAGATAAGGCTATGGAGATAAAAATTTGATGGGTTACTATGAAGAAATTCAAAAGGAGGGAAGACAATAACTACAAGATTATGAAGGATAAGCTCAAAAAATGCTACACTCACATGCAAAGGATCGAAGATATATCGGCTAACTATAGAATAGAAGAAAATGTAAGGAAGTTGGACTATAGTCGTCTTACCTTAGAAAAAAATAATTTTTTTTATCTTGCTACTATTATTGAGGACATGGAAGACGATGAGGATATCCTAGATCTTGCTTATGAAGAGCAGAAGATTGTTGACACCCCTCTTCCTCCAATCCAGTTTTCACAATAATAATTGGCTTCTATAAGAGGGATATTTCAACCCATCCTTGCAAATACTAATACTTGGCTATAGAAAAAAGGGGATAAAGTTGAAATGCTCCAACGTAGGCTTAGAAGATGATACTATAGGACTGGTTGTTAATAATGTTGAATTGAGAACAAATAAGATGCCTTTGCTACCAATAAATTGCCTAGGTATAAGTTTACCGTAGGTAGAGATAAGAGTAAGGATAAAAACATTGGCTCATAGTAAGGAGCAAGGAGAATAACATCTAGATGAAGGACTATGAGAACCCCTAATCATTTAAAAATGTGAATCTGCACTAGAGTTTTCTTTGGAGGTTTCCACTCCTATCTTTAATTTGGTGTCTTCTCTTTGTTACAAATATAGATTCCTTACCTACTATATCAATTATTTATATTATGCCTAATGTATACATTTAGTCTATCTATTTCTCAACTGCCAATGAATATATTTTAGACACCCCTCATGACAACATTGAGAATGTGTTTGGCATACTTTCTGCTTTCCCTATCTTGTTAGAGTTTTCTACCTTTGTGCTTGATGCCAAAATGATAGACTTTGATAAGTTCATGATTAGGCCTTCACCAAATGCTTCAACTATGGAAATATGAAGTGCAATTTTGTCAAACCACCAATTGTAACCAACATTGTTCAAGAACAAGCTACATCCACACAAAATTTGTATAGAAGTGGTGAAGGATATTCTTTTGCTCTTCCTCCTTGGTTGGGGTGAATAACAACATAGAGGAAAAAAAAACATCTCTCTAGATGACTTTGGCTTTTTCCAACTTGTTCCAGTAAAGCCAAAGGTTGAAAAGGAGACAAAACAATTTCAAGGGTAAGGGTTGATCAATTAAGAAATAAGTATGTGGGATTGGTTGTGTCATGTCAAGATAAAATCCTTGGAGAATTTGAAGGTTCAAATTATGTCGTCAATAGTATTGAACTTGGTCAACAAATGCATGAAAGTGCGAAAGAGGAATTGTAGGAAGTAATGGATGTGTTGGTTGAGAGGTATGATAGGAAAAAAACTTTCAAGTATTACCTAAAGCTTATGGTGGTCAACTCACTATGGTTCTATTGAAGATAATTCAACATTCTAAAGTGATTGAATAGGTGACAATGTCTATAAATGATGATTCCATCAAAAAGGCTTAAAGGATTGGTTCTCTAGGATGAATCTTGAATGTACGCAATGATAGATTGATTTCACAAGGTACTCATATTTTGAAATCTTCCATTGAGATGTTAGACAATATGAACAATGTCAAGTCTACGTTGGATCATACACTTGACATGTTATCATAGGATTTGTAGTTGTTAGAGAAGGATCTCGATGCTTGGTCAAAGCTAAAGTATTTAAAATTAGAAATGTTGGTTGAGAAGGGGTTAATTCAAACCATGAAGAATATATTGAGTACTAGGAAGTGATGAAACACAAGAAGGAGGTTCTCAAGGAACTAATAAAATATTTGCAAGAGGCTTGACGAATAAGCATAGACAAAGGTGTTAGTAATAACTGAGAGGGGGGGGGGGGGGAATCAGTGG
>MU225777.1:162011-211152 GCA_018584345.1 Thuja plicata | reverse complement strand
TATGTCAGATACAAAACAATAAAGAAATGAATCATACACACATAACACATGAATTTTTAATGTGGAAACCCTGTTAAGGGAAAAACCACTGGGACCGGTACCCCAAATTTTCACTCTTCTGAAGTGATCCATGTTAGGGGCCAACCCTGTTAAAGGTTACAAACACATTGTTAAGTGCGACCTTGTTAGAGGATTTTAAACATAGAGGTTGTCACTTAGTATCGGGCATCTATTGCTACCATCCTTGAATCAGCCTCATTCTTAGAATGTCAATAGGTATCGGGAAAATCCAATGCTACTTTCATTAATCAACCTTTTTGGAACTCCTTGGGATGTACCTCAATAAATAGAATATTGTTAAGTCCTACTCGGTTAAGAGACTTGATGCTTCAATGGTTAAACTGAAACACTATGACCTGTTTCTATTGCAACTTTGAATCGCAGATTTTTAGATCTATTTAAGTACATTACCTCTCTGATCAATGTATCAATTCAATTCTTTGTGCTCCACACTTTCTGCTCTGTGATGTTGTGCTTCACTATTTGTCGGTGTCTGCAAAATTCCTTAGCTCTCCTTCAGCTTGATTAATCAGGACTGTATGAAGTTATTCTTCATCAGTTTCTCTGCAACATCCTCTTTTTATTCACTCCCCTTAATCCCATTTGTAAGCGAATTAAGCTTGTCTCTTATATAGACATGATATTCACTATTTCTTGATTCTTGGCGTGAAAAACAATAAAGCCAATTTGATTTAAAGTATAACTCCTGATTTGTCTCGTAATTATCATCTTGCCAACTGTACAAATCATCTTTAAATCAATCACTTAACTATGGTCGAATAAAACAAAGAAAACAACCAGTAAAGTCTATCTATAGCTCTTGCCAGCTAGATATTTTGTCATTTTCTGAACTCTCTATTTCGTCGGTCACCTTTGCAGTTAGTTTTCGGTGACAACTAATAGTTCCGTTGGTGAGAATCCAGTTAGCTTCGTGATCTCCATCCGTCGGGCATCATTGGAATTTTACTCGCCGAGCAACCTTCTAAATTTGCTCATCGGGCATCACCGTGGTTTTGCTTCATCGGGCAACACTATGCTTTTGATCGTCGGGTATCACTGTGACTGTTCTTTCTTTGCTCTGACCGTCGATGTGCACTCCGTCAGTGTTGTTTGTCACTAAGGGAATACTTGACTTTTATGCATTGTTGAAAGCATAACCTTTATTCCATTGATTCTCTGAAGTCTTTGGCATTATGTACATGACCGTATAGATGATATCAAGTTGACATCAATGACAATACAATACATTAACTGATTTAATGCCTTGCATTATTTTCAACTTAACATTGTCAAACATCCAATCAGTTACATGTCATCAAAAGGTCTAGATATCGTTGTCAAAGTCAAAGAGCTTCCATGTGAATTTCTTGATGTGAATTGGGAAATGCTTCCCATGGATACAATTATCTAGGAGTTCATGTCACTAATACAGGCAGAGGAAGAATCAGAAGATTTTTCAATATCTTCTATTGATAAGTTAGTGAATTTTCAAGTTACTCTAGATAACTTAAATGTAATCTTGAGTAAACATAAAAAAAGGCCTTCATCAACATAGAGTACTCCATCACATGATTCTAATCTATTTTCAGTTTTGCATTAGGACTTGATGATTCTGAGAATGTCTCTTAAAACACTTAGTTTATTTTTTATGCTTGCCCTTTATGAATTTTGTAGCTTGCTTATGATATTTTACATATTTTTTTATAAATGTAATTACACGTAAAAACAACATAAGTCCAAAGTCAAATAGGACTCTATTGTTGAATAAGTCAAGTTAGTTGTAGCTTTCCCCTTTTTTATTTTAAGATTTCCTCTATATATATGAGGGAGCTCTATTGTAAATATTATCTTTTAGCTTATGTAACAAAATTCTACCAATTTGAAGAGCATTTTGAAACTTTTCTTTGAAATTGTAAATCAAAATTTAATCAAGAAAAGGAGGCAAACTTGCATCCAATCTTTATCTTGGATCAAATTGTTATGTGGTGGGATTATTCTTATGTCTTTCTTGTTACATTCTCTTGAACATGATTGAATCATGGTGTAGTATTGAATTATTTGATTAAGAGGGACTCTAAATATGATTTTGTAGTCTGAGTTGCATTATTATGTTTGGAATTTGTGTTATGTGTATGAACTAGAAATAATTTAAAGACTTTGATTTGCATATTATTATCTATGTTTAGTTGATTGGATTGTGGCACATGTTGGATATTTTGGGCTGCTCATGTACTACATCTGTGTTCCTTTGTCTACAAAATAAGTACATGGAAGACTTTGTGCTTTCATGGACTTTTTAGTTATCAAAACTTGCTAGTATCTCTATAGTTGTTCTTTTGTCTAATTATACTATATAACATATATTATTGGTCCAATTGGTGTTTTGTAGTATTTACACATGATAATTATCAAGGAATTGTAAGTGAGATTTGTTGTAAAAGGAAAATATCTATTCTAAAAAAGAGAATAAGATGAATGCAACACCCCACAAATAGTTTAGGGTTTATAAGCTCACTTAAGTACTAGTTGTTATTAGTAGCAATAAGTAGGAAGCCTTCCCTTTTCAGAGAGGATAGATTTAATCTCATCATACTGTGACTAGTATAACCATTTTGTAATGAGTTAGTAGTTTGCAAAATATTAACTCTAACAATTTTTGGCGACTCTGCCAGGGATAAAAATATACAACCAAGCACCTTATGCTTTTGGTTGAAGTATACCAGTATCTTATCATTTTTTATTTCTTTTATTGTTGATTGTAAAGCTTTCATTCTGGTAGAATACAATTATACACATGGTAGAAGGAGAAAAGGACTCATAGATCCTACGTTTGGATCGTTACAAAAGTAAAACTTTGATAGTCTTCCTACATAAACAAGATCATCACTTTATTGTACAAGGAGGTTTCCTCCTACCAACGCAATTAAGGTCTCCTATAACAATTACAAGCATGATACATATGATTTTTGGCCAAACATATGACACTCTTGATTATCACATCTAATCCTCACTATCATGCGGTTAAAATTAATATCATTACCATGCCTTTATAACCAAGTTGTTTCCTTGGAAGCATGTGTAGTAGCCATATACTACGCATTAGTGCTAGACAATGCAACTATATGTTGTCTTTACTCATCCAACTCACTACAACTCCAAATTAAGTAAACACATAGTAACTAGTGGGACATTGACTGTCCAGGTCACATACCCAATATGTATCAACAAAAATCTATGTTCAATAACATATCCATGCTATAGATACCATGAGAAAAAAAATAAAAAAATTAGAAGTATCTCACAAGAACCTTAATACCCTTTTGATAGAAGTGTAATGCTCTTCAACTAGGCTAGATAAAAATATGCTTAGAACTCCCACTACTTGGGCTATATCTAGTTTAGTACAAATCATTACTTAAACTACCAAAAATACCAACATACCAAACATTAGACATCTCTTGAATATTATCATTAGAATTAGGATATTTGTCTAAACTCAACCTAATACCAACGAGAAATGGAATACTTGTTTGTTTACAATCTTGCATTTTAAATCTTTGCAAAATGGTATCAACATACTTACTCTGACTCAATCAAAAATTTCTTTGAACTTCATGCTTATTGATTTCCATCCCAGGACTATATCTAGTAGTCCCAAAGTCCTTCATATTAAATGTGCCAGAAAGTTGAGTTTCGAGTTCTCTAATAATTTCCTTGTTATTTATTATAAACATATCATGATCATATAAGAAGATAATTAGTAATTGATCATCAATAACCTTAATATAAATATAGTGATCTTCTTGACTTCTAACATAACCAAACTTTAATGTAAAAGCATCAAACTTTTGGTACCACATCATTGATGACTATTTAAAATCATACAATGACTGCTTTAACCTACAAAATAAGTTTTATTTTCCTTTCACAACAAGACTATCTAGTTATCACATATAAATCTCTTCTTCAAGATCCTCATGTAAGAAAGTTGTTTTAACATCCATTTTATAAATTTCAAAATCACAAGCAATAGCAATAGATAATAGGAATATAATAGAGTTAACTTAGAACTAGAAGAGAATATTTCACCAAGGTCAACCCCCTCTCTCTGGGAGTAGCCCTTGGTCACTAGTTTGGTCTTGTACCACTCTAACTGACCATCTCAAATAAACTTTTTCTTAAATACCCACTTGCATCCAATGAGTTTTCTTTCTTTGGAAAAGTTGACAAGATCCCAGGTGTCACAACTTCTAAATTTCTCACCTTCTCCTGTGTGGCCTACATCCAAGACTTACATTCCTTAGAAGAGAGTGCCTCCTTGAAAGATCTAGGTTCATCATCAATACTGAGTAAAGAAAATTTACAACAAAAATATGGTAGGCTATACATATTAATTGGATTATGTTTCCTTGTGGACCTTCTCTTAGGTGGAGTAAGAGGTACTTCCTCATGCTTTTTTCATTATGATCATTTTCTTCTCTCACAACTAAATCTCCAAACCTATCGCTTAAAATTTCTTCATCTTGTTCATCTCTTTGTTCTTCCACATGCACATCTACCTTCTTAGTTTCAAAGTGCATTGTCTTTGAATCTTCCTTTGGTTTTACTTCACTTGAGTCAACTCTAAATTCCCTAAAAATCACATCTCTAAAAAATATCATTTTGCATGTTAGAAGATTCCAATGCTTATAACCTTTTACATTCTCACCATATCCTAAAAAGATGCATTTCTAATATTTTGGATCCAATTTAGATCGCTTCTCTTGAGGCACATGAACAAAAACATCACAACCAAAAACCCTTAAATGTGAAATTGAAGGATTTTTACCCAACCACATTTCATAAGGTGTTTTATCAACAAGAGTTTTACAAGGATATCTATCAATCAAATAACAAGTAGTACCAATATCTTCACCCCAATAGCATTTATCTAACTTAGCACTACTTAACAAGCTTCTTTCCCTTTCCATTAATGTATGATTCATTCTTTCTGCTACCCCATTTCGTTGGAGAGTATAACGTGTAGTATTTTTCATAGCATTCATGTATGTTTGAAAAACCCTTCAAATTTCTTAGAACAATGTTCTCTCCCATTATTAGATCTTAATATTTTTATTTTATAATCAGATTTTTTAAAAAACCAATACTTTAAATTCTTAAAATTAGTGAAAATTCATATTTTGAATGCATAAAATAAAGCCAACAATATCTTGAGACATCCTCACTGAAGGAAACATAATAGTGAGATCATACAAAGAGTCAACATCCACTAGACTGCATACATCTAAATGAATATTGTCTAAATGTATCTTAGCCTTTTTTAACTCTTTTAGGAAATGGAGATCTTTTTTTTTACCAAACATACAATGATCACAAAAATACTCATACTAAAAAAATAACAGAAGTCTGCTCAACAAGTTTCTTATCATGAATGGTCTTGTAGACACCAAAAATGACTTGTTGCCCGTGCGCAATGATTTTACTAATATTCCTCTTTAATTATTAATAATCTTTATTATTTAACTAGTTTGTGTCTTTCTACTACATTCTAAATTTAAATTCATAATTTCTATCTAATTTCATAATTATTTAATTATTAAGCGTCTAATTAATTTTCATCACGTTATTCTTCTACAAAGTAATGAAATAATTATTATTATTTAAGTATTCCCTATATCTTTACAATTAATTAAATTATTATTATTATTATTATTGATGGAGGGTTCAGACCTGTGAGGCTGCCCAACAGAGGCACGAAGCCTGCAAGCAACCAACCAGTGAAGGCCACCACAGAGACATTTTAGCAACCTAATACGAGTGCACTCGTGCCTGAAACCTCTTCGGCTAAGTGATGAACCATAATTGATTAAATGTTTGAAGATGTTAAGTTGATGATCACCGAAATGCAAAAATTCAAATGCAAGTCATTAAATCAGTTAATGGATTGTATTTGCATTGATGTCAACTTGATATAATCTAATTGGTTATATACAAAGTGTCAAAGACTTCAAAGAACCAGAGAGATAAAGGTTATGCTATCAGTAATGCATAAAAGATCAGTATTCACAAAGTGACTACAAACACCGACGGGTAGTGCACACCGACGGACAGAGGAACCAGAGAAGAAAGTCACAGTGATGCCCGAGCGAAAAAACCGACAAGCATTACCGACGAGCAGAATCACAAGTGTTACCCGATGGACAAAACAAACAATGTTACCCAACGGACAAACAACTCCGACGGAGAAACCCGAGGAGAACTAAAGTGTTGACCGAAGCTAACAGAGAGTCAAACACTGAAAGAACTGAAGTTCAGAAAAGACAAAAGACTTAGTTGTCAAGAGCTAAAGATAGGAGTTAACTGGTTGTTAATATTGTTTTCATCGACAAGTTAATAGCTAGAGTTTTAAAGTTGTTTTATTCCAGTTGTCAAGGAGATATCTATGGGATTAAAACTGAAGTTTGTTTTAAATCAAGATTGGCGAGAATTGTGGATCAGGCCAAGATCAAGAAAATCAAGAAGCTAGAAACGGTGATATCATGTCTATAAAGAGACAATCTAATTCATTGTGAATTAGAGGAGTGAATAGAGAAAGAGGATGCTAAAGAGAAACTGATGAAAAACAACTTCCTACAGTCCTAATCAATCAAGCTAAAGAACATAGCTATATTTCTGCAGACACCAGACAACAAAGAAGCACATCATCACATAGCAGAAAGAGTGGAGCAAAGTATTGAAAAGATACTTGATCAGAAAGGTATTATGAACTTACAATAGATATGAAAATTTGCAATTCAAGTTGTATGTGTGAACAGATCATCTATATTGTTTCATGAAGATAGCATGAGATGTCATATACCATTTGACAAACCAAGGTTTGGTCATACAAGGTAGCATAGAGATGCCCGATATCAAGTGACAAACTAATCTATTTAAATCCTCTAACAAGGTCACACCTAACAGTGTGTTTGTAACCTTTAACAAGGTTGGCTCTTCACCGAGCTCACTTCAGAAGAGAGAAAATTTTGGGTTACCAGTCGCAAGTGGTTTTTCCCTTAACAAGGTTTCCACGTTACAAATCCATGTGTCAATGTGTTTATGAGTCATTACTTTAGTGTTTTGCATTACACATAACTAACTCTGGATTGATCGGTATACACTAAGTAATTTATTGTTTTTCGGTAAATGAAAGACTGCTAATCGGTAAACAGTAAGAATAAGGTTTAACAGTGAACTCCGAGCAGTAGTTATTTGTCAAGATTATTTTAAGGCATTCATCTTGTAGGACTGAAGATAACTCGAGGCTTAATATTGTGGTACTAAGTTTTTGGGTTGATATATTGGAATAAGTTTGAGGCCACCGATTCACCCACCCCCCTCTCAGTTATTCTAACACTAAGAGGCAAGGACTGAGGGGTATCCATTCTGACAAATTCACCCGGGGCACAATCCCGACCTCATCCCTTATAATGTCGAAGCCTTTGTACTCAGCAAGACTTGATCCCTGGTGGGCTCATTTGGAGCCATTCAACTTCACCAGTAGACCAAGGGCCCATTTAATTAATACTTCTACTTTATTCTTATTACATTTATGTAATAATTATAATTAATCATTTCCTCTTAATATTAAATAAATGTAAATTTATTTAATTTACTAATTACTCTTCTACTAAATAAATAAGTTTATTTATTTATACTCCCCCATGTGCAATTAAATAATTTTATTTATTTATTTAATTGAATTTATTCTTCTAGTTCTAACTAACACTAAGTCTTAATCTAACTATTCAATCAACTTTTCTAACTCCTCAATCACTTTTTCTGACTGATCAATCTATTTAGTTTATCAATTTAATCTATTCAGTTATCTAATCCATCTATTCAGTCCTATGTTAAATCCATTATGTTGACAAACTGGAATCATTTGAGTCAATTCTCTAATCTATTCACTTCACTCCCCAATCAAATAAGTTAACAAATCAATCAATTATGTTGACAAGTCAAACAATTGAGTTTATTCTTCAATCAATCTGAGTTCAACTCTTCAATCGCAGTCAATCAATCTCCTCAATCAGGGATTCTTGATTGAAATCCAAAAAGTCTATAATTGAGAGCTAATTCTCATAATTTGAAACTACATACTTTGAATTCTTATGTTGCCCATTTGAGCTTGATCTAAGACCCATGCATCATATTAAGAAAGAGAAGAACAATGGAGATCCAAATCTGGGTTGCATTTGGTGTTTCTGAATCGATTATTTTATTATTCATGTATGCATTTCCATTTATTATCTATATCTCTCTTGCATGTCAGGGATTTGATTACAACATTTAGGCTTGTGGTTGTCTAACCATGTTGTTGGAGGAACCTCATTCTTGAATCTGAACCTCTATCTTACATGTCTTAAGACTTTTTTTCACATATGTAACCCGACCTATGGTGCCACAACATGTATGCATTTTTAGTCCTTGTTACAAAATCTGAATCACAAAGGACTAAAAATGCTGGAAAGCTTTGGTACTTTATAAACCTTTTTTAACAATTAACTTCTAGGGGCCTTTTTTAAATCAACATATGTATATTTATAGCCATTTTTAAAACATTTTTTAAAGAATAATTTTGAGGTATTTTAATATATTACGATAAATATTAATAGGAAGAGTATTTTCAAATTCATGTCAATTTTTATTTAAATTTGATGTATATAGATGAAATTATTATTTTATATGATAATATTTTGATAATAGACAAACTCTTTTGTTGATTTTGGCTTAATCTCTTTCTTATACATCCACTCTACTCCTACCTAGACATATTTCCATATATTTAACCTTATGTCATCCTCATTTTCCATATTTTCACACCTTGCATTATCAACCTAGACTTTTTTGTCCCTGTTCCTATTCTAATTACGTCTCCATCACCTTGCTCAATTTTGTGAGACTTAGATTCAAGCCCAAGGGAGTCAAGATTAACACCAAACTCAATTTTTTAAATTCAAATTCTTGATTCTAACCATTTTAAACTAGCCTAAAGCACAATAAAATTCATAAACAGCAGTAAGAAATTGATAGTCCTAAGTTTCTCAATTTCTAACCAATTTCAATACGAACTGATATTTGACCTACTAATCTTTGTTTTTCTTTATTCTACTGAAGATGGCGCTTTACGATTTTTTAATGAGACGCTTCCAACACAAATTTTGCATGGTTTGTTACCTGTTTCATGCTTTTTAATGAATTCATGCATTTTATCAGAAAATATTGCAAATTGATGGTTGGGCTTTCTGCAATTCATGTGTGCATGCGATTATAAATATAAATGCAAAGAAAAACTCGTCACTGTATGACATTTGATCATAAAAGGATGCTGCTGTTCCATTACATAAAATTATCCAGAATGTAGAAAGATACAAAGATGAAATATTCCAAATATTCAACTCAAAATTTGCAGTACTTGCAGCAAATGCTGCTTGTAATTTTGTTCAGGCAAAAATCACACTTATTACCTGATAAAAACTCGAATACTTAAAAATTCCTGAACAATAAATTATCATCTTCCAGCATGACTTGATGATGCTCATTAATAAACCTTTGGATTCCTACAATACCTTCCGACGCAATACTGCAAAGGATATTCTCAACTATCATACGACCTGGTAATTCTCTGTTACCATCTGTGTCCTATAGGCAAATTTTGGGGAGGGTCCTCCCTTTGTTGGCAACACGTTAGTTACCTGCAGTCATGTAGCAATATAAAGGTGAACAAATAAAATCAAATAGTAAGTAGTTCTATACTCTGTTGTTAATGATCTTTACAATATATACAGTACAATAAATGAATCACCTTGACATCACAGAAAGTCCGGGCTGCTGTGAATCCCACATCTATTGGAAAGAATGTGGATGGGTCTGCTTTGGGCACAACAAACTCCATAGATCCACTGCAAATCACAGAAATTTGAAATATGCAGATGCAGAGTAATACTGAAAAACTAGCCAAATGAGAAGGAAAATGAATTTCAAAATTCAAATATATTTTGAACGAGCATTAGTGATTCAAATCAATTTAAACCTCTAGTAATTACCTGGAATTAGAATTATCTATGAGGAGGACGGTCCACTCTAACATAGATCTCCTTGAATCATATCTATATGTAACACAAATAAGGTTGGTCATTAGAAAATATGCTGCAACACTAAATGTGGATATTGTCGAGCAAATTTCATATAAACTTTTGAAAATAATAGGTAGTTACAGAACCAAAAAACTATTTCCTAGTTTTACTAACCTCCAATCTCCATCAACCTGATTGACAGTGGGTGGGTCTCGGAGAGCAGGCAAAGGTATTGAAATTATAACATTCTGTAGGTCAAACATCTTTGATGCTTCATATTCAATATTAACGTATGTTTCCCCACCTGAAATTGATGGCCAGCAATTAACTGCAAACAACACAAGATATAAACAGATATTAGATTCTCTATCCAGGTTAGTGTTGTACTTCTTTTATGCTACACCATTTGTGCCTTGAGAATAAATTATAAGTTAAATCAGGCAGAGATGCCACTTATGATTTTTAACTTGTTTCATATGTGTGTTATTAATTGGGTGAATGTGTTTTAGATAAATCAAAATAGGTTTTAGACCATAATGTTAAATTAAAATAATAATTTTCAGTAGCACCGAGATTGCAGAAATAACTGAAAATATTTCCAAATAAAATATTGAACATATTTATTTAGTCTAGAAACTTACTACTCAAAGGGACGAGTGCCTCATCTGCACTTTGCATTCTCCACTTTAACAGACCCACTCCCAGTGCATCTCCAGTTGGACCAGCAGGAAAGGGCCTACTAGGATCCTTGAGTCCCAGCAAATTCTCATTCGAAAATAACTCCTTGTTAATGTTTGGGTGTGTCTTGAATTGAAACCCATTATTTGCTCCTGTCTCTATCTGAAATGATATAGAGTTTAAACAACTGTCCAACTTGTTCCGACCTTTTAAATATTAAAAACAGCATTCTTTGCTGCAAGACACAAAACTTGACAATTTCATCACATTTCCATGCACTGTTCAATTGCAGAAAGTGAAGATAATAATTTACATACCTGGACCTGTATAAATCCATCTTCCTTCTGCAAAATTTGAAGAGCAAGGGTGCCTTGCACTTCTAAGTTATTCAAACCACCATCACGTTTAAGAACCACACTAAGCTTTTCTTCAACTGTTATGGCAATAGGATCTGTGGCTACAGGAACAGAACTTCTAGATTGGCCCACAACAGGCTGGACATCCTCAACAATGACTTCTCCTTCTGCTTTCAAGGATTCCAAAAATTGGTTTGTTCTTTGAGACTTTCCTAGCTGCATTCCAAAACCCTTTGAAGGGACAGTAGCAGCTGATGATGGTCGACCTACATCATAGAAAAAACACAAAATGAAGAAGCATGATACCTGGATATTCAAAATAAAAAGAAAATCATCAAATGTTAAAGTGGTCTTATTATGCTAGATATAAAATTTGGAAATAGTAAATAACCTTTTGGTTTGCTTGAAAATGAATCTAAATCCAAACTTGATCCATGAGTAGAGTTGCTCCCGAAGCCACCTCCATTGCTTGATATACTTAGATCACCAAAACCACTCTCCAATCTGGTTGAACCAGTTGATTGCAATGACATTAAGCCACCTTTATCAGATCTGTTCCTATCAATCTGTGACGCAACAAATGACCATAAAGATTCTATTCACAAAGTAAATAGTTTTTTTATTAAAAGCAAACAGATTCAATTAAAAAACATCTAACATCATACCCTGCTTTTATCAATCTCACTTGCTTTTCGCTTCATAACATCTTTAGTCTCGTTAATCTTGCTTTGCATTATCAGCTTGTGAAGTCGTTCTTCATGGCTTTCCATTTCACAATATTGCTTGACTTGTGCAATTGTCACACTTTCCTTGTGACCTGTTGAGATAACTTCATCAAATGCAAAGATCAGCTCAAAGGCTGTGCTGCAAACACCTTCTTCATCTAATGAAGTCGAGTATTCAGGCACCTAAAAAGGATTAAGGCATTCGCTTATAAAATAACAGAGCAAGAAATGATCCAAGGCGATCCAAGATTTTTTTTCCAGAACACTATAATACGCATAATTGGAACAAGAAAGATATCATGGAAGAATCAGACTTGAGAAAGGCTAATTCACTAAAATTTTAAAGCTTGTTGACATTACTAAAATCGTTTAAACTGCAACTCATATCCAATGCATGATAGATATGAATTACTAAAATCTTGGTATTTCAGCTTACAGATTGTCCTCCATTGATTAACCTATAATAAACTCACTAATTATTGTGATTTCATCCTGTGTTTACCATATGATGTTTCACCTTCATGAGGAAGGTTGAAGTGGTTTTATTGGAATGACCAACACCTTGGGATGTGGAAAAAAGGCATTTTAATACAGTACCAGATCAAATCATTGAAAGCAAATTCAGCAAAAAAACAAGTTAAGGATACAAGCTTGGAAAGCAGTCTTAAGGTTTCCAGATCCTCCAGGATATTACTCTGCTTATTAGTTACAAGCAACAAATACAAAGCTTCCATAGGCTGGTACACATAACGAACATTCTCTGTCTCAACATAAGTATGTTGTTTTCCGATGCCAACTAATTTAGGGAAAGCCGCAAGTAATCCTTCAATCCTAATCCTAGACATGTCAACAAACTGCCTGGACACCAGAGCTGCAAATCCACACAAGGAATATGTTTAGAAAATATATTCAAGTAACAGAATTACACACCAATTACAAAATATTTCAATAACAGCTTCACAAATTATAGTGTTGTCATCAGCTTATATTTAATATGTGCATAAGATCTGTAAATTAAGGAGGCTTTCACTTTGTTTTGAAAAAGGTGCAACAGAATCTAAGGTGTAAAAACAATTCCTGTATTAAAGCTTCCATACTATGAGCAAAAATGTTATGCCAAAAGCAAAATCTCTTCCTTAGAACAATGGGATACCAATTCATTTACATACCTTTCCCTGTTTTTGTAATAATAGACGCTGCTAGAACCACCTGGATGAGGAAAAACAAAGTACAGATCAAGAACAAAGAAGATACCGCTTTTTAGTGAAAAGCATAAACTAGTTCGATATTAAAATCATTACAATTTCACATGTACAGGGCATTGTCAAACAAAGAAAACATAGGCTATCAAATAATCTTAAATCCAAACTGGTATGATCATCAATCTTTGATGCAAGTTGTTGCCAAAATGTTAGTTTACAAAGTTGAATATGTGCTTTACAACACAGGCATAACCAGTTACAATGCTTGTTATCAGTTGAGAGCTGCATGATGATAGTGTGCCTACAATCTGTTATCCAGGACAATGTGAACTGGATGGAAAATAAACTATGTACGTGCACTAGTCTTGTAAGTTGCAGAAATTTGCAACCCTTCATGCAATTTTCACTATTCAGTCATGCCAATTTATTTCATAAACTAATTTCTTGCATCTAGTATCATGGTTACCAAGATACTTGAATACCATTTTAATAATTAAGGTTTTTGGCATGCACCTAAGTTATGTGTTTTGACTAGAGCTTCAAGTCAAAATAATTACATGGCCAACTTCTCCACCAAGTACATGTAGCTGGTAGAGGAAGATGGCAACGGTCTGCGTTTTGGCGCTGTGAGCTAGGGCCTGCGTTTTGGTCTCTGTTTGTCACGCGAGAGTTGGACTGCGGGGGTGAGTTCACGGACGGCTGGTGTTTTAGTTGGGGGGCTTCGCGGGGCTGCGAGCCCATTTCATTAGTTTTTTTTCTGCAGGGATTTTGTCCGGCCGGTTCCGATTTGGTTATCGGTGCTGGTTCGAAGGGAAATTCTGAGTTTTCAGGGCTTTCTTTGTTCTTGTTTTACATGGCAAAGCAAGGGGAAACCTCGGGGATGAAAAGCCACTCATTTCGAGATGTGGCTTTCGGTGGGGACTCTGCTCCAGTGGTGCACTCAAACTCTTATTATGGTTTGAATTATGTGGGAGAGAACTCACTACAAAGGGATAGCTTCAAGCCATCAAAGATTAATGGCTCCTTGCACGGAGTGATACTAGACCAGTTGTGGTGACTCAACCTGATGCAGTTGAGAAGGATATCAACCATCTTTCCAGTCATGCCTTGATTTGTAAATTTATGGGGATTCATCGGTTTTTACCTTTCTTGGAATCGTGGACACGCTGCACATGGAACCCAGAAGGGGAAATGGAGGTTCTGTTAGCTGCAAATGGTTACTTTCTGGTTATTTTCAATTGCATGGCAGATCGAAATAGGGCCTTTGAAGGGGGACCATATTTCTATAATCAGGTTGGGCTATTCATTAAGCCATGGCATGTTGGATTCAACCCTACTGAGGAGCTTCCTTCGCATGTCCCAGTCTGGGTTAGGCTTTTGTGGTTCCCACTAGAATTCTGGAGAGATGATATCTTTAACTTGGTTGCTGCGCAACTTAGCAAGCCAATAGGTTCTTCTAGCAAACCATGGAAAAAAGGTAATCACCTATTCCTGTGTTTGTGTTGAGATAGATTTGAGCAAGCCGTTGCCTGATTCTATTGAAATCCGCCTTGGATCCAATTCTTGGATTCAATAATTAGATTATGAAACTTTACATTTTCGTTGCTGCCTTTGTCATGAATATGGTCATTTGCAGTGAATGTGTCTGAAATCTAACCATGAAGGGGCAGCCAACATTGGGTCATCTCTTCCAGTCTCAAGGCAGGATAAAGGAAAAGCCCCTATGGTGGAAGATAAAGAGGGCTTTCTTCCAGTCAAGGCAAAAACTAAGGGCAGAGGACAGAAGAGAACTCTCAGAGAGAGGCAACCAGGTGAGATTTTTAGTAGGTTTGAGGACCTTGAAGAAATGGGGCAGTTGGATGATGCTTTGGCGGGCATGCCTCTAGGTTCGTATGCTCAAGGTACAATGCAAATGAATGTGGAAGAAGCTAATCCCCAGGATGGAACTCAGGATACAGCCTTTGAAATCCATATAGATACAGATTTACCCCCAATGAACATTGGTCCTACGGAGGATGCTGGATGTCAGGAAAAAGGTATAGGCCTAGATCTTCCTTGCTCAAGGGCAATTCCAGAAAAAGAATCTTTGGATGGCAGTAAAAGTAAGGGGACCCAAATAGCATTAGGACTTCAGCAGAAACTTTTTAAGAAGATTGTTCCTGAGAGAACCCCTGTAATTAAGGGGAGGAAGAAAGATCAAAAAAAGGTCAAGTTAATCGGTGAGACAATGGTTGAGTTTGCCTCTGTTAAGACCATTGATTCCCACTTCTCTCCTTCTCAAAAATGATTGTGGTATCTTGGAATGTAAGGGGGTTGAATAGCATCCCTAGAAAAAGGCTATTCGTGAATTGATTGCTTTTCATTCTCCTGATGTGGTGTTTATTCAAGAATTTAAGTTATCAATGGACGGTATGCTAAATACGGCCTCCAATATTTGGGGCTCACGGCACCTCTTGGGGTTTAGCGGTTCTTCGGGACCCTTGAAAGCTTGTGCCTCTTTGGTGGATATCCAGCAGGTCTGTGATTTCTATTGTAGCCTTGAGGCCATGGGTTCGCTGCATTTTTTATGTATTATAAAATATGTATCCTACTCATTAATGTGTATGGTCCTACAGATTTTAATGGTAAATCTGTATTATGGTCTCATATCAAATTCATCCATTCTCTTGCCCCATTTCATCCATGGATTATGGGGGGAGATTTCAATGCTATATTAAGTTTGGTGAAAATAGGGGTGGTATTCCTAGACTTGATCCTTCAACAGAGTTATTAAGGGCTAATATTGAGTTCTTGAGGATGGTGGATGTACAACCTTCTAATGATCTGTATACTTGGAATAACAGAAGTTGTGGAAAAGAAGCCATTGCAGAGTGTTTAGATAGATTTTTTGTTTCCTGCTACTAGATGGGGGATAATTGAACAACTAGCTCTGAAATTTTGGATTGGAAGGGATCTGATCATTTGTCAATCAAGCTTATTGCTTCCCACTTTCAGGTTATAAAAAACACGTCTTTTAAGTTTCAACATATGTGGCTTCATGATATGTCTCTTCAAGATCTCATGGCAGAATGGTGGCAGGAGGGGAGGTCAAGTATCAATGTTCTCCTTTGTTAAACAACTTCAATTCGTCAAGGATAACCTCAAAAGATGGAACAGGTCATGCTTTGGCAATATTTTTTCAGAAAGAAGGCAGGCTCAATGTCGGCTTGACACTATAACCCGCATTATAAGAGATCAGGGCCTCTCTGAAGATTTGTATATAGCTGAGGCTATGACTGTCAGAGAGTTGGAGGAATGGGAGCTTCGTGAGGAGATTTTATGGAAACAAAAGGCTAGAGTGGATTGGCTCCAGGAAGGTGACAGGAACACAATGTTCTTTCACAACTTTGTTAAGGACAGGAGACATGGTAATGCTATTACGTCCCTCATTTCTCAGGAGGGTGTTCAACTCTTTTCTAAAAGAGAGATTGCTCAGGAGGCCATCAGATTCTTTGGGGCTTCAATCTCTGAAGATTCGGTTTCGGCTAATCTGGAAGAAAGATTAGTTCTTGATTGTATTCCCACCATCATCTCTGTGGAGATAAATGAGAATTTATGCAAACCTATTTCCTTGGAGGAGGTTGAAGGGGTGGTGTTTGGAATGAAAAAGGGTAAAGCCCTTGGCCCAGATGGTTTTCCTATTGAATTCTACCAAGAGTTTTGGAAGATTATAAAATGGGATCTTTTGGATGTAATACAAGAATCTCACACGAACAAGCAAATGCTAAGGGCTATGAATGCTACTTTTCTTGCCCTTATTCCTATGGAGGGAGTCCTTATTCCTAACGAGGGTGGCTACCTAAATTGATTTCAAAGGAACAGGGTGGCTTTGTTGCTGGTAGACAAATTCTTGATAGGATTGTTATAGCGTCTGAAGCAGTTCATTCTATGGCAACTTCAAAGGAGAAGGCTATGTCTATTAAGCTAGATATGGCCAAAGCTTATGATAGAGTTAAATGGAGCTTTATACACAATTTTGGAAGCTTTTGGGCTTGTTGAAGATTGGATTAACTGGGTCATGAGTTGTGTTTTGACCCCTTCTTTCTCTATTATAATCAATAGTGAGCCTACTAAACTTTTTGGTGCTTCAAGAGGCTTAAGACAGGGTGATCCTCTCTCCCCATATCTATTCATCCTTATAGCGGAAGGTCTTGGAAGACTGATTGATTCCAGAGTTAGGCAAGGTTTGATTAGAGGTTGGGATTGGGGCAATGGTCTTTCCCCCTCTTCCCATCTTCAATTTGTTGATGACACAACTCTGATGGGTGTGGCTAAACTGTTGTAGGCTACTAATTTTAGGCAGGCTCTTGATATCTACTTGACAGCTTCCGGACAACAGATTATTGAGGATATGTCCTTTATCTACTTCAACATGTCTCTAGTTGTTCAAGCCAGGATTGCCAGGGTTCTTAGATTCCAGATTGGTGTGCTTCCTTTTGTTTATCTTGGGATCCCTATATCTGATCACCCTCTAAATAGAGCTTTTTGGCAAGATATTTTGGATAAGCTACGCAAGAAGGTGAGTCATGGGACTTATAGATGGTTGTCTTTAGCTAGGAGAATGATTCTCTTAAAGTCTGTGATTCAAGCCCTCCCAATCTATAGAGGTTTTGTATAGACTGCCCTTGTAAGCTTCATTAAGGAATTTGATTCGTTATGTAGACAATTTCTCTGGAATGGTAATTTGCTTTCTTCAAAGTGGAGTCTGGTAAGATGGGACTCTACCTGTAGGCCAATACATTATGGTGGCCTTGGGCTTCGGCAAGCAGGTATGAATAGTTGTGTTTTGGCTGGCAAGTTGTTCTGGAGATGGTGTATCTGCCAAGAGTATAAATGGGCTAAAATCCTTTACTTAAAATATCTAGGGGGGTGGATAGCACAGCTATTCCTAGATGTGGTATGACAGGTAAGGGCTCCATGATATGGAATACCCTTAAAAAAAGAGCTCAGGTGGTCAAGCAGGGACTTTTCTGGATTTGTAATAAAGGAGCTGAGGCTCTTTTCTGGCACGACTCTTGGGATGGTTTCCCTCCCATTCTTTACCAGTTTCCACAGCTTCAGTCTCTAGGTGATAGATTTATTGAAGCGGGGTCGAATAGTGTTGCAGATTTTAAAAGGTACTAGAGGCTTGGATCAGGGTTAGTGGCTACATGGAAAGAACCTCGTGAATGGCCCTTGGGAGGTTCGGCTGAGTCTCGAGATGAGTTAGCAAGGATTTTGGCTGGAAGGCTTTGGGATTCCCTAAGGGGACGAGATGTTCTTGACTAGGGGCCTAACCCAAACGGGAAATTTACTGTTTCTTTAGGTTACTTAGAGCTGGACTGCTTGAATCATGGTAAGGTGATTGTTCCTTGGTGGAAACAGGTGTGGAATAGATTTTTGTGGCCCAAGTGCAACTTCTTATGGTTGGTGGTGCAAAATAGGTGTTTAACCTGGGAAAACCTCCGGAAAAGGGGATTTCATGGTCCCTCTAGATGCTTTTTGTGCACACCTCTTCTTTCAGTGTGACTTTTCTAGGCAAATTTGGCATTTTTGGTGGGGTGTCTGGAATCATGCGTGTGTTCATGCTAATTCTCTGTTGGAACTTTGGAACAGCCTTGGTAGACCACCAGCTACAACCTCTTTCTTCCAAGTTGCCTGGGATATAGGTCCCTCTTTTATTGTCTGGCAACTGTGGTTAGAAACTTAGAAAGGAATCGTAGGATTTTTCAAGATAAGAAGATGTTGGTTCAACAGGTGTGGCAAAGGATAATTATTATGTTGAAAGAAACTTTACTGGCAAAGTGTGACTTGTCAGTTGATGTGGATCTAGGTGACAATTTTATTATTCAGAAATTGAACATTCTGGGGGGATGTTAATGGTGCTCTTCCTATAAGGAGCAAGTAGGTTTGCCTTCGCCATGCCAAGAAGAAGGCTCAAAGAATTGGTAAGTGGTCTCCTCCCCGCTGGGATTTCTTAAGATTAATACTGGTGGCTCCTCACGGGGAAATCCAGGACATGCGGGAATAGGTAGTATTGGCAGGGATAGCCTTGGAAATGTAGTCTTTGTGTTTTCTTCTTACAAGGGACACTACACTAATAATTATATGGAAGCTTTGGCTATTCTCTATGCTCTTGAGCGGGCTGGTACAAGATTGTTTGTGAGTCAGATTCCAAGATTGTTATGGACATGTTGAATAGTCAGAAACTGGAAGGTGTGGATTGGCACCTGGCTGTTGTTGGAAGGAAAATTCTGAGTTTGTTAGTTTCTTTAGACTCAGTATCTTTCTGCTATATTCCCAGAGAGTGGAATAGAGCAGCGGACTGTCTTGCTAAGTGGGCCTCTAAGAAGATGATTGGATGGAATATTGGGAACAGTACTGATTTGCCTCAATATTATGCTCAGACTCTTAATAAGATGGTCGAAGAGGATAGAATAGGGTAGTTCGGGTTGCCTGTTGTGGCACCTGCTGTTTCTTGCTTTTTGTAGCCTTTGTGCATTCTGATTCAATAAATTTTTACCCTCTTTTAAAAATAAAAAGTTATGTGTTTGGAAGTCAGGTTTTCAAATGGAAAGCAATTTAATTCACGGTGTTCCAACACAGCAAACTGAACCTATTGATAATATTTTATACATGATTTAAGTAGATATCTTATAGAGATGGTGGGATTGCACTATTTGCACACAGAGTTCAAGCAATGGCCTCAGACCTGTGGCTCAACCCACACAATTCTTAGATATATGGAAGTCTGCCTCAATCCAATAACTGCAATTGTTTCAACCGCCTTTATTTGGGTGGTGGTTTTGGTAAATTATTATCGTCCATGCTTCTCTCGAGATTGTCTTACAATATGTCATATTCCCTTTCTAAAAATAGCCATTTACTAAAAATAGTAAGTCTGGATGTCCGAAAAAAGAAAATCAAAATGAAATTGACAGTTCAGAAAATATTATCAAATCTGGCATTTTCAGCTATTTTAGGGTCTTGTTTTCCTCACCAAAGATATTTAAATAAATAGTTTCCCTCTTTTTGGTATGGGGACTTGGGAGGCTTCACATGCCCTGTTTGATTGACATTTAGTGGTATTTGATAATTTCGTGAAGTCGGCACTTCATTGGGAGTTGTAGAAGTTTGGAGACACTTGGCAATTCTCTTCTTGGGCGTGGGATTTGGGAAACCAAATTGAGTGCTTGAATGTGGTTTGTTTTATGCATGGTTTTGGCTCCAAGTTTCATTTTTCACTTTGCCATTTGCTCACCAAGCTTTTTCTGTTCTTTAGTGGCTGTCAAACCAATGGAGAAACAGACAGTAGAACAGGATGTTCAAGGTTTCCAGGTGGTCTAAGAACAGGAGTCGGGTGATTACCAAAGCATAGTCTCACACAGAGATTACCATCATGCTGAATAGATTCAAATTTTCTTCACTTGTATGTATATTGTTTTGCAGGGTAGTTTCAGAAGGTTAAAGTGTCTTGTTTGGGATTTCAGTGTTCTGTTTGTTGCAGAACTCTATGGCAGCCTTGAGGCCATGGGTTCGCTGCATTTTATATGTATTTTGCTGTTATTATTCAATTAATACTCATTTGTAGAATTTTCATGAGTAATAGTGCAGTCAACAGTGTGTTCACTGTTTTTGGCTTCAATTTGGGTCTCAGTTTTGTATACAGCAGCAATGGTTGTAATATTGCTGTTTGCAGCAATTTATGATAGCAAATATGATATATTTACCAGATACAAATCGGTATTTTTCATTGCATATCAGTTCTAAGAAGATTTGCTAAGTTCAGTGCTTTAGGTGTTCATTTCTTGCAGCTAGTTTGTAATTGTTTTCAGTTATTTGGACAAAGTTTAATTGAAGAAGATTTAAAAGGGTATCAGATCTGATATATATATTTGTAAAGGGACATTTCACAATATTTAATAACCGTCCCTATGGGTCCCTTCAGATGTGACTTGACCTAACAGGTATGAGGGAAAGCACCAAATTCATCATCTTCTCTAGTTTCAACCTTTGAGTTTTGTGTAAGAGCCTACTGTTGTTTTAAAAAATATAGCTAACATTAGCAGCCATTTACGTTCCCACTTGAGTCCTGGTATTATTGGTACTTCCTATCAAACTTGGCAGGTTTATTTCTGACAGGTTGAGCGTTTTTGTAGAAATAACAGCCCTTTCCATCAAGAACTTGGCTCAGCTAGAAAAGGAAACCTAATAAGAAACTCATCCCTTCCCCAAAAGATAATGTAATGTTTCACCAATACAATGCTACAGCTTTTGTTTAGACTAAATTCAATGATCAAACATGATAACGATCTTTGTAAAAGGTCTTTGATTTTCCCATTTATGGAAATCAGACTTAGGAACAGTCAAAATATGGATGATTGCTGATTGGAAGCTTCAAGATGGGTTAGCCATTATAAACCTTCCTAGAGAGCTTCAAGGTTAATTACCCACCATAAAACTTCCATGAGAGTATTTCATGGTAACATTCACAAAATCCAAAGATAGGGAGTACAATTCTATTGTGCATTAGGTTTCAATCCATTAATAGATTGCTGCAATCTTTTCTTAAACAAAATTGGGAATACCCTAAATAACAATAGACCACATCTCCTAGTGACTAATATAAACCCTGCATGAATAAGGACTGTTATGAATATGGATAAATAGTACCAGCTGACAAAAATGGTGTTTTGTGCGTTTTGGATAAGAATTGGGTTTTTGTACACACACACACACACCAATATTTTGAAATTAACCAAGTTTTTACAACTCAAACATATTAAAAGATGCTGAATGAAGATACAGGAAATGCAGAGACGTGTTTTGGAGATAACAGAGTATAGTAGAGGGGAACTGAAAGGGAAAAATTTTAAAATATTAGAAATTTCATTTATTCATATGATAAGGCTTTTCCCATATACATTACACAAACCTTACTATGAAAAATTTGATCTGAATTAAAAATTCAGGTGAGAGATAACAAAAAAATTTACAAAACTCAATGTCAATCATTTAAGTCTTCGTTGTCAATATGCATATACAACAAAAGGCCAAAAGGTTAAAAACTTACAACTACAAAATGACAATATATAGAAAATCTTAATGAAAAAAAAATTGTGCGTGTCAGTGTAGAGTCATCTGTGCATGTGAGTGTACATACATCTGTGTTTGTGTTTGTATAATTCATATCTGTGCCAATGTTCTAATTTTGTCAATCTCAAAAATCTATCTCAGAATTAGTACATCTGTTATAATTGTTAGAAAAGGTAATCAAACATGACCTTTTATAATTTATCAGTAATATCACAGGGGACGGCATGTTTCCTGCCCCCAAAAATATGAATGATAATAGACAGAAAAATAAACATCACAGTAAAACTAAGGACAAAGTATGTCCTTAGCGATACTTATAATCTCAAATACCTATGAATGACTTGGTACAGAAATGTCAGCAGAGCATACTATAACCATATTTATATCAAAGCATACCAGCTTTACATACCACATGGCAGGCCTCAAGGCCGAACTGTCTAGCATGATAGCCACTTACATCAAAGTGAGGAATATCCTATCTCAAACACAGCTTCAAACAAAAAGGGCATACTAGCACAATTGGAAACCATCCTCAGAGAAATGCAAACCACCTTCAACATCATCAGAAGCTCCACCATGACCAGCAAAAGAATCAAAGCCTTGCAACACATTCAACTCTTTCTAGTCACCAGGAAACATGTGTTGTTTCAACTTTCTTCAACAATGCCCAGCTCTGTTTCTAGCTGCTTCTTTTGTCTTTGATTTTCTAACACTCCTGGCATCTTCTGCCATTTATGGACGGCTGAGTGCCATTTTCGGGATATTTCTGGGTTGTCAATAGATATTGGGGACAGATTGGGGACATTTATGATGCATCTCCTATTGAACAGGTCGAATAACTGAGAGGGGGGGTGAATCAGTTATTCCCACACACTTTATAAAACTTTTACTTTGTTGGTTAACACATAAACAACAGCAATATCAACTTCTGATCTATCGGTTAACCACATCAAGCATTCATAACAGATATGAACGTGAAAGCACAAAAACACTGACACAAAGACCACCAAGATTTACGTGGAAACCCAAAATGGGAAAAACCACGGAGAAGCTAATTCTCATGAAATGAAACACCGGTTACAATGACACCGGTTAAGGTGATTTTTACAAAGGCTCACTGCCGGTTATGCTCACTGCAAGTTGGCTCACTACCGGTTGTGCTCACTACCAGTTGGCTCACTGTCGGTCGGGCTAATTACCCTTACAAATGAATATGGCTAACTATCACTGACAAAAGATGACCTAATAGAATTGCATCTAGCTATGCATGAAACAGTTCAACAATTAAGCTATGTTACTATTACCATCAGTAGACCTGAATGTTGGTCTTCTCTTTATATGTTACTTTCTGATCCACTGCAACTTAGTATGCAAACCACTTCTTGATCTTCAATAAATTACTTCACAAACTTATGCTCACATACAACACCGCCACATGTTCACACTATTTCTCCTTCGGTAATTTGCACTGTTCGCACCACTCCATCACATATGTTCCATCATATGTCTTATATGTCTCAAATACAAAAGGTCCTTTATTTATATGAATATATGACCATACATATGTTGGCCACACCAAACGTGTGTGATGGCCCCAATTACAAAAGATATTACAATTACATTAAATGCATTACCATAGGTCCTAAATCTAGGACACACCCAAGGAAACATTACAACACGCTACACCAAGACCAAATATACAGGATAGAGTGGTCCAGATAAAGATACAAAAACCAATTTGATGAACAACACCATTGTCCAGCTGACAAAAACAACAAGAAGAACATTGCAAGCATAGCAATCACTAGAAACCGACAAGTGACATCATTCAATATTGATCACCAAAAAGCATACAAGTGTACCGAAACATGTAGACTATGAGTATAACCAAGTACACCTGCCATACACCATCAAAACTGTCTATAACCGAAATCTTTGTTATATAACCCACAGCCAACTAGTACATATCCAAAACTGTCAACAACCAAACGATACCGCCAAGATGTCGGTATGAGGGTTTTGAAATCAATGACAACCAATGCCAACAACAACTCAATGGGTCTAACATCTCCAATACATGATGGATAGAGAGACGCATGGAAAACCCCTAGTATATAATTAATTGTAATCTTATTCAAGAAACAATTAAATGCACAAGCCCCAATGTTACAGATATACATCAATAGGAGGTGACCTAATGGAAAGTGTGTTTTAAAATTTATTATGCAATTACATAAATATAGAAAAAGCAATGCTCCCTAGGGATGTGTTCCTTACCTAAAATGACCCCTCCCCCATAGGGAAGGATTTTTGGGACTTGGAGACAAGTAGGAAACAACCAATAGTTCTAAGAGAATAAGAGGGAGTTGAACATGTGACAATAATATTGATGAGTGGTTGATGTTTGATATTGGTCCACTCATTCATGATAATGTAGCAAGCATCCCTGTCCATGAACTCAATAAGTTACCAATTGTAAAACATTAAAGGCCCCAAATTCTTCTATGCCATCCTTCAAAATTTGATATTGGGATTTTGTATGCTTCTTCTTTCTTGAACAATCAATAGTTCTAAGAAAATAAGAGTGAGTTGCACATGGGAAAATAGTATTGATGAGTGGTTGATGCTTGATATTGGTCCATTCATCCATGATGATGGAGCAGCCATCCCCTGTCCATGTTTGTTTAATTTCTTCGATCAACCCACTCACCTTATAATATTCTCTATCAAGGAGGGTGTTGCATAGCTCATATTTCAAAGTGGAGCAAATGAGGGACCAACAACTATTATATCTTTGACCATTTGTTTAAAATAAGAACATGCCATACAAAATGGTATGGTATAGGCATAATTTTTGCAGCAATGGTAGACTCATCCACCTCTATTGATTGTGCATTAATGATTAATCAACCCTGCAATGGTAGTAGTTTTTTGTCTTTCCTTTGACTTCCAAAAAATATGGTTTTGCTAGGCACGCCAGGTTGCATAATATTACTAAAATTCCTTTCTTTGTCTCCACTTTCCCTCTTCATGTGCAACCTGATTACCTTGCCCTTTCTAGCTAGGGTTATTTTTTCACAACCTTGTACCCCAAATTCACTTATTCACAAAAGATGAGAATAAAGCTATAAAATCTTGTGTAGCTGCACTTTTTTTCATAGATGACATAAGTCATAACCATACTCCTACTCCCCCTTGAATTTTTTTTAAATATTTGTCTGTGTTACAAACTGTAAAAGAGATTTTTTGAGATTGAATGGGGCCTTTGTATAGTGTTTGAAGAGTTGAGAAGGGCATTCAAATGGATTATTTGAACTCTCATTTTTTGCTGCACTCCCACTCCCAAAAGAACCCCCACGGGCAGCCATATGTCTATGAGCTCTAGTTCTTTATTCCATTTCAAATTTTATCTCTTCACTCTCACTACACTAATTGCTGCTCATTGTTTTACAGTTTTAGTAAACACCTCTGAAGACCATCATACAACTAAGACTTAAGAACAACTCAACAAGCTAAAAAGCAATAGCAGACTTGGCACTTGGAAAAAATCAGGAAAGAATCAACTGTCTTCGTTTTTTCTGATGATGTGCTTCTGGTATCTTAATGCAGAATTCTAAAAATCAAAAGTATCAGGAAAGGATCAATTGTCTTTCGCAAGAACTTGTTAACAGCCATCTCTGTTTCTGCAAAATGTCTGCAGTTGTACTCTCATGCTCTCATAACCCTGTGTTGTTAAGCAATCTGAGATGACTTATTCTGGGGTTTAATATGTTTGTATGTGTAACATGCCACCTGCTCCAATGCTGGCCAATCTAATGTTTGGCTTTCAACACTTGTTTCTTGTGCCCCCAAGCTCTATGTGTTTTAATTTCATGCAGATGGACATCTCAGTTGTGATGGAACCTGTGCACCATCTGCATGGTGCCATTTGTGACCTAGCTAAAGTTGGATGGTGGGCTGTAGGCATGGATTACCTGGTTCTTGTTCCGAATTATTTTTGCAATAAGCTTTGACATATGTGGGGGCCCACATCATGCAATGACAAAAAAACTGATGTGGACAGAGGCTTGTCTAAAATCCAAAATATGTACCACAGGCTACCCTTACACTGTGTGGACCCTTTTTGTGCAGATTTGACAATACCCACACCTTACACAGGCATCTCATTCTTTCCTGTCAAACATAGAGATCCGTTTGCATTGGTGGTATGACTGGATTGCTGCACAGGTGTTTGTTTTGCTTACTACGGAGCCTTTTGGTGCTAATGGCAGCACACCGCTGTAAAATCAGCATGGTTTACCCATTGGCTGCCATGCTGGTATTTGGGCCCATATTTTCCAGTCAGAGAAAGGTACTATTTCCTTTGGGTGGCTTTTTCTTGCATATTTAGGTAGCAATATGAATTTAATGACTCTAGATGCTTTCCTCTTGTTCTTGACAGTGTTGTTGAGCTTGCAGTGACCTGTGGGGCCATGTGTGACATTGATAATGCCCTTGGAGCCATGTGCAGAGTAATGGCAGGGAATTTCAAACTATACAGCCAACATCTTTGCTTGTTAAACATGGCTAAAGGTGATATTTGTATGAGATATAGATGGCTCCCATGCTATTGCAAGCCTACAAATTGAATGTATTGACTTGTATATGCTAAAAAACTTAAAAATTCTTTTCCACTACACCCAAGTACCAAATCTTGATCCAAAAAGGATTTTCATCCATGTGCAAATGCTCCTCTCTGTTTGCAACTATGCGCTGGCTAAGAAAAGATGCATATGCATTTGAGTTTTCATGGAGCCCTGAATGTACTTTTAGTTGTCCTGCTTCTGTTTAACATTGTGTCCATAAGAAGAGAAGTGACTGACTCGATTACCCATAGGATCTGGACATGTTGCAGGAGCACCTATGGATCACAAGAAGTCACTAGATGCCTCGGAAAGGCTTTTACATTAGATTTGTGTTTTGATGTTATTTGATGTTGTAATAAGGTCCTAAGGACCATTTCCAATCCATTTAAGTCATAACGTAAGTTTTTTGTACCAATTGTCACTCATAGTCCTATAAGGTCCTGAGTTGGTCAAAGATGGTCAAACCCTCCAAATGTAACCAAATGGAGTGGTAATGATGTAATCTGTGTCTTAGAGTCACTTTTAACATGTTTGCAAAGTATTAGGTGAGTTTGGAGTCATTTGTCAAAAAGTTGCATAGCTTTTGCAATTTTTGTGCAAAATTTGCAAAAAGGGTAAGCCCAACAGTTATGGCCATTTAAATGGTAGTTTCAATCGGTTGATGGCATGAGAAGGGTTAAATACCCTTGTATGGGTCAGTTTGGAGGGGGGAGATGGTGTGTGAGAAGTTTGTACAGAGATGTGGAAGGAAAAGACAATAAAGAACAGTTATACTTTCTGAGTTTTCCATGTCTCTGTGACTGTAACAGTCAACATTTATGGCTGTGTACGGTTTCAAGTTGATTCATGAATGATTGTGGATGTTAGGATTTGTAATTACCTTTCATTTGAATCAAATTTTATTTAATTTCATAAGGTTTTGCCAGAGATATTGATGTTTTTGTATGGACAGTCCAAACCCTCATTGAGCGTAAACAGGAAATAAAGAAATTGCATAACTTTTGTTCCAACCGTGGAGAAAGGCTGTAAATTGGTGTGTTGTTTCCTTATGATGTATATTTCAATATTCAAAGGTTATAGTTCTAAGCTAAGTTGCCAATTCGGGTGCGGATGCAGATGCAGGATGCGGGTGCGCGGATGCGTGAAATTTTTTTGGGGGGGGATGCGGATGCGTTTATAATATATATATATATATATGCAAAGAAATACTATATATTACTATATATTATATATACTATATATTATATATTGTGATTAAATTCGCCTTTATTCATTTTATTTTTTAAATATAAGTAATAAATCGATAAAAAATAATATATATTAAATTTGAATATATTATAGTAAGCTTTAAAAAATTTATAATATAGTATATTTAAAAGTTTAATTTAATTATTGATAATTTATAAATAATAAATATCTTATATAAAAATCTAATTGAAATATATTAAATGTGAAACTCGCTCTGACGGACCATAGAAAACTTGAAGAGTCACTGCGCCAATTCATTTTAGCACTCTGTAATCCACAGTTGTAGTTAACATTCTCATACTTGTTCAAAACAAGACATTCATCCACGCTTTTCTTGTGGTGAGATTTGCAAGCAAAGTAGAGAACGCTCTGAACGACCTCTCCCACTAATATAAAGACACAGGAGAACAGGACATGAGCCGTTCCATACAATAGTTGCAGATTACGTATCAACAAAGTGGGCAAACATTCCATGAGTCGTTGAAGATTTTCGACTGTGTCCATGTACCGTCCATTAATAAGCCCACAGGATGCGCCGAGATTCACGTACTATATTTATTCCATGAGCCATTGAAGATTTAACAATATATTAATCGTGTGTTATACTTTGTTTATGATGTCAAAAGCCCTGCTGAAGGCTTTGTAAGCTTGAAAAAAATTTGTTTTCTGGGCATGGTCCCGGGAATGCGCACGGGTGCCCTGTGGGTGCCTGCAGGATGCTCATCCCAAGCATCCGGATTGATAAGCCCACAGGATGCGCCGAGATTCACATATTATATTTATTCCATGAGCCATTGAAGATTTAACAATATATTAATCGTGTGTTATACTTTGTTTATGATGTCGAAAGCCCTCCTGAAGGCTTTGTAAGCTCGAAAAAAATTTGTTTTCTGGGCATGGTCCCGCGAATGCGCACGGGTGCCCTGTGGGTGCCTGCAGGATGCTCATCCCAGGCATCCGGATTAATAAGCCCACAGGATGCGCCGAGATTCACGTTTTATATTTATTCCATGAGCCATTGAAGATTTAACAATATATTAATCGTGTGTTATACTTTGTTTATGATGTTGAAAGCCCTGCTGAAGGCTCTGTAAGCTCAAAAAAAAAATATTTTCTGGGCATGGTCTCGCGAATGCGCACGGGTGTCCTATGGGTGCCTGCAGGATGCTCATCCCACGCATCCGGATGCCTGGGATGAGCATCCTGCAAGCACCCACTGGGCATCCTATCCCCACGCATCCGGATGCCTGGGATGAGCATCCTGCAGGCACCCACAGGGCATCCGCATCCGGAGGAATCCGCTCCCGCACCAGGCCTCTACCAACTCGCATCGATATCTTAGGTTCTAAGTGAATAGGTTTGGTCATATATTGATGATGCCCTAGGAGACTGTTGCTTAAGTTTTAGACTGGTACAGGTAGAAATAATGAATATTTATTACTTCAACATCAAATCCAATGTTGCAAGTGGTGATATGTTGTGAAATGGATGTCAGGAGCCTGTAGATTCCCTCTGAATCAATATGGTTGAGAAATGAAGTTTGAAAATATCACATGTAACTGCTCTGTTAAGACAAATCTGTAGCAGTCATAAACTAGCCAGTATGAATCTGATTTGAAACTCTTCTTTGTAATGCATGGTTATGAAACCCCTGGAAGTTCATTAAAGGGAAGTACTGAATGTCTTTAAGTTTAGACCATATTGGAGGGCTCGATGATATTTTTGTTGAGTCTTGTCATGGAGATTGGAGTCAATCTGTCCTGAACGTCTAATTAGGCCTAAATGTCAGACTACCAGTTCCCTTTTGAAGGGTTTGTTACACATAACATATGACAAGTTTCATACATGTTTTAAGGGGCCAAAAAGGGTATGTAGAAATGTACTCTATTCCATAGGTTGGAATGTTTATGAAGAGATGTAAGCCAAGAGGCCACTATGAAGGCCTAATCGCCAACAAATCAGTTTATCAGTCTCTACTTTGAGGTCATGTTTGAGAAGGCCTTAAGGAGTGTTGGAAATACCATTGAGTTTGAAGGGTTGTTTTGTGCTTAAGGAGTTGCAATCGGTCCCATTGCTGTCTAAGACTAGAAGACAAAGACCTGCTTTTGGGAACATATAACAGTGAATGAATCCATTGTTCTTAAAGGGTGTCAAGGGTGTATAGATGGTATATTGAGTTGTTGAATGTTGTTGGAATTGGGTACTACTGATGTTGTTGGCATTCATGTTTTGTCACTGATGTCAACATATGTTTCTTTGGAGGTTGAACAAACTGGTTGTTACTATTGTATGATGACTGACAGAAAAATATGGATATTGTATGGATGAATCAGAACAAGCGAAGATGATATGTAGAAGGATGTATGATGATCTTATTTCTAAGGTCGCTTGGCTTAATGTTACATATTGGATGAGTTTTACAGATGTTTTAGTGAAGACTGGTTTCTGGACTGTGACAGTGATGTTTAACAGAGCGAGTCTCTGTGTTTTGGGGATATCTTACAAGCGATGATGATTCAGGTTATGCGAGCTTAGGTGATGACAGAAGACATGTTGAGGAATGTTTGGTATGGGTCGCAAGTCGTATCATTGTTGGTGACGTCAGATGTGGCGTATATTCTGAAGGAGACCTATTTGGGGCCGACTTCAAAGTTGTAGCGTGTATTGTGGGTTGCGAGCATAGACTACAGATCTTGGATTATATTTGATGAATTGCAATTGATGTTTACTTGTTATAGGTACCGTGTGTATCTTAGGAAGGGGTTAAATAATTATTTGTATATTGGGAAAGCTTAATTGGCCAACCTAATCAATTATTGTAATAGGGTATATATGAGAGATCTTTTCTTTTGAAAAGATGTGTGTATGAAGAGAAGGTGATTGACAGAGACAGAGAAGTATGGAAGCTGCAAAGCTTGATTGACTGTTGGATGTAGAGCAAAGTTTATGAATATAGTACTTCATTGGAACTGACCAAGCAAAGATAGTTGCTATCAAACAGTTCACTGGATTGTATATTTCCTATATACACTTGTTCGGATTGTAAATCCTTGAGGGTGGCTTTAACCTTCTTTGGGCAGTGTCCCTGGGCAGTGAGCCCACTATTACTCTTGACTCCTAACAGGGTTTGTCCTTTAACAGGGACTATGTACTGTAATGCTGTAATAAGCTCCTAACAAGGCTAAATCTTTTAACAGGGATACTATACTCTTAGTACATTATTTGTGGGTGCTAATTCCCACCGGGGTTTTACCTTTAACAGGGTTTCCTCGACAACAAAGGATTGTGTTATTATGTTGGCATTTAATATGTTATCATTTGGATTGAGATTTTGGTTTATAAAGTTTAATGTTTAATAATATGTCTCACAACTGATTCACCCCCCCCCCCCTCTCAGTTGTGTTGGTGTACTCTTATTCCTAACATGAGTTGCTACAGGGAGTCCTTGAAGTTACTTGNCTGATTCCCCCCCCCCCCCCTCTCAGTTGTGTTGGTGTACTCTTATTCCTAACATGAGTTGCTACAGGGAGTCCTTGAAGTTACTTGGGACTTATGGATACTAGAAACCATATTCACTGATTCTAGCCATAGGGCAAAGGGTCATGATAAAAGGAGATTTGGAGTTGGAGAGGAGTGGCAGAGTATTGTTGTTGGGATGTTACGTGATGAGTGCTTATCTATTTGGGTTGTTGAAGTGTTAAGGAGACTGCCTTGATAGAGAAATGATAGTTGATTACTTGTGTTGAGCTGAAGGAGGGCATTTGAGCCCATTGTTGTGAAATATGCCTGATTGGAATTAAGATGCTTTCAAGTTGTTGATTCGTGAACCCAAGAGCCTCTGCATCAAGACACCAATTTGTTGCAAATTGTCCTCCTTGTTGGTTAACATATTTGTCCTTTGGAAATAAATACATAAACTGACTCAAGATGCCCAGGAAGAAGAACAAATGTTACCAACAGTTGGAGAAGTTATCATTGGATTGATAACCTTCTTCTGAATTGAGAGGTACAACTCCCTCTTGAGATATGCAATGAATGGAATATAAAATGTGTTTTTCACCAAGAAGCATAAAAGACATTAACATCTACCCATAACCATGCAAGTAGATGCAAAAGATTAAATTCCAAGAGTGAATGCAGACAATTAAGACACAGCCTAACTATCCACACCCACGAATGGTAACTAGAGAAAGAAAGAATACAAACTCTTTTCAACAGATGGCTTAATCTGAAATCAAAGTTTCAGAATCAAATGCATACACAGTTTAATGCAATAAAATAACGCTAGAAGTAATCACAAAGAGACAAAGATCATTGTAATTTAAAAGAATCATTAATGAATTCAAAGTTTCATAAGTATTTTCTTCATCCCTCCCACATCAAAACACGGGTTCATAGACCCTGTACAATATAACTGTGTTGAAAAGTAAATTCTGCTCTTCCTTACAATGAAAAATCAGAGAGAAAATCCTCTTTCTTCCCCCTAAAGGAAAAAGAACCCCTACTACTTGAAAATTTCTCCTTAAGTGCTGCCCTCAATAGATTTTCAGTTTTGATAACTGATTTTTTGGAGAGGTAACTTTTGCTCTTTTCAACTTTTATAACTTTTCACCTTTTCACTTCTCGTGACTACAATGTCTAATTCACCACCGATGAATTAAACTACTAACAGCAAGGTATTCACTTAGTACATTTTCTTAACTTCACTTTTCCACTTCTTCTCCATAACTGAATTTAAGGAAATAGTTGTTCTCATGTAATAGTCTCCAAGATAATGTGTTTGAGGAATGAAGTGTCGATTCCTGTACATTTTTCCATGGTATTGTTTCCAAGTGTTATTCCACAGCCGCATGACCCCCTATTTTAGAAACAAATACTTAGTGGGCTCTAAATCGTTGTCAAAATCTTTGCTCGAGTCCATAGCTATTTCACGGGCCTTGAAACCATCATTGGAAGTATTGGGAAATTGAGAATCAGAACCATCAGTTTTGGATACCACTTAAGCCACCACCGCAAATCCACTTTCAATGTTTTCATCATGTCAAGGAATGGATAGGACCCGGGAACCATTGCTATTTTGCTCTTTGTTACATTCTCACTTGTATTAGAAATGGAAGATTTGGGTTGCGAAATGAGGAAACCCCCGGTCATAAGAAGTAGAAGATTTAGAAACACTGTGCAGATTGAACAAAATGCAGATAATTGCATATTCCCAGAGTGGCCGGCTAATGACGACAATATCGCTGAATCCATCCTACATAGTGCGCACTAACAAATGGCCTAATTTTGTTTATATCGATGCTATGATTTTCTTAAGCATTGGCCACATCTAATGTCGTCCAAAACATCGTTTGACCGTTGGCCTTATATGCAAATTTTAAGAGTGCCTTATTGGGTTGTATATGGAGTTGTAGCAGATTCGCTTTTGAAGCTTTCAGCAAGCAAAGCACCACTGACACGTTTACACGTCATTGTGATGCTTCAAAATTTCATTTTCATTTTCTCCCATGTTCATAGTTGGCGGATATATCAATGATTTGCTAAATGCTATACTTGTCAAATGGTATCTGAAACACATAAATGTCCCTTTGTTGAAGCAAGATTTGTATTTTAATATGGCATTAACTTCCGCATGGCAATTAGATCTGCAATCTGTAATCTCGGTCCCCTATATTGAGCTCGGGCCAATAGTGATTAATTGTGCCAAGTTTGTTGTCAGAGCTTCATCAGTCTTCCTTCTGGATTTAATATTGTATTCATCATCAAAAACATTCGATTGAAACATCATGGAAACAAATGCCCTCCGGCATATCCCATTGAATACCGACATGTGGCAATGACTATGCTTCCATTTATCACTTAAATTTACGCTCGATATTGCTTTACTACCGCTCATGTCACTTAAATTCTTAAAAGATTTTCTATGAGCCTCCATCTGATCCCTGTTTAAATCCTTATTTAGCTTCTGAAGTATTGAGCTTGCAGTTACACCATAGCTATTTTCTTATCCCTTTTTTTTGCTTTATTGAGCAAATTCCGCATATAAATCATGTATTCAAATTTCAGTTTCAATCTCTTCAACAAAAGCTTTCTGGCACGAATCTTCAATTGCTTTATGAATGGAGTCCATCTCTTCCGGCCGCAGCTTAAAGCTCTATGGAGTCATCATATTCCGTTCATAGAACTTGTTGAACTGTTCGAACCTAAGAACCTGCTGAACCTGTGAACCATTGAACTTTTGAAGGAGGTTCAAGTTCAATGGTTCAAAATTATTGTTTCATTAACAAATCGAGACTTAACACAAGGATTTTCAAGGAAAGACTTTAAGAGGCATGGCCAAGAAAAGGAAGGATGACCCCAGTCTGACTTAGGAATAATTATGAAAAATTGGACCAAGGGCAAAAATTGGACGGTAGGTAACATCCGCTCTGACTGAGGACTGCATTTTATGGCAAAATGCAGAGAACTCTGGAACATCTATGGTAAAGAAGAGTACCTAGCTTCATTGGGGAACAGAGTCAAAGAAAAGCAGAGCACAGGGAGTTGCCTGCAGAGGGCGGAGGGGAACTGGGCAAGAGATGAAAACAAACACAACAAAACCAGGAAGCCAAGACCGACACTAGACTAAACACAACAAAAACTTGAAAACTAAAACTTATTTACAAATATATACAGGCAAGAAAATCCTACCTCAAGAGATAGGGCCAAGAACTACTCACATAAAACCATTCACTGGCTGGGAGAAGTATGGGCCTTCACAAAACAACAAATTGTGGCCATGTGATATGATTATAAACAACTGCCATCTGACGACTGTCTTGATGTTGGATTTCAGATCAGATGGATGAAGATTTTTTATGTACATGTACTTGCATTCAAACAAACACTCCATCATACACCTCTGTGGCCCTTTGAAAATAACCAGTTATATTTTTATCATCTACCTCAAGTAGCTGGGAAATATTTGTTTGAAAGAATTTAGATTAGGTGCATTGTTTTAAATTGACTTTTACTTGAAATCAGAGATGTCATCATTGCCAATAGCATTATCAATCCCAAAATTATCATTCACCAATTCTGCTAATTTATCCTCTTTGGATACCAACTCGACCATAGTTTCTTTTTCAAACAAAGAATCATTAACAAAAACCTGACCACTTTCACTTTGCCCGTGCATGATTATATTGTCATCATTTTTAAGAACACACTATTCTAGTTCATTTCCATCATGTGGAGGGGATAAATTCATGTTGGCTGATTCAAGATCATAAAATTCAAAAAGAGGATTGTCCTTGATCTTGAAATCTTCGCTGAATTCTGTAGGTAAATATAATGCATTCACACTACCCCAAGTAAATTTGTTATCAAGTTTTTCCAATTGCTTCCCCACTGCTGTAACATCAATCATGATTTCATTTTGACACATTAAGGAAGCATTAAAAATCAAAGATCTTTTTTGCAAATCACAGGATAGATCATCCTTCGGGTATATAGCTGAAGATGCTGGTTTTTGGGCATTACTTTCTACTATCATGGGATCAAATTTTATTGAAACCACATCTTCTATTGTAGCATAAGCAAAATCTTCATCAAGAACACCATCAGTTGAGAATACAAATTGTCCATACCTTTAGTTGGCTCAACGAATATTCTCATGTGCATGCATTTCTTTTCCTATTATTCTCTTTTCTTCAATCTTTCCATTAAGAGATTCCAACAATGGTAGATTTATACCTCTTTCGGTGTTGCATGAGTTGCAAGTGAATGCCTCTATTCCCACCTTAGTGATATGACCACTTTCGTCTGATAATGCCCCTTTTTAAGAGGAATACATGATTGCTCTTTTTGTTCCTTCTGCACGCATGACAAAAAAAATTCAGGCTCTTTATTTTCAGCTTGGTGCAAGCTCTCTTTGTTGCTGATTAGGACCCCAAGACACTGATGGTTCTACCAATGTTGGTATAAAATCTTGTTCCTCAAACACCATCATGATACTTATTTTAAAATAAAGTACTGCTAGTTTCAGCCCTTCCTATGTGCACAGTTCAGTTTTATAACCTTTGCAAAATTTTAAGTGGCTCATGCTTGAATCATATATATAGAGGGTTGTGCACAAGGCGTTCTGCTCACATTTGTAACCCATTGCAATGACTTATGCAACATCTTAAGAAACTCAATGCATGATAAACATTCACATGATTATGTGTGAGATTTCAAGTTACATATATAGAATTAAACAGTCTACTGCAAGTATTCCTCCCACCATCATTTGTTTGAATCAAACACCTTCGTGATACTTCTTTAAAATAGTGTCGTGTTAATTTCAGCCCTACCTATATGCATAGTCCAGTCTTATAACCTTTGGTATATCTTAAGTGAGCTCATACTCTATTCATACATTTAGAGGATTGTGCATCTTTGAGTAACTTAGGTAACATCATAGAGAGCCAATGCATGATAAAAAACCAGATGGCTATACATGTAAAATCTCAGGTTGTAGATGTGGTATGCAATGTTAACGGAACTTGTCTTTGGGGGTGCTGATTTGTTTCACATCTTTCAATCTTTGGTGCATACACAGTTTGATAGGATCTGTTTGAAGTGAGGCCTAATAGGTCTATTAGTGACTTTTGTGTCTCATTGCTCACCTTGTTGGAATCCTCAAGGATCACCCTCCTATGTTTTTCAGAGCCTAAAGAAGACGAGGAGATGCCCTCTCCTATCAATTGGCCCAAGGCAGTCCATTCTTTGCTAATGAACCCTACCTTTCCATCAATATATTCTTGTTCCCCATAAGCTGGTAATGTATGTATTTTAGAAGAATGGAGCATGCAACTTTAAAGTAATAATGCTGACTATGACTCATATTCTCAAATAATTGAAGTTTTTACCTTCATATATTTCAAATTTTCAAAGTGGTTATTTATCTTTCCAAGGATCTTCCATTTTCCTAGGCACTAGTAGGCACTTTTGATGCATTGATAAATTGTTGGGTTTGTGCGTCAATCAACAATGCTAGTTATTTAGGCATGCAGTAATGAAGCAAGAAGTGGGAGCCAATCAGATGGTCAATTCAAACAAGAAAGCAATAGGCAGCAACAAGTTGACCTCAATAATCCACAAGGCCCTCAATTCATGCAAAAGGTCTAGGCCTAAAAGAAGCAACAAAAATAACTTTCCGGCAAACCCTAAGGCAGTAAAGAAAATGGTCAAATTATGGGGGAATAAAAGGGAATATACAAAACGAGTAAGACTGAAAAAAGAGGATTCTATGCAAACTAGAAGGAAAGAACTGATTTCGCTTCATAGGCTTTTAAAAAGAATTGCAGCAAAAAGACACAAATAAAGAGAACAATATCACAAATCCTCAATGGCTAGAGTATGCAAAGCAACTATATGAGAGAGCCCAAGATAAAGACATCCCTCCAGTATTTGATTCAAGAGCTAAACTCTTCTCTTCAAAAAACATTAAAGAAGGAATCAAAAAACTTGCAATGGCTAAGGATCAAGACATAGATGGTCTCCAAGTAGAATACTTAAACTAGGGCTTCGAAGGCCTCACACTTCACATCAAAAGAATATTTAATGGGGTTATTCAAAATGAGTTTCTGACTAATTGGACAACTAGTGTTATCATCCCCTTGCTCAACATTACCATAGTGGTGACATCAACATTACCATATTGTATTCATCAATCCTCTTTTTGATAAACTTTTTGGGAGCATGATAGAAAGGTGAATCAGTATTTGGGCTCAAAAAGAGGGAAAAGGGGCAAAAGGGCAAGCGGGCTTTAGGCCAAAGCATTCTATAATTGACCATTGCATTAACTCAAAAACTTGATTGAGAAGATTTGGGATAAGGAGGAGATATCTTTTGTTGTTGCTTTGTTGACTTCAAGACAGCTTTTGACATGATACCTAGAAGCAAATTGTGGAGTAGAATGGAAGAAATGGAAATTATGGTACATTATAGGGCTACTGTCCATGGAAGAAATGGAAATTCTGGTACATTATAGGGCAAGTGGTCAATGAATATAAGACCTTGGCCCTGATTTCCAAACTAAACTCAGCTGGGGAACATGTAGAGAAAAAAGGATACAAGGAGGATGTAAAGCCTTATACTCATTACAAAAGATGCAGAAAAACCAAACTATGGGACTGAAAAACTACGAAAACTCTTTTTGGGCTTCTAGAGGTTCTAGTTGTACTATATGGTTGTGAGGTATGGAGTAGCAACACTTCAGCAAGAAATTGGAGAAAGGGAGAGAGATTACAAAAACGTTTAATCACAAATAGCCTCAAGATTAAATCATCTATTCCATATGAGATTTTCTTGGCGAAGGCTAGGGCTTTTCAGTTTTCCCTGTTGAGGCATGAGCTATGTCCCGGTTGCTAAGTGGTATAGGAAGATTTGAGAACGTGGAGCTGCATCGCTAGCCAAAAATGGCAGTAGTAGAGAAATTAGACATAAGGATGAAATAAAACAACAAACGAACGAATAAGTGGGGTATTAGCATAAGGGGGTGCCCAAAATAACAATTGCGAAATAAACAAGTACATGCAAGGAAAATTCAAAGAAAGTAAGTGGGCAGGGCAACTTGGGAGGAACAAAAAAAAAATACATCAAACATTTCAATCCCACATATGATCCTACACAATAGAACCACATGGGAATGGAAATAAAATGGAAAGCAAAAATGTTATCACTCAAATTAAAATAACAACTAGTTCACATCAACTTAGATGTAAAACCAGAAGATGGATGATACCTAAAGAAGAGTGGGCAGAAAGAAGATGTTGTTGCACTGAAGGAGCAGTGGAGACAGAATGACATTTGCCATTACATCATGGAGTGTTCAGCCTACAAGGATATTTGGATCAGTTGCAATGAGACACTAAACATGAACACCTTGAATAATCTATTTGAAGAAGAAACGATAACAAGGGTTGCAGACTTTGTTATCAAGATACACAAAGGAAGATCCAAGATGCAGAAGGAAAAAGAGCTTTAGGTAGCGTGGTGTTTTGGGCTTTTCTGTTTCAAGCTTTGCACGCTTGTCTGTTTGCTGGCTACCCGTGGGTCCCATGGGCTGTTTGGCATTGTGAACATCATTAAAAACTCTCATCCATTCCTTCAATAAATATTGCTGATCATTAGCCTTGCGAGAAAACTCAGCATCTTAGCCATAAAGACAGGATTTTGAAGATAACAATGCTACACCTAGAGGAGCCATGTAACAATGAATCTCATCTAATCTACTAATTATTCAACAAGAAAACATAAACTTGAGGAAATGGCCAGCACCAATGCTGCGGCCTATCAATGACAACATCGTAATGAGTCTGCACAAGGGATTAGAAGGTTTATTTCCAATCACTTGTCAAATTAAGATAAAGCTTATCAGATTTAACTATCTTCGCAATAAGTTCCATCAAGCAATTCTGTTTAAACAAGTCAAACAAAATTTCATCCAATTTCTTAGATGTTATCTCGTTAAAATAGCTGGTAACCCAAATGAAAGAAGTCACTAGTAACTAACACAAAAGTAATCATTCTAGTGCATCCTTCACTGCCAATAGAATTAATCCATTTAGAGAAGCCTGAATTATTTATGTCCAACGAGGCATTCCAGCAGCTTAATTTTCTTTTAACAATGGATCTATATCAACTAATTCTTAACCAGATTAAATTTCCGTTGAAAATATCCATCAAATTTAACATTTCACCAGTCAATGTGCTTTTAGTTGTTAAATCTAATCCAATTTACAAAGAAAAAATCAGCAATCTTAATTCCAAAAATAAGGGTGACAATCAATAAGAAATCTACCATTGTGAAGAGTCTGATGATTCCGGATGTCTTTCGATTGATCTATAGAAAAATTTAATGGATGAGATCAAGTGATTGACTCGCAACTACAAAACACCCGCCATTGCGTGACCTTCTGCACATTAAATGATTAAAAAAAATTTAAAAAATGAGCCAAGAAAATGATGTGGGTTACATAATTATATCTTTGTTTAGTGTGCTGTGATGAAAAATGTTGGAGAAAGTGATTCAGTTCTGTTACTCTCAAAATGTTTATCTCAAGATTTTTAAAAAAACACAAACAAAGTCTGATGAACCCTTAAATCAGTATACATGTGCAGAATGATGTGGAAGCATAATGTAGGCTTAACATAATAAACGGAAGTGTATTGAAGTGTTGTTCTACAAACATGCTTAATTCTAGAAGGAAGTATAGTATATAATAAAATTCATAGTGGATGATTTGAATGTAAAGCTTTGCCATACTTTACTCTTTGTAGGACCTCACATAAAACCACAATCTTGAAATGCATTGGAATAAATTAGGAAACGTTGTATCTGTATCAATTAATAGTATTTATTTCCTCTTTTTGATCAGCTATTCTGAACCTATAGAAGAGAAAAAGCTAAAATTGTTACGAAACAAAAGATTGGCTTAAATGAGCGAAGGAAAAACAGCAAAATGAAGTATTTAAAAGAGGGAGTGCAAGTAACATCACATAGCCAAACTTAATTTAAGATCAATAGCAGTCAAGCTTCTTCTTTCTTTCTAATGACGTTTGATGTTAATTGAAAGTTCTACAAGCCGAAAAAAACATGGAGGATGGAGAGCTAAGCAACAACATTGTATGTAGACTAAACAAGATAAAAAATATATGTTTTCATTAATGAACTAAACCCACAATCATAAATGTGAATGTTTTTTATTTCTTTTCATTTTCTACCCTACCAAAGATAGGAAGCAGAAAGCACCATATCCCAGTTGGAAAGAAGCTATTAATTTCAGCCAATTATGCAATACAGTCTTTGAAACATATAACTGAGTCTATAAAAGATATAACTGAGTCTATAAACGATAAGGATCAAGTCTCAAAACTGTTGAGTCTTTCTAGCATGACAAGGTTAATTGAAAGTTCTACAGGCTGGAAAAAATGGAGGATGGAGAGCTGAGCAACAACATTGTATGCAGGCTGAACAAGATGAAAAATATATATTTTAATTAGTGGGACTAAACCCACAATCAGAAATGTGAATGCTTTTTATTTCCTTGCATTTTCTGCCCTCTATTAAGGATCACGTTTCAAAATTGTTGAGTCTTTCTAGCATGGATAGGTTAATTGAAAGTTCTAGAGATTGGGGAAAAATTGGAGGACGATTCAAAATTAAAAGAAGCTACAAGATCATCTACACAATATAAGTCACAAAGTGAAATTTGATGCATTGATTAGTGCTCTAGACATCACATTTAGTATTTAAAATATGGTTGTGAAATCAGATGCAAAAGGTATATGTACAAAACGAATAAACAAGTATATGTACAAAATTTCAGCATTTCAATTCGATCTCTCTATTTTTCCAGAATGTTCTTTGCTTTCTTGTTGCCAAAACTATTATATTGGTCTTCCTCTCCTTTGACTTGGGCTGTCAATTATATTTCTCTATTTTTGGCTAAAACTACCTTACTTGTTTTCCTCCTCATTGACTTAAGATGCCAATGCCTTTTGCTGAGTGGTGGAGGACTTCAGATACTTAAATTTTTTATTGATTTTAGACATTGCAAACAACCATATCAGAATAAAAGATATGGATAAATATTAAAAAGGAGTAACAAAATTATATACAAATAGAATTTCAAAATCTATGAAAGAATAATTTCATCCAAAATATATAACACTTCTATTTTAGATTTCATTAGTTTTTTCCTAAGTTGGCAATACTTGTCGGCAAAGGTTGTGATTTAGGGTTCAGGTACAATAGTAAGACAATTGTTCCACCTGGGCATACATATATAGTAGAGTAAGAAATATTATTGTGATGAGTTATTTGTGAGAAATATATTTTCCATTATGACAGTGTATAATTACTTTTATAATTGATTTCATCACTCTACAATAATTGTTTAATAAATAATTTAGGGAAGAGGCGGAGAGTAAAACAGAATAAAAAAGCAAACAAGAATTTTATTATTTTTCATTAAGTTTGAAAGGCTTCTTAAATATATTTGATCACAAGCTTTAGCTCTATTCCACGTACAAAGAAAGAGGTCCATTTCTTAATTTAAAAAACATGAAAGATAAAAATAAAACTTCTTACATAAGAGAAGAGCTTTAACTCTATGTTTCTTGAAAACATTAAAAACATAGTATATATCACATTGCAAAAACTTTGATTATCTAATTGAGCATCTCCCAACCTTCTTTTCATACAAGGTATTTTTCATGTACCTTACAAAAATTAAGAACCGACAATGCAGACTGATATGTGAGAGTTATGGAATCGCATACCTAAGGGTACTAAACCTGCAGCAAGATAGAAGAAGAGAAAAACAAAGAATTGACCCAGAGATAATGTTGAGGCAACACATACGCATGGATTAATAGTTGTAGTTAAAAACAGAAAAGGAAGATGGCAATGGTGGTTGGGATTATTAATTCCAACATGCATAACATAAATGAAGTCTGAAATATGAAAAACAAGATTCCTCTCATGGACTATTTAACTTATTCAAATAGGTGTGCAATGCTTTGCTCATTAGCAAGATGGTTCTATCATTCTTATTATAGTTTAATTTGATAAGGTTGAGGTGGTCTTCTGTAATTTTTTTATCAGTGCAATGTATATCTGAAAAAAAATAGGGTTTGAAAGTAATAATTATACAACTAATGTTCAAACGTGAAATTATACATGTTTTATCTTCCCTCCCTTCTCTTATTTGTTTATCTTAAATCTTTTTAAGCAGTGAAGAAGGAAACCATGAAATCATGGGTTAATTAAAAAAGGCCAAACAATTTTGAACAATCTCTACTTAAACCCTATTGTCACAACTTAGAATAATGGAGAGAGCATATTTTATAAACACCAAGGAGAAGAGAATTTGAAGATGGTATTACTACCTAGGTTCGCTTTATTTCCAATCAATTTATCTTTATTGAGGCACTTGCATGTGGACCATTCCTACACTGACTAACAGGTGGAAATTAATTTTACCAAAGAGGCAAATCTAATTTTATCTCTACGGATGCTCTTGCACGTAGATGAGTTCTACGCTGAATGACATGTGGACCTCGCAGTAGATAAGGGCAAAAAATGTGGAGATTAAAATAATACGTGGAAGAGATCATGATGAGTACACGAAGTAGGGAGGCAAAGAAAGGAGGAATACTAACACCTGTTTTAACTCCTTACTGCAAATGGTCACCTGCATGAGTCTAATTTTTTGGGCCACTTAAAAATAAACCACTTGTTTCTTTTTCTGTTTTGGTGGGCAGGGTGTCGATCAGTTTAATGGGAATTATTGGATGTTGCTCCAAGGAGTACAATTAGCTAAAAGGATGAAAACCAATAAACTCAAATTTGTGTGTGGAAACAAGAAAGTAGGTCAAAGATGGTATAATGGGATTAAATAAAATCAATAATTAAAATGGAGAAACTGAATTGGCCAAAACAAGCGGCCAGGCTATGGTATAATTCCTAATTTGTTCAAGGCACCCAATTTTGTAGGGTGGAATGCATTGAATCTTGAAGGAGGGGGAAAATGGTGGTTAATTTGGATAATTATAACAGGAAGACTCGTAACAAATCCCTTTATAAATACACATCTCATCAGTTTAACATTCACAAAAGAGTCTAGAAAAACAAAACCATAGATTGCGCATACTTTGAAAATTAAATCTATGGCTGTCTAAAAACAACAAGAAAAAAAAGGTGAAAATTGTGGTTGCAGTGAATGAAAGCCAAGAGAGTATGTCTGCATGTGAATCAAAGTGTCTACTCTAGAGACACAATTTCAAGTACCTCCGAAGCAGAATTGAAGTGATTGAGTAAATTCATACTATGGAGAGAGGAAAATACTTGGAAAAGTCATGCAACAAAGCTTCCCTTAAGAAAAGACTAGTTGTTCGACCAGAAAGTCGGAGATGCAACAGTTTGAGGGGAATAGAAACCCATATCCCAAAAGGCCAATGTCTGCTATTACATACATATACAAAATGACAACAGATGAAAGAATCAGCCCAAATTTAATCTCCCCAAATATAAATTTGAATTCAACAAACCTGTAAAACCGACTGTAAAATCGACACACTACACTGTGAATGGTTTTCTATAACAAGCCTATACACATTACCACTTGGATATGGGTTTTAAGCCCTAACAGCCGCTATCCCCCTTACAAACCCGCTTGTGTATGAGATCATATACATGGGCGACGCAAATCTAATTACAGGAAAATAAAACAATCCAAAGAAATAAGACAGTTTTCAAGATCAAGAGGCGGCAAGGTCGAATCAAGCTCTGACTACGTGACACTAAAGCCCTAAAATTATCAAGAAACAGAACAAAAAATTGATTATCCTTGCACACAGATCAGAACCAAATACATTGCCAACAATGAATAATTTTTTTTATCCTGGCACACAAATCAGAACCAAATAATACATCTCAATTAGAAGGAAATCAACCAAAAGAAGAGAAAACCTGTTGCAAGATGTCTTCTGCAATCCTCTTAAAAAAGCTGGAAATCTGATCCCAACAGAGCTTGAGTGCGAGTGTTGAGGAAATGAAGATTTGTGTCCCGTTCGTTATTTTTCTTCCGATCTCCGTCGCCGTCGCTTTATGCTGTCACCGTTTTTTTCCGCATTCCCCTTTTGCAGCGGCCGCTTTTAACTACGGGTAATTCTGAGCACTATCAAAACGTTCGCCTAGATGTGTAATTGGGTCTTTTCCCCTACTCATTCGCGGCCTAACCCAATTTTTTTTAGTGAATACATACACTTAATTTACCTATTCACATATAAATATTATATTAAAAAGTTAATTTTTAATTTAATTATATTAGTTACACTTATAAATCTTATATTTATATATATTATTTACTAGCACTTGCATCTGAAGGAAGTGCAAGGGTTACGCTGATAGGAAATTATAAATTAATTAATATGTTAGAGAGTATAATTTACTATATATTAATTTAATTTATAATATAATAATTCTTTTAATACAAATTTGATATAAAGACTTAAATTTAGGTTAATGATCTATCTTAATACTATCATTTCTCTCTCTCAATTTTGACTCATGTTTTTAGTGGTATGTTTCGTTTGATAAAAGATCTTATATTAATGAATTTGGTCCTTAAATTAAGATGAAGTGCATAATATTTAGAATAATTATTTTATAGTTTGTGTACCTAGAATTGTTCTTATTTCAACAGTAATTTATGGTTACTACTTTTTTGGTTTTTTCTTGGGATATGTAATTTCTATTTCTAGCTTAATAAATATCTATTTTTTCCTTGGAATGCGAAGATACATGCATTGTGTGCCCTCATTGTTTCTTGACTCCTCCAATGCAAGGCCATTTTGTTCTCAAAAGAGGGATTTGTTGGTTTTTTTAGTTGTTTTATTTTAATTAGTTTTTTTTGCATTGGCTTGCAATAAAGAACAATATTTGTTTATAGCTTGTACATATCTTGCTTCTAAATCTATATTTTTGGTTTTTTTAAGTTGTTGGCAATAGAAAGTAATAGGTAGGAGATATTTTCCACAGCACGTCAAATTAAGTCAAATTGTGATATTGCTATCAGGATTCAATTGTGTAGATTTTGAGTCAAACTCATTAACCCATGATTCATGAGTAGTGGTTCACAAGAACCCATCTCTCATGAGAATTAATGGAACACTTGGCAGTCATTGCATCTAGGTGATTCTCACCTAGATGGGTGACCTCTTGGGAAGTCTCAAAGCTTCACTTCTGCGAGAATCACCTAGATGCAATGAGTGTTCCATTTATTCTCGTGAGAGATGGATTCTTGTGAGCCACTACTCGTGAATCATGGGTCAATGAGTTTGACTCAAAATCTACGTAGTTGAATCCTGATAGCAATATCACAATAGAAAGTATTTTTTGCATTGCTCATACTCTTAGCAACCTTCTTATTTTGTAAATATTTCACTTCTCAATCTCTTTGCTTACTTGTTATTGGAGATCTTTTTAATTTGCTAATTCTTGGGTCTTAGCTCATCCAGAGTGTGATTTGAATAAGCTAAAATTGACTACAAGGTATTATAATATTTTCATTATCTCTTTTGTGGAAGATTTAGACTATTGCGCTCAATTCCAAGGAAATTTCATAGTAAAATGCATGGGCAAGAAGGATCCATGCTACCATTGTGGGGTTTCTAGTGAGTTTTCATTCTTTTATCTTCTTCATGGTGGGTTTTTTAACTCCTATTGATGTAAACAGTCATAGATATCTGGGTGCTAAGGAGTTGGAAATGTATATGTACAAATGCAAGTTTTGACACTTCTTCATTAAGGGAATGGATATTGTGTATGTGTGGTTGTCAATATTTGATTGGCTCAAGGAAATCTAATAAGTTATGATCATTCTAAGACTTGATTGATTTTATATGTCTAGGCATATTTTTATTTTTCTGTCAGGGATTATGGCAATGTTAAAATCAAGTTTACTGCCATTGGACAATGATAGAAAACAACATTACCATGAAAACATTCAATATAAAAATAGGAAAAGATATGAGATTATATAACTCATCTACAAAGGGGTGCATGCAAGCATCTAAGAAGGTTTTGAGTCTTGACATCAAGATGAGTTTAAAATTCACAAGTGATGCTTTGCAATGCTAGATAGGTTGGTTTTACAATTGCTTGATAGAAATCAATTCCATCAAAGAAATTGGAAGATATCCAATATTAACCTCATCCTAAGGATGGATAAAATTCAGGAAGGGAAATTCTCTAAGAAAGCAAAACTTCCCATAAGAATAAGATCCTGTTATGGCTCATGACAATGGAGTTGTGAATTACATTCACCTCCACTCTTCCATGAAAACTTGTCAGTATCTAATGGGCAAAGGAGTTATTATTGTGCTTTCAAAACCATCAACCAAGGTGTCAAATCAACAAAGACCATGTTTATCTGAGGTTGTGTTGCCTATACATAACATTAATTATACCCCTACCTTAGCTATTGCAAATCTAAGAGCTCAAGATGTCACAAGTTAACATGTTGCAACCTATTTTGTAAGGTACATAAATAGCATTAATAGTCTTCGCCAAAAATTCCCTTGAGCCGCTACACATGATAAATTGGATGGTAATGCGACTATAACTAAGTTTGTCCATAATATGGTTTCCCTGTCTTTCTGTTTATTTAATTTGACATCAAAAATAATTCTTAATATAATGAGTCGAGCAGTGGCTTAAAGAGTTAAAAAGTTAAAAAGTTAGTGTGTTTCTCCATTGTGCTCTCCCTAACTCTCTTAGTACAAGCATATTTGAAAGAGCGCATACTGGACAAATGTGGAAGAAAGGCATTAATTTGTTAGTGCATTTATAAGTTTATGTTGAACCGGTAAATGAAAAGATGCACATGAGCATTTATAAGTTTATGTTGAATTGGTATAAGAAGATTAAGAAACTGGTAAATGACAAGATGCAAAGGAGTTGTGAACTGAACTGAAATAAGTGAGCCTGTAAGGATTGGGATGTTTATTAGGGCTAGATTGAAAGGAGCTAGTGGAAACAAATGCATGGGATCTGCAGTGATTTATAGATAGAAATAAAAAACCTGATCTTCTCAAAAGATCACAACATTGGAATGCCTAGAATCAATTGCAACAAGCTGTCTAGCAATAAGTGCATATTCTGCAATTTATATTTCATAAAATTCAGATGTATGAGTAGAATTTTCCCACAAGGGAACTATAGAGAAAGGAGAAGATTGTAACTAAGAAATTGAAACAATAGTTGTATACACGCCTTCTATTAGTCTTTACCTTTTTTGGTGCTTTTGGGGGATTTTATTTATTTATTTTTGGCCTGTAAAAATGGTGTTAGCAAAAGTGATCGAATCATTCAAGCATGGGCCTCAAAGAAGGCAGGTAATATATTTGGTTTTTCCCTTTTAGTAAATTTTAGCATGTATCTGATGATTTTAAAATTGACAATTGTAGCAATTTTACTTATACTTCCCTCGGTTACCCTTATTACGAAAATATGAATTTAGTTTGGAAACTATGGAATAACATTATCAAGAAAGCATTCAGGAATCAAATTTCCAAACTTTATTAACCAAGTTTTGTATTTCTTAGCCAGTTCAAACTTATCAAACTCATTAAGGCAGAAAATAGATCAATGGACTAGCACTTCAGAATTTTTGTCTTCCTGTGCATTTCTCTAGGTTTTTAAGGTTAGTTGTGGTCTTTGAATACTATTTTAAGTTGTATTGCCCAAAAATGTCTAATTTCATATTGTAATTTAAGAAAAGCTTGGAATTTGACTTAGATTCTTAGGTTTCCATTTTAGATCACAAAATCCCTGAACACTATAAGGTGTAATGCCTATACATCAAAGTCCTTATTTTTGGAGTATGGACTTGTTGGAAAGTGACAATGCAAGCAATTGTTATTTTGTCATTGCTGTCAAACCTTAACTGGTGAGACTATTGTTATCTGTTTGAGTACCATATCTATTGTTGATGAAGAAGATTTAATAAGAAGACCAAGTGAATGGTTGAGTTAAGGCAAATAAAAGGGTACTTGATCAGTTGGCACTCTGGCAAAGCAATTAGTTGCTTATCTTTCAAAGACTATTTTTTTGGTTGTTCTGTGTCGAGCAAGTTTGGCTTGTGCCGAGCAAAGTTGCTTATGCCGAGCAAAGTTGTTCGTGACGAGCAAAGTTGTTCAATGTCGAGCACCCGTGAAATTGCCAAGTGAAAACAGTGATGTTGGCCGACTTACAATAATTGGATTAATGATGAGATTTGAGATCTCTGGCCGACTTAGTTAATTTTATTGGGATATGTAATGTTAATTAAAAATTGATCCACATCATTTAATGCATGGGTAACCGTAATTAATGCATGGTTTCAAGATTTAATTAGAGACTACTTTGGAGAAGTAAATGTAATGCAAAGATGGAATGATCCGTTGGATCTGACCTAACCTAAGATCTACGATCTTGTTTAA
>MU225777.1:90377-155225 GCA_018584345.1 Thuja plicata | reverse complement strand
AAGTTGTTGACTTATGCTACTGCTGCCGAGTAGATCTGAAATACAGAAAGTTTTTATTTGCTACATCTAGACCTGAGGATAACTGATTCACCCCTCCCCTCTCAGTTATTCTAAATTCATTCTAACAGGACTATTAGTCTATTTGGCTATATTTCAAGACATGGAAATTGATCAACTTTAAAGTCTCATTGGCTCAAATGTGGATCTTTTTCATGGTTTGCAGTTTGTGGTTGCACCATAGTAGCACTAATTAAGATTGGAATTGACTTGGCAAATTAGAAGTTTAATTACAATTTAATTGGAAACTTGGAATATTAAGAAATGCTGATTTTTTTTTTATAAATGGGAGAAAAATATTGTCCTTATTATTTCAATTTTCAATCCAAATAAAATGATAAAACATGTCACTTTTCCAACTAGCACAATTGTGTGTGTTGAGACCATAAAACAATATTTAGGTCCTAACTAAATGAGAATGGAATAGATATTTGCTGAAAATTGAATTCCCTCGAGTGTGTTCCAATCTATCCAATTTTGGTTGCTTCGACAAAATTCAAATCTATAAAAAAATGAGGTTTTGAATGAAAATTCAAATGAGAAGAATTTATGCGCAAATTAAAAAAAATAATAATGCAATCATTAATAAACCAAGGTTTATTTGTGATTAAGTTGACCTCAAGATCTGTGTTGATGATTAGAGGGGAAAACCAAGAATCTACAATTAATTGTAATTTTTTTTGTGATTCCCGCTATTATCGTGTTTATGTTGAATTTTGGGAGTACAATTGTTGGTACCTATATGATCTTGGACCAATGGTACTTTGTGAATCTTTGCATTTTTTATCTTTGCATTTCACAGTCCTTAATCATAAAAGATGACATTTCCTCCTACACAAAGTTCAATATTGACTTACAAATTTAATCTGTCTTCAATATTGCTAGTTACAAGCTAGGTGGATTCACAAGGTTTTTCTTAGCAAACTTTGAAGTAATGGGGTGAAGTGTGCCAATCAAGAATCCTATCATAGAAATCCATTTGTGTAGCATTCATCTGATCTTTTGTTGAACTCTTATTTATAAATGAATAAACATATGACCAAGAAATATCCCTTGGCAAGTCTGTTCATAAGCATATCATTGGCTCAAATATGTATTTGTTAGATAACCGTTTGACACATGTATATGTTGATTACAAGTAGCGATCATGAATAATCAAACATCATCACACATCATTAAATCATGGGCTCTAGGAAAGAAATTATTTCATGTTTTACTCCCATTATCTTACCTGTAAAATTAACTAAGACCTTGACACATGCTTGTAGAGTCCTCGCAGCTAACTTAATGGTCTAATACCATTCAAAAGAGTAATTTGTCTCTCAACTTTTGAAAGTATAGAAGGTAACTAATGCTTCATTCTTAACCATTGTCTCATTCAAGTCAAGCTAAATGGCAGTCCATATCACTCTATCATTCGATGCATTTTTTTCTGAGTTATCTGCCACATGCTATTGTTGCTTGAGTTTTTGGAAGATTTTCAAAGATTCAACTATTGACCTTAATCTTTTACTAGCAATTCTTCTATCCATGTGTCCATTGACCATCCATAAGCTACAATTTTTCCCAATTGCAGCCATATGGAGTCAGTCAAAAAAAACTGGGTGATAGCTGGGTAGCCCTTGAACCAAACCCATAATATATATCATAGACCATAGAAAATGAAAAGAAAATCCTCATGGCCAATACATATCATAGACCATATTCTAGGAATTTTGATGTCCCTGGGGAGCCTGTTTCTATTAAATGGCACAAGGAAGGGTTTTATAAAGGATGTGGAGATTTCAAGTTTGAAAATGCTTTTACTATAAAAAAAAAAAAAATCAATGTTTTCTCTCACATTATGTGGTGGGAGAGATCCAAAGGGAGGGGTTAAACCAAAATAACCATCATAACACTGAATATTTTTGTAGCGTTGCCATAAATTTCTATCTTATAATCGTATTAACAAATTCTAGAATAAATTTATGTGAATATGTGAATAAAACCACTTAAATATCCTCAATAGCCCCAAATCTAATAATATTTATCAAATATTCCACAATGTCAGCCATTTAAATGTTTCCATGAAAATGTGTTTCAAAATCACTATAGTTAAAGATTTGGTATTTTTGTAAAGCAAGCATTGTGATACCACAACACTACAGAGCACACATCTAAGGCAAATGCACTATCAAATTAATATAGAGTGAGCCCTAAAAATCAGAATAACAAAATAGGGCCATGATGCCTTGAATAATGTTCCAAACATCACGTTGCAAACGCCATTTGTGAAGCAAAATGGATGGTGAAATATCTTCTCTGATAGAACATTTTTTTGTTTTTTTGACCTGTGGTGTTCATTTTAGAGGAATTGCTCACTTTTAATAGATGTGGATTCTAGATTTTGTTTTGAACCTTCTGCATTACATAGTATGTCTTTTTCCCCAATAGTAAACAAAGCGCCAATTTTTTAACAAATAGACGTTACCAACAGGTAGTAAAAGTGTAGATTAGGCTAATCAAAAGTATAGACAGGCCTAACTACAAATACATAGCAGCCACAAGAAGGCTGAAAGAACATTTTTTCATCCTTGTAACACTCTTTGATTTGGACCAATTTTTTTCATCTTTGAACTTGTATTTAATTTTTTTTTTTTGATATGCTAGAGTTGATCCATTGACATTCATCTTTGATAAGACCTGTAGCTTTGAGAAAAAGAAAGGTAATCTGAAAAGATGTCAGAGTAAAGTAAGAGAATTATAATTAACTGATAAAAATTGTTAGAGATCACAACAGAGCATTTAGTTATTCCAATATGTCTTAAAACTATAAATTAATAGAGATGTTTTAACATTCAGGAGGCTAAAGATTGCCTTAAGGGATAGGTAATCTTATCTTCTTATAGCTTTCGCAGTATGAATCTTCTGCTATTTGTTGGGATGGCATTTTTTTCTCCAAAATTCCTCTTTGGACAAATCATCTGTGGACCGCAAATGAAGTATTTTTCACTTAAGTGGCCCGACTTTTACTCTCCTTCAAATTTTTTAGTGGATTTTTTTCATTTGTTTGCTTATCTATGAAAATGAGTTATCCCTAGTCATCTTTTAGTCCTAAATTTTAGCCCAGGTGATCTTTAGTCCTGAATTCATCAAGATAATATTTATTCACCATTGCAAAGTATTATAGAGGGTAGTAAGTTTCATAGAGGCAATAATCATATTAAGTTGTGAGGATTATTGACTTTCTATAGATATCATATTTCTCAAATATCAGTATAAGTTTTGAAATAGTTGTTGGCGTGTAGATTACGTGTTTGCTTCTCTTTGAACAAGTGATTCCTTTTATTTTGTTGTGTTTGGTCATGAATGTTTCCCAGCATAGTCTTTATGAACACTAGATACAGTTAAGAAGCTTTGAGGCTTTAGGAAAAAATAATTCCTGTCTAGAAATTTTTTAATTTTCAATATGATTTTGTGGTTTAGGTTTGTGCATTACTCCTACCTCCAAGTGTTCTCATGGCTACCTAGGCAAGGCATTAAATATAGAGCCCGCCCAAACATTCCAACAACAACTAAGGACTTTTGGCTTGATGGCTTATCCGGGTTTTATCATACGAGGGTTAATCCACAACAATAAAACACAATACCATATTGAAAATAACAATTTCTCTACATATTTGCAGCATTCAAAAGCTTCCAAAACATTTACAATACTCATTGAAGATTCTTAAATGAAGTAAACTGAAAGCATGTACTACCATTCTAACTGATCACTATCATTAAAAAAACACTGAAAGCTTTCCAAAATATTCATGCCCTTTGTACAAAATTCTCCACAGGAAAATATTGTAAACGTTCACTTGTATTCTAATCAAACACACTGAAACATTCAAACATATATAGGTACAAAATTATTCATCCATGTAGCTTCAAAGAAATATCTAACATTATAAGAAAAGCCTTCAACATTTAACTGAGAGTGCCTACCCAAAAGCCACAAGACTAAATACTTAACTTATCATATCAGAAACCCCGCCTAGCTAGCAAAGTTGTTTCCAAATATTGTGAGAAACCAGAACAACAGAGAGCCTTAATCAACACAAATTCCTTGCATTCCTCATCCTGCTTGATTTGGGACAGAGTTAGAGGATTTTTAAGGAAATAAACTTCTTCCACATCAACCATCCTATATTTCCCTGAAGATTCAGATGGGTCTCCATAGAATTCCTTGACAACTCTCACAATGCCAACAATCTCCTTGGAATTTCCACTATGATTAAAAACAATAGGGGTCTCCCACTTTCATTGTCTGTCATGTTGTTTGGGCCTCCACATTTCTCACTCCATCCAACTGGGATATACCATTGTTGTTTTGTTGATGCTGCCATGACCATTCGTTTGGTTCTGTTTTGAGCAGCCAATATTGAACCATCCTACTTAGCGGTTTCAAATTTCCTTGGTTATGGTGCAATTCAAGTGAATTTCAAAGTAAAGAATCACAGGGGAGATCCAATTAGATTCATAAATCTAAATATTAAATGAAAAATCAAAATATGGAGCAAGAGACCTGATTAGATTAAAAAATCTAACGATTAAATGCAGACTGGTGACATGTTGGCTGGCAGAAAACCATACCGTAAACCAGCGAAAGAAAACCATATACCAGTGTCGGATAGGTTTGGGGTGAAACCTAACATAATATAGCCTATCGGCTAATTAGTTTAGACTAGAAATCTAGATCTACTAAGTCAAGGTCTGATTTTATTGAACTAATTATTAGAACTGGAGCAAATCTAGATGCAATCCTTTTTGCTTTGCTAAAAATCAATGCATTAAATTAACCATATTGCTTACACTGAAAATGGGTATTATGGATAATGTTGGTGCGAGTTTAGCGAATAAGAAATACCCGATTTCCTTATGCCAAGCAAATGCTGAAAATCACTAACATGAAAAGAAATTTTTTGGAACTGTGAAATTGAAGCGCACAATATACCAAATTAGATTTCAGTTCAGCTCATACAGACCAATGATGTACAGGAAAGAACAAGGAAAATGATATATTAGATTTTTGTATACCTGGTGATTGGGATCACCGATAACAACACCAACTTCTATCCCACACGCATTCCCTTTGAAGAAGAAGACGACTCTGTATCATCCCTAATATTTGGAATCTTCCGCTTCAGCTTTCAGATCTGGGGCAAGAAGAGGGCAATTAATGGATATATTGATGGAGGCAATGGAGGAGACAGGCTCGGTGCAGATTCTGGAGAAAATGAAGGGCTTTCAGAAGGCTTCTTGACGGTAACCTTTTAGGGATATGACTAGGTGTATCTACAACATTGTTAGGGCTCGACATCAGTTCAGAGCTTGTCGTAAGCGGAGATAGAGTAGGGAGTGACAATACACATTTGGTTGAAAGTTATCATGAAAACGTGTAGAGGTGGGTATAACGGAATGACCACTTTCCACTTCCAAAATTGAAAATCGGAGGTTTACGCGTGAGACTAGTTTTAGGAGTGTGAGACATGTTTTTACATGTACGGACGCGAGCGATCTCGCAGGAAAAGCCTATAGGCTAATAATTATTATATTTTAATTTTACATTATATAATGTATTATTAATTTACACTCATATATATATATATATATTAAACTAGGATATTATTTTTAATTAGTTTATACAAATTTCAAAGAATTAATTAATAATTAGAATATATTTTAAACAAATTATAATTAATTATGATCTTAATAATAATATTTCTATTATAAATTATATTATTATATTATATTTTAGTTAAAATTATAAAAATTATTATAGATAGTACAAATTTAATTTTAGATAGTATAATTATGGTTATTTCTTGTATAATATTTGATGTAATATAATTATATAATTATGTTTTGTATAGTATAAATTATTATATTTAAATAAATAATATCATGATTATATTTATATAGAGTACATAATAGATCTTATTTTTAAATAATATAATAATTATAATTATTGTTATATTCATTATATTTTATAATATATATATTTTTAAATAAAAGTGGTAGTCATTGAAATTTTTATTAATAATATGAAGAGAGTACATAATAAAAAACAATCGAACAAGGGCATGAGCCTGCAGCGTGACGGTGGTCACGAGCCCTGTTAATAGAGCAGTCATGTGTTCGAATCCCCCAAAGTGTGCAGGTTATGCAGGACGGAAATGGAGTAAATACCGTTGATCGAGGATTGTTCATGGTCCCACCAACTTCGAGGTGTCTGGTTTTTTGTTGCGCAGGTGTTTGTGGTTGCTGAGGTGGCATTTGTGGGTTAGAGGAGACCGAAGGTGTTCTGACCGATGTTGTCGACAGTGTCCTCGGGAGTCATAAGGAGTCTATGCACGGTGAAGGGAGATATAAGGTGACCGCTAGTGCATTTGAGGATGGTCTGCGTTGATTGGAGTGATAAGGTGGGTGCAGTCAATACGGAGAGATAAGGTGATAATGATGTTTCGCGCATGGGAGATATAAGGAGGGCGTGGGGAGTTATAAGGATATGGAGAGATAAGGGGTCATTCTACTCAGCAGAGTGATAAGGGTTCGCAGACGTGTGAGACTATTGACCAATAAAGTGGACAAAACCATTACAAAAGTCATTGACAAAACCAAAATTATAATTGTTGGCAAAGTTGCAAGATTGAATATCAACATAACTATTGGTATACAAAATGGCCAACAAACTTTGATGACATGGAGAGAATTAGTTCTCCCAAATATTTGGACCAATGTCCGGAGGAATTTGAAGCAATGAAGCTACTAGTAGAGGCATGTCATCATCATGCACAGGATGCCAGATAGATCATGTAGCCACACAAGCTGGTCCAAACAAATAGAGAAATTTTTTGCATCAATATACTCGATCAAATGATAAAAATCTAGCAAGATATCATCAATAAACATCGCAAGAAACTCTTTCCCTGGTCTCAAAAACAAGCTCAATACATTATCCATTGGCCACTAGGCCAGTAGAATCCATAAAGCCACCAATTTGGAAATTGACAGAAATAAAAAGAACACCCATCCAATGCTCTAACAAGAGCGGAGAGTGAAAATAAGTATGGCTTGATGTGAGCATTGACAAATGGCAGGACCATGGCATGGTCTAAGAGCAAGTTCATGAAAATTGTCTAAAAACAAGAAGGCACTTCATAACCAAGGCTCGTGGAATTATTTTCCAACCATTTCTTGCCAATTATCAGCCTAATAGTTTTCTCAATGTGAGAGCAAAGCATATCGAAAACTCTGTTGAGTTTTTTAGAATTGTATGGAACAAGGTGTTGTCTCTCCCAAAAATAATAGGAGAGGGAAATTTTGAGTTGTGTAGTAAAGAAACCACCCAAAAAAATATAGTGCTAGAGAGCTTCAACAAAATAGAGCCACCAAAAAATGGTGAATTGTAGCTTTTGAGATACTGTATAAATAGGAAAATAAGATTCATTAACCAAAGTAAGATTATAATGGTTGCATAATTAATTTGTTGATCACAACACATTAAAAAAATTTATGATGTCATGTTTAAACATGTGGCAGTGAGTTGACAAGCTTGAGATGAACAAAAAAAAGTTTTCTTGTAAGAATGAGATACTACAAAGCACAAACAATATAGTGCCATTTGTACATCGCAGTACATATATATGTCAACCAACATAGCAAATAGTAAATGATATAACTTTGATACATAAAAGTTCGGTGTGGCACGAAAAATAAGAACACCACAAGGAAATTGATGAATAAACCAGCAAGACTTGTGAAGAGACAAGTAACAACATCCACAAAACGGTACTCGTGATGAGAAGTACATACAGATGGGCCACCAAATAAGCCAACTAATATCAAGTAGCAATTATCATCCATTTAAAATAATAAAATTAAAAAGAGAATCTTTAGCAACCAAATAGAACTTGTGTCCATGTAAGAGCTCTCTCTCTCTCTCTCTCTCTCTCTCTCTCTCTCTCTCTCTCTCTCTCTCTCTCTCTCTCTNTGTGTCCATGTGAGCGCTCTCTCTCTCTCTCTCTCTCTCTCTCTCTCTCTCTCTCTCTCTCTCTCTCTCTCTCTCTCTGTAATGGAGATTGATCATCTTCCTAATTCATTGGTTTTATTTTAGTTGTGTTTAGATATGTGCAAATGGATGCATAGTATATTTGAACATATCACTTCTCAATTGAAACCTTTTTTAAATAAATAAAATAATTTTCCAAATGACCTGCTAATTGTCCTTTTGTATCGCATAATTATATGCAAAAATTAGACCACTTATATTTCTAATTAACCTTTGACACTTGTTCGTCGTACCCATTTCACACCAAGGTGTGATTGCGAGTATTTATTACATAGTCCTCTACCTAGTTATCATTTTTTGGGTATCCTTTTTTTATTCAAAGTCATGTCGTGCGAATAAATTTTCATTTTAATTTATTGGGGAAAAGTGAAAATCCTGCACTTTCATTTTGCACGAGTATTTTATATATGTTCTAAAATAAGACTTTGGTTTTCTTTGACCTAAATTTCTTCTTTGACTTTAAGACAATTAAAGTATAGTTTTTATTAATTATAATAGTTATTTATTTCTCTTTTTAGTTCATTTTTACATTATAAATTTGATTCAAATTACTTTTATATTAGTGTATATGATTTTAAGAGTTTTAAGTTCAAAATTAACTATGAATCTAGTTTAAACTCCTTTCAAATAATAATTATGTGCTTAATCTTGTCAAATGTTTCAAATTTTGCATATTAAATCAAGTATAAAAAGAAATCACCCTTGAACCATTCAATCATCACCAACATAAATTATCCACCAAGTATTAATCACTAATTACTTTAAAATCACTCGGTACTCCAAACTATTTTTGTTTATTTTTTAATGTTACGTTATCTTAACTATTCCAATTGTGTTGTCTTGGGTTTTGAAATCGTAGGTTTAATGCAATCATGGATGGAGGATCTAATGAAAGATTATCCAACCATGACACCAAATGAAACAATGTAGTGTGGACTCAATGAAGCATCAAAACAACAACATTATTTGTTTATAATGACAATAAAATATAATTTGTTGCAATGAACTTTTAGCATGCTAGGCATTAGTCATTTGATTACAAATAGGCACAATTATGTGTGAATACATAATTCAAATGATATTTTGTTGCAATGTCAATGTTGAGCTTCTAATTCTAAAATCGCTACCTTTAAATGATTAAGAGAAATATTTATATAGCAACTTCCATCATTAGGTGCAATCTCAATCAATCACAAGTAGTTGCATAACTTCATACTAGGTGAAATGTGTCATTGATCAAATTTGTGAGAGGAGCTTTTGGATTAAATATAGTGATTAAGGATTAATGAATCTTGATGCAATTTATATCATAAGCTTCTCCTTGGTGTTGATCTCCAAGTTTTGTTGTCTATTAGTGTCACACACTTAGTCATAATCAAGGCAGGTTGGTCGGTCATCATTGTGACTGAGCCATACCACTAAGGTCGAGCAATGTAAATGACTTGTATAATATAATGTATTGATCGAGCAGTAGTTACTGTCAAGCAATTCAATGGTCGTCGAGTACTTAATAGTTTCCAAGCAGAATGATTGTCGAGTTGCATAGAAGAGTTAGTGTCGAGTGACAACATATGAATATGTCGAGCGAGACAGTATTGACCGAGCACCAGAGTTTACATATGTCGAGTAAGACAACTTTTGTATATGTATTTGGAATGGCACAAACACCTAGGTAAATCATTTTGGCCAACTTCTATGAATCATTTAATGATCATTCATAGACATTTAATGCATTAATTACCTGTTATTTTTGTGATCATGGATCCCTATGTAAGCCATGCAACCAATCAAAATTAGGGATGCATAAGCGGCAAAATGTAATGAATCTAGATTGTTGATCTTGATCTGGATGTTTCATCACTGATCTATATGTGGGATGCTTCAAACCCTAATAGAAGTGTGTATGTGTGTGGATGCAAATGTGAAGAGCAGAGATCAGGTGTATATGCATGTTTTGCACATCTGAAGCATCAAACAGATAAAGTGGAGAGAAGAACAGAGATTTATCAGATTGAGAGATCAGTTACGAGTTGGAAAGAAGAGATTCATTATTAGCATTTGTAGTGCAGTCCAAAGGATCAAGTACTGATACATTCTAGCAAGTGAATCAGGGTAAATCTCTTAACATAGTGGTCATAACAGGCCTTTGTAAATCTCTTAACATAGTGCTTACTTAGTTGTAAGTTTAAATCCTTTAACAAGGTAGATTGTATAAGTTTGTAAGCTCCTAACAGGGTAGACCCCTCATAGGGTAGATCATCATAAGTGATCAAACTTTATAACCTTAACAGGCACACTTTATTACTGCAGTAGTGAAGATTTGTGGGTTTCATCCCCACCCCGGTTTTACCTTCATGGATTTCTGGGTTACCAAATCTTTGTGTTATGTGTTAATTATGGATATGATTAGATGTTAGATATATTACAACATTTCAGTTTATGTTTATGAATACATGGTTGAATCAATTTGTTTTAGAAGTGTAAAAGTTTTGTAGATCTGATTCACCCCCCCTCTCAGTATACTACTTTCCCATATTAGACTTCCAACAATTGGTATCAGAGCATTGTTCTCTTAGAAGAAGTCTAGCCACTTGAGAGTCGAGATCTTGGAAATGGAGGTTTATAAGTTGGGAAAGGTCATTGAGAATCAGAATATTGATATCCAGCTAGCATTGCAGCAGCTTGAGACAACAAGAGAAGAATTGGGGAAATCCTTAAAAGCTAGGAAAGAATTGGCAACTCAGCTGAATGACACTTCATGTAAAAAGAAGACACTGAAGGTCTATTTGACAATGAAGATTTCAAAGAAAGTAATACAACAATTGCAGACCTATTGGAGAAGAACAACACACTAAAAGAACGATTCAAAAGTATAAAGATAGAATAAGAAACTCAATCAATTACACTATGTGAGGCGATTGATTAGAAGAAGAAAAATAAGGAAGATAAGACAATGGCAGAAGAAGGTAAGAAGCAGATGGCTACCAAACTTGATGAAAGGACAAGTGATGTGTAGAAGCTCACAAACAATCAGTTGGACATGGTTAACCAACTGTTATTTGCAAATCAAGAGATAAACATAAAAGAAATTGAAATTACATATCTAAGATTTGAGAACACTCAACTGAAAAATGAGTTGAGATCTGAAAGAGAACTCATTGAGAGTATAAACAAACCAAATGAAGCCTTGAGATACTTTGAGGAACTAATGAGATCACCAAGGAGGAATAATGACACCTCTAGACTTGGACATACTGAGCACCTATCATCCATTGAAGAAGGAGAATCATCAAAGAGTGGAGAATAGAGGAATGCAAAGCTGAAGAATAGCAAACCTACATGTCATCATTGTGGGAAACCAGGTCACACAACAAACATTTGCCAAATAAAAAATGGTAAATCCAATCCAAAACCTAAATTTAATGGATATTGCTTTAACTATAAAATCATGGACATCAGGCACATGAATGCAGGTCAAAGACTAGTAATGCACCTACTTCACCTAGATTCCAAGGACATTGCTACAATTGCCAGAAGTTTGGTCATAGAACTCAAGATTGCAGATCCAATGCAAAATCCAAATGGACATCCAAGAAACAAGGCAATGCACCGAGGAAAGGTATCACATTCAATTGGGATTACAATATAAGACATAGTTGTCATTATTGTGGTGAATATGATCATATTGCAGAAAATTGTATAATGACACACTTTAGAGGTAAATCCAAGAGTTGGATGAATGGAAGTTTGGTCTGTTATAGTTGTCACAAGATTGATCATACCAAGAGAGACTGTAAGCCCAGAGCCCCGACACCTACTATTATGTAGATAAAGAATCGGATGAATCTGACATGGAGAAAGAAAGAAGAAGTGAGCAGTAGTGGACCTAGTGAAACCAAGATCACCCAATCCAATGGATCAGGTGATCACACTACTTCCAATTAAAGCAAAAAGGTATGTAAGGAACTATTTTCTCAAATGCTATATTTTACACTAGTTCCTAACATAATATGTATTAAAGTCCATATCTGCATAAGATAAGATGCATTAGGACAGATCTAAGACAAGAACTGAGCAAAGAATTGATATGCATAATTGATGTTGAGCATCAATATTAGCATATGTCGAGATCCCATATCGACCAAGCTGATATGTTGATCGAGTATCAGTAGTGACCGAGTCACTATTCTGACCGAGTGATGGAATGAGTTAACTGAGCTATTTATTCAAGGACTGAGGATAGTTGTTATCCACCTACCACTGCATGAAGCATTAATTGAAGACCCAATTCGACCGTTTGAGGGTATATAATGAATTTTGTCGTTCATTTTCATTCCACAAAGCGATTAGAGTTTACAGAGCATTTCTAAGGCAATTCAAGAGCAACTTGAGCAAAGTTTTTAAAGATTCCACCTGTGTATCGTTGGCAAGTATTGTGAAAGGTTGAAGACCCATTATTGCCGAGTTACCCAGAATCTATTTCACGAACCCTAATTTGCAGAAATGGCAGCCAGTTCATCTATTGGAGTGAAAAGACAAGACAAGGAAATGAAGAATGTTCAATTGGTCATGAGCAATGCTTGTGCACCACCCAATTTCAAATGGATCAGGATAGTGCTAAGCAGAATACATGATATGAGTATATGGATGGAGAATGGACCAGTAAAGATCACTAAAGATATCATCCACCGAGTTACTAGTTACCCTATTGTATAAGGGAAATGAACTATGCGTTGTCAGAATAAGGAAGATATTGAGAAGAACACTTTAGTCGAGTGGAACAAGAGAGGAAAGACAATTTCAATGATCACAGATCCTGGAATTGACTTCGGAGTTAGAGTGATTGCACACAAATTTTATCAATCGAGCATATTGGATAGTGTCCCATGTATTATGGTTGATCAGGCATGGAAGACAGTGAAAAAGGACCATACTTATGATCTTATTGAGCTACAGATGACTCAACTTGTCGAGAACCTATCATCAATTAGGAAGGTAAAGAGCTCTATGTATAATTTTAGATCCTTGTTAGTTTGCATATTTTCCTATGTTCATAATACTTTTCCTACTATAGGAGATGTAGTATGGAGCAAGGACTGACCTGTAACAGTACAAATTAATGAATTCATACAGTAGTTAGGAGAGAATTTTGACAATATCATGGGTAATTAATTTGTTGAGTTTAAGAAAAAGATGAGATTAAGCAGTAGAATCCCTGTATCACTAGTAGAGAAGCATTATGATGATGTTTTCTTTCTAGTTGATACTAATTACACTTATGTACAAACTGTAGTATTGAGGGTAGCATGGCTAAGGCCATTACCTTATGAAGTAAATAGAGATGAGATATCTGTAGCAATCACAGCTTTACTTGTGGAGGAGGTTGATAAAAATTCTAAGAGATTTGGAAAATATGAAGAAGAAAAATAAAAGATAACCACGAATTTGAAGGTTGCAACCATGGAAAGGAAGAGAAAGAAAATAGTGAAGAATTGAGAAGATGTTAGGAGAAGAAGAAGAGGAAGATGCACCAGTATAGATCACACAAGGTCATGGTGAGGACCAATCTAGTGACTCTGAAGAAAGTGAAGATGAAGATGTGGAAGTGAACACGAAGGGAAAGAAAGTGATGGTTACCGAGTCAACTAAGAAGATGAGTTCACAGCAAAAATCTACTCCTCCTACCACATCTAGATTGAGAACCAGGGCATCTACAATTATAATATCAGTCGAGCCACCAAAGAAAACATTAGTAAAGAATGTTGAAGGGGAGAGCTCAGGGAAAAGGAAACAAGTTCAAACTAAAGCTGAGTCGAGCCACCCTAAGAGGAAGCCGAGAAGGAAATACATTTTGGGAAAAGATGAAGAATTGACAGAAACATAGGACATCAACAAATTCAAAGTTGATACACACAAACATCCTACTACTGTTGATGAGATTTTTCACAACATTAGGAATTCAACAGGTTTGTTTGTATTCTAGTTTATTAAGTTTGAAAAGTTAAGTAAAATTGATAAGGCAAATATAGAAGACACGATGATGGATATGTTAGCATCATACAAGATGACACCATTAGAGATTGGGAATCTAGTCCCTGATGAACTAGAAATTAAGATTGATGAGAGATGGTAGCATGCCATTATGACAGAAAGGCATATCAAAGAAGGAACATTAGCTCAAATTATGCCTAAGTTGACAAAGAAGCAGAGAGCTAAATTCATGGAACAATATAGGAATAGATTCATTCCTAAATTGAGAGCTTATTCTATATTGAAAAATGATGTTGAAGGAGTTGTACAATAGAGCCAAATAATATGGAAGATTATATTTGGATTGATAGTGGAGAAGAACAAGGATGAAGGCACATCAAAACAAGTTGAGCTTGACAATCAAGAAGATATTGATGAGCTTGATAATGTTGAGGATGAGATGAAGGATAAGGTTGAGGATGAATAGACTAAGGATTTAGAAATTGATGAGGGTACACAAGGTTTGAATGTCGAGGAACAGGGTAAAGAAACATTCACAATTCTAGATTCACCTACCGAGGCAAACCTTGAAGTCAATGAAGAGGGAGATAAGAGCAAAGAAAATCAAGCAGATAAGTCTGGAACAGATATCTCTAAATCACATGAAGGAGACACAAAGGAGACTAAGACTCTTGAGACTAAGGAGAAACATAAACCTAAGGAGCAAGAGGCTATTCAAGAATTAGTACAGTTACCTAATGTCACACCTCTTGTACACATTGAAATCAAGAGTGTTGATACACCTAAACAAGAGGTAATTATTACTCAAAAGGAGTTAGTTTCAATTAGTGGTGATACCAGTACCTTGAAAGTCGAATAGAGACCGAGTAGCATCTCACCAAAGACCAAGAAGAAGAAGTCACATAAGAATAAAAAGGACAAGTCTCTGAGCACTGAAGTAACACTTGATGAAGTTATAGTGATTCCAAAATGAGACACTAATAACTTATCTTATGAGAAAATGCTAATCTTGCATGATTTATTGAACATAAAGAGCAAGCAAGAGGAATTGAAAAGGGAACATCAAAAAAAGCAAGTACTACATGAGATTAAAGATATCTTTGTTGATGCATTTGAGTTTCAATATCTAAATGAGAAGGCACCTATATTAGAACAATTGGTTCATATTGTTCAAAAGGTGAACAATAATGATATCAATGCAAATGAGAATCTCATGCAACAATTTGAGAGAATGTTTGAGACCAAAGTACTTGAGAAAGTTGCAGCAAAGCTTATTGAGAAGCAAGTTACACTTTCTGATTTGGTAAGCAACCTAGAAGAAGTTGTAGAAAATGTTCTTTCTTTGCACAAACAAATTTGTGACATAGAATTATTTACAAAGGAGAATCAATAGCTTATTGAGAAGCTACAATCGAATTTGAAGTCAACAGGACATTCACTGAGCATGGATGCAAGTTCCATCTCTATTCATTTTAACAGGTTGACACATGCCCAAGGGAGATTATCCAAGCTCATGGCTAATGATGGCATAATAAGGGATAAATTGATTTCTATTCAGACTATGTTGATACCTCATTTGGAGGTCATGCAAAAAGAGGTGAAAGCAGCAAAGGAATTAGCATAGAAAGATCCACCTCTGAATATTGCAGAGAGTTTGATTGATCTAGCTGTCGAGCTATAAATCAAGTTACAGGTTTTGGAATCTTTCATAACCAATTGGGATAATGCATTGGCGATGATCCTATAGATTCATAAACCATTTTTGGACAAGTATGGTTTGACCCTTACAACCCCAGCAGACAAGAGTGACAAAAACAAGGGGGGAATGCAATGAATGTCATGAAAAGGGAAATAAAGGAAAAATAAGTTATAAGGTATAACATTTTTTTTGGAATTATGTACATATGTTGTATATGTAGTGAAGTCTTTATGAAGACCGAGTTAGAATCCTAGGGGAGTTCTAAATCTACTTGAGTACTATTTTTGTAAAGGACTGAAGAGTCATGACAAAGTGTTTTTGCCACTAATGTCAAAGGAGGAGATTGTTTATCTCCAACTTTTGTTGTCTATTAGTGTCACACACTTAGTCATAATCAAGGTAGGTTGGTTAGTCATCACTGCAACCGAGCCATACCACTAAGGCCGAGCAATGTAAATGACTTGTATAATATTATGTATTGAGCGAGCAGTAGTTACTGTTCAGCAAGTCAATGGTCATTGAGTACTCAATAGTTGCTAAGAAGAATGATTTCTGAGTTGCATAGAAGAGTTAGTTCCGAGTGACAACATATGGATATGCCAAGTGAGACAGTATTGACCGAGCACCAGAGTTTACATATGTCGAGTAAGATAGTTTTTGCATGTGTTTGGAATGGCACAAACACCTAGGTAAACTATTTTGGCTGACTTCTATGAATCATTTAATGATCATTCACATATATTCAATGCATTAATTATGCGTTATTTTTGTGATCATGGATCCATATGTAAGCCATGCAACCAATCAAAATTAGGGATGCCTAAGCGGCAAAATGTGATGAATCTAGATTGTTGATATTGATCTAGATGTATCATCACTGATCTATGTATGGGATGCTTCAAACCCCAATGGAAGTGTGTATGTGTGTGGATGTGGATGTGAAGAGAAGAGATCACGTGTATATGCATGTTTTGCATATTTGAAGCATTGAACAAATAGAGTGACCGAGCAGAGAAGTGAAGAGTGGAATAAATATATATCAGATTGAGAGATCAATTAAGAGTTGGAAAGAGGATATCTATTATTAGTATTTGTAGTGTAGATCGAAGGATCAGGTACTGATACATTCTGGCAAGTGAATTAGGGTAAATCTCTTAACAGATTAGTCCTAACAGGCCTTTATAAATCTATTAATGGAGTGCTTACTTAGTTGTAAGTTTAAATCCTTTAACAAGGTATATTGTATAAGTTTGTAAGCTCTTAATAGGGTTGACCTCTCACAGGGTAGATCATTAGAAGTGATCAAACTTTGTAGCCCTAATAGACACACTTTATTACTGCAGTAGTGAAGATTTATGGGTTTCATCCCCACCCCAGTTTTACCTTCAAGGGTTTTCGGGTGTTAGTGAACAGATTTTTCCTTCTTGAAATATAATTATCAAAGACTCTTAAAACCCGAAAAAAGAAGGAAAGAAATGTACTAACAATTGAGTGAGTCACTCACAACCACACTCTCTGCATTCAAAGGCGCAACTATCTTAAACAAGAAGAATTTTCAATAAAACCTTTAATTCAAAAACATCTACTTTTGAAGTATACTTTTCACCAGAAAGCATGAAAGGTTGTGATTCACATCACCATATGTAATTGATTAATTATTCTGAGATTTTTGGTGCAGGAGCACACCTAACTCAACCCCTAGCTCCTTATTTCTGGCATGTACTAACTCTAGCCAAGTCAGGAGAGTGTGTGTGGACCTTAGAAGGTAATTTGTTTGTTTTCCCTAAGATGGATATGGCTAGGTCAATCCGTGTCTAGATAGGTTTCTTAGTTGGTTTCCTTTAGTTGTGTGTGTGTGTGAGGTAGTTTGGAAGCCTCTGGAAATCCAACCAAGGCATCGAGAACCTTTGATAAGCTGCCGAGTTAACACTGATGCCGAGTTAACATTGATGTCGAGTTAACACTACAATTGAGTTAACACTGTAGCTTGGCCAATACTGCAGCTCAGCTTGCATTACTGTTGCTCGGCAATATTCAGTCGTAACGGCCCGTGAAAAGTGGATTTTGTCTTTTATGGACAGTATGGTTAGTGTAACGATTCCTGAAGAGATTCTTGTGAATGAGTGGACCATTAGGGTTGTTTCCTATGAGAGGATGGTTACTAATAACATCCAAAAGCATTCATTTCAGAGATCTAGAGAGTGGAGATTGTAGAAAAAAAAAGAAGCTACAAGAAAGTTAGAGATTTGCAGATTATTGTATTGTTTTGTTTTGTTTCCAGTAATGAGAAGTTGCAGACTGTGTGTTTAGTGGATATCAAGTTTCTTTGTGGTTCATTTTGCATGCAAGTAGATTAGTTATTTTATTTTCTATTTTTTAATCTATTAGTTCTTCACCTGTTCTGGGTTGTAAACAGTAATGGCCCCTCGAGATTTCTGAATCCACAGCGAGAGTCATGTGTTGGGATGGAACTCGAGAGGAGCCCTTGTACATAGTTTTATTTTTGTTTTTGGTAGGAGTAGCAACAGGTGTGAATCTGGAGATCTTACCCTAAGCGAGCTTGGAAACAGTTCGGATGGGGAAGAGAGTGAGAACAATGTTATGAAAACATTGGTTGAATGAATCTATTTGTGTAGGTTCAGAAAGGAGGAGATGAAAAGCATTTAGATGGGGACTGAGTCTTGAAGAGAAGGTGAAGTTTAGAGTGACTTACCTCAGTTGAGGGTTGATAACACCCTAAGAGATCTAGGAGAAAGATCTTAGAGCAGAGCCAAGCTGGTTCTGTAGCAGCAACAAGACTTCAGTCCACATCAGATTGGTATTAGAGTCCTAAAAGATTTGGGCGTGTGTTGTTTGGATGTTATCTGCAGAAACATCTGTCAACTCATCCAAGATGGTGACCAATGTGGAACTCACAAAAGATGTGGAAGAGAAAAAGGAGGAGAATAGACTCCTGAAGGAACAGTTAGCCGAAATGGCAACTAAGTTGGAAGAAGTACAGCTTAGGACTGCAGCAGTCAGTGAACAGATGAGAGAAGCTGATGGAAAGGGTAAAGCAGTAGTAGAGGAAGACATTATTCCAGAGCCAGACCCTGTGCTTCAAGAAGAGCCATTCTTGAAAGCATTGAAGGCAATGAGTGGTAAGTCCTTAGAAGGTGTGCCTCTATTTAGTGGCAAGATAGAACTAGAATTAATCATGGAATGGATATAAGGTCTTGAAAATAACTTTGACTATGATAATGTGACTGACGCTCAGAAAGTAAGAATAGCCAAGACAAGATTGAGAGGAACTGCTCTCACTTGGTGGAAGTTTGTCCAAGATGAGAGGGAAAAAGAAGGAAAGAACCCCATAACTAGTTGGAAAGGTATGGTGGCCAAGATGAAGGAAACTTACCAACCTGATGATTATGAAGTGCAGTTGCACAAAAAGAGACAGAATTTGAGACAAAAAGATTTAGAAGTCAGTTCCTTCACCGAAGAATTTCACAAACTATGCTTAAGGTCGCATGTGATGGAAGAAGAAAGCCTGAAAGTGGCTAGGTACTTGAATGATCTCAAGTGGAGTATCCAAGAGGAAAGTAGTCTCTTAAACCCCAAGACTATACACCAATGTTACCAGCTAGCCCTCAAAGTGGAGGAAAATTTCAAGAAGAAGAAAGATTCAAATAGCAGAGGAAGAGGAAGAGACAACAAAGGTCATAGAGGAGGATATGGAGGAAGAAATTAGAATGAATCCAAACTCATTGAGAATCAAGGAGAATCTAGTAACACAAGAGGTGGTTACAACCATGGAAGAGGTTCAAATATTAGTTCAAGAGGAAGGACTAATAACCAAGGAAGAGGATCTTACTTCTCTTCAATGAAGTGCTACAATTGTCAGCAATTTGGACACCCTGCATATCGGTGTCCTGAAAAAGGTTTTACTTCACAAGGAGGTGGGAAAAGAGTTAACTATGTCCAAGAAGAATCAAGTTGTAGTAGCAAGCCATCTAAGGTACCATTAGAGTCAGAAGAAGGTGAGAACCTCATGATAAGGAGGACCTTAATCACAGAACCAAGCCAAAGGAGAGCACTCTTTAGAGTGAAGTGCAAGATTACATGAAAGGTGTGTAGAATAATTATTGATTCAGGCTCAACTGATAATATCATTAGTGAAGAAGCAACCACCAAGTTAAATTTGAAAAGGATTCCACATGACAATCCATACAAGGTTACATGGCTCAACAAAGGACACTTGTAGGAGAACAAGCATGGGTAGAATTTACCATTGGCAAGTATAAAGACAGATTTCTATGTGACATTCTTCCCATGGATTCATGTCACCTTCTACTTGGAAGGCCATGGAAATTTGATAGCCAAGCCATGCACGATGGAACCAAGAATGCATACTCATTCAAGAAAGATGGAGTGTTTTTCAAAATTCAGTCACTAATAGAAGAAAGAGAGATGAAGACATCAAGTCCAAGTGTGCTCATGGTTGGTGAGAAGGAATTCTTGAAGACTCTAGGAGAAGGAGAAGGAGTTGGATTTGCTTTAGTATTGAAGCCAAAAGATGAAGCTGCTGTTAAGAAACCAGAGATACCAAATGAGGTAAAAGAAATACTTGAAGAGTATAGGGATATTGTGAATGATGGCCAGCCCACTCCCCTACCTCCTAAGAGACTTGTTAGCCACAAGATTGACTTCATAACAGGAGCTACCTTACCCAACAAAGCTGCCTATAAGATGACCCCTCAACAGAATGAGGAAATAGCCAAGCAAATCAGAGGGTTATTAGACCAAGGCCTAATTAGAAAGAGCATAAGCCCATGCGCATTCCCTACTATTTTAGCACCTAAGAAAGGAGGATCTTGGAGACTTTGTATTGATTCTAGAGCCATAAATAGAATCACCATTAGGTATCAGTTTCCAATACCTAGAATTTAAGACCTAATGGATTGTTTAGGGGAGGCAAAGTACTTCAGCAAGATTGATCTTAAGAGCGGTTACCACCAAATCAGAATTAATGAAGGAGATGAATGTAAGTCAACCTTCAAAACTATAGAAGGTTTGTATGAATGGCTTGTAATGCCATTTGGTTTTTCTAATTCTCCCTCAACTTTTATGAGGTTGATGAATGAGGTATTGGTAGAATGCATTGGTAAATTTGTTGTTGTCTACCTAGATGACATTTTAGTTTTCAGCAAAACTAAGGAGGGCATATTAGGCATTTGAAATTTGTTTTCAAGAAATTGCATGGTGAAAAGCTAATGATCAACTTGGAGAAGTGTGACTTCATGAAGCAGGAGCTGGTGTATCCTGGTTTTGTTTTGTCACAGGGTAACCTAAAAATGGACCAAGAAAAGGTGGATGCCATTCTAAGTTGGCCTACTCCCAAGGCTGCCACTGAGGTGAGAAGTTTCCATGGTTTAGCTTAGTATTACAAAAAGTTCATTAAACATTTTAGTGGGATTTGTGCACCTATGTTAGACACCATCAAAGGTGGGATGAATACAAAGTTTCAATGGACACCACAAGCTGAGAAAGGGTTTGAAACACTCAAGAAGAAAATAACAGAGTTGCCTAATCTAGTTCTTCCAAGCTTTGATAAGATTTTTATAGTAGAATGTGATGCAAGTAATGTGGGCATTGGGGCTATCATAAGCCAAGAAGGAAGACCAGTAGCTTTCCATAGTGGGAAGCTAAATGATGCAAAGAAGAAGTACTCTTCTTATGACTTAGAGTTGTATGCTCTAGTCCAAGCACTCAAGAAGTGGAGGCACTACTTTCTACCAAAGGAGTTCATAGTATATACTGATAACCAAGCTCTCAACTTCCTTAAATCTCAATACAAACTCAGCAGCAAACACATGAAGTGGGTGGAGTATCTACAAGCCTACACTTTCAATATCAAGCATAAAAAGGGAGTACAGAACAAGGTTGCTGATGCATTGAGTAGAAGGCTGCTCACAGTCCAAGAATTTCAGCTACAAAGCATAGGTATTGATAGCTTCAAAGACCTATATCCTAAAGATGAAGATTTTGCCCAAATCTACAAGGTATGCAAAGAGTTTAAAAACAGCTTTCATGGTGAGTTTTCTAAATATACCTTGCAGAATGAGTTATTGTTTAAAGTAGGTCAAATTTGTATTCCTAAAGGGTCTATGAGAGAGAATTTAATTTAGGAAAAGCATAATGGAGCACTTAGTGGTCATTTTGGAGTCAGTAAGACACAAGAGCTAGTCACTAGGTTCTATTTTTGGCCTAGAATGAATAGAGATGTTAGACAATATGTTGAGAGTTGTGTAGTGTGTCAAAAATCAAAGGGCACATCTTCTAATGCAGGTCTTTATCAGCCACTTCCAATCCCAACCAGACCATGGGAATGCATAAGCATGGATTTTGTAGTTGGTTTGCCAAGAACAAGGTAGGGATATGACAATATTTTTGTTGTTGTAGACAAATTTAGTAAGATGGCACATTTTATACCTTGCAAGACTATTCATGATGCTTGTAACATTGCTAAGCTATTTTTTAGTGGAGTGGTGAGGATACATGGACTCCCACTCAGTATTATTTCAGATAGAGACAACAAATTCATGAGCCATTTTTGGAAGACCTTATGGCAAAAGCTCGACACTAACTTGTCTTTTGGATCTACCTACCATCCACAGACAGATGGCCAAACAAAGGTGGTCAATAGAAGTCTTGGTAACTTACTAAGATGCCTCATAAAGGAGTATGGTCAAGCATGGGACCAACTCATTGGACAAGCTGAATATGCATACAATGATATAGTGAATAAATCAACTGGTAAGAGTCCTTTTGAAATAGTTTACGGCTTTCACCCAAGAGGGATTTTTGAGCTTAGAGAATTGAAGGAAGGAATGAATGTTAATGGGTATGCTAAGGAATTTTCTCATTCAATGAGAGAAGTCCATGAAAGTGTGAGGAAGAACTTGATTGAAACTGCTGAAAAGGTAAAGCAAAAGGTGGATGCAACAAAGAGGGATGTTCAGTTTCAGATTGGAGACTTTGTGATGGTAAACTTGAACAAACATAGGCTGCAAAAAGGTGTCCCTCAAAATCTGCAGATGAAGGGGCTAGGTTCGTGTAAGATACTTGCAAAGTATGGAAACAATGCATACAAGGTGGAACTTCCTGAAGACATTGGGTTGTCACCAGTTTTCAACATTGCAGATTTGATAGCATACAAAGGACCAATTAAAGATGCTGATCAGAACCTTCAAGAGGTAATACAAGAGGTAAAACATCTGAAATTAACCCCTACTCCATCTATGATAGCTGAAAAGATACTACACTCAAGGGTCTACAAGAAGACCAGGAACAAAGAATATATGGAGCACCTTGTAAAATGGCAAGAAAGAGAGGATGTTGATGCTACTTGGATCAAAGAAATAGACTTCAAGAGGTTGGGCATTGATCCAAACATGCTCAATCCAAGGATGGATTAACCTTTCTTTTGTCTGGGGGAGTATGGTGTAGGAGCACACATAACTCAACCCCTAGCTCCTTATTGCTGGCATGTACTAACTCTAGCCAAGTCAGGAGAGTGTGTGTGGACCTTAGAAGGTAATTTGTTTGTTTTCCCTAAGATGGATATTACTAGGTCAATCCATGTCTAGATATGTTGCTTAGTTGATTTCCTTTAGTTGTGTGTGTGTGAGGTAGTTTGGAAGCCTCTGGAAATCCAACCAAGGCATCGGGAACCTTTGATAAGCTGTCGAGTTAACACTGATGCTGAGTTAACACTGCAGCTTGGCCAATACTGCAGCTCGGCTTGCATAACTATTGCTCGGCAATATTCAGTCGTAACGGCCCGTGAAAAGTGGATCTTATCTTTTATGGACAGTATGGTTAGTGTAACGGTTCCTAAAGAGATTCTTGCGAATGAGTGGATCATTAGGGTTGTTTCCTATGAGAGGATGGTTACTAATAACATCCAAAAGCATTCATTTTAGAGATCTAGAGGGTGGAGATTGTAGAAAAAAAAAGAAGCTACAGGAAAGTTAGAGATTTGTAGATTATTGTACTATTTTGTTTTGTTTCCAGTAATGAGAAGTTGCAGACTGTGTGTTTAGTGGATATCAAGTTTCTTTGTGGCTCATTTTGCATGCAAGTAGATTAGTTATTTTATTTTCTATTTTGTAATCTATTAGTTCTTCACCCTTCTGGGTTGTAAACAGTAATGGCCCCTCGAGATTCCTGAATCCATGGTGAGAGTCGTGTTGGGATGGAACTCGAGAGGAGCCCTTGTACATAGTTTTCTTTTTGTTTTTGGTAGAAGTAGCAACAGGTGTGGATCTGGAGATCTTACCCTAGGCAATCTTGGAAATAGTCTGACTGGGGAAGAGAGTGAGAACAATGTTATGAAAACATTGGTTGAATGAATCTATTTGTGTAGGTTCAGAAAGGAGGAGATAAAAAGCATTTCGATGGGGACTGAGTCTTGAAGAGGAGGTGAAGTTGAGAGTGACTTACCTTAGTTTAGGGTTGAGAACACCCTAAGAGATGTAGGAGAAAGATCTCAGAGCAGAGCCAAGTTGGTTCTATAGCAGTAACAAGACTTCTGTCCACATCAAATTTGAAGATCAATAAGATATGAGAGCCAACTAACTCAAAACCTTAATCAGAAAAATGACAAAGAAAGGCTGATTCATAAAGATAATAAATCTTGAAAGATTACTGATTAAATCCAAAATATATTTCAACAGATTATAACAGCATGTTCATTCAACTCCAACTGAAATCAAAACCATGCATTTCAATAGACCAACTGATCCACAATAATGATAAAATCTGCTTATATTACCAACTGATAATATATATTAATATATCTGAAAATATCCAGTATCATTACCATAGGAAGAACTTAAGAAAATGGAACAGATAGTAAAATTAAGTTTCTTTTGCAAAAGAACCGACCCCCATTTGGTCGTCTAAAATATCATATATAGCCACACAGGGCTTAATTCAGTTTTTAAAACTAAATGCCTCAAAATAGCAAGAAATTTAGAAACAAACTAAAACAAAAAACTACTTAGAGAACTAATTGGCCTATTGTAGCTCCAACATTGGTGTTCATGGTATTCTTCATTGTCTTCCATTGCTCGAATTCCATGGAGAAATTATGTCTCATCTTTTGGTTTGGTTGGGCAGCTGCTTTAAACCTTTGCAGCCAAACATCTTTGAAGCGCTACGTCTGTTGGGTTTTTCTTGCAATTACCTTTAGATGTTCATCTCTATAGACCACCATTGATTTCACATGAGCTAGGATCGAATGATCAGTCATCTTGATTTCTTTGGCAGCTTTCAAGTTTTCCAACTTTTTCTAGAAGTAGGGTAACACCTTAGACATTTCACCGCTGGCTTCATTTTCTAGTCTGATGATCTTCCTTGTACATTCATTTTGCACCAGCAAGGTGTCTCTTAGGTTGATCTGAGCTTGAATTATTTGAGATGACTCTTCTATCGCCTGTTCATATAATGAACTTTCCCATTCCAAATTCACTTTGACTACAAACAGTGAATTTTCATCCATACCAGGCATTGCCTTTTCAGAAATAAACTTGTTTATACCATAGGTATAAATGTTCTCCATATTATGCATCTCGATTTCTAATTCCCCCTTTTCTTTTTCCACAACTCCACATCATTTTCTATTGTATTTAGTAATTGTTCAACTTTTGTCATCACATTATCAAAATCACTAGCAAACCTAGTAATTTCTTCATTTACCTTATCCATCCATTTGTAGAAAGCTATTGATATTGATCTGTCTTTGTGTAACTGGTCCAGGAATTTTTGACTTTCAGGAGACTTTACATCCAAATCAAAAGGGACCATTGTCAGTGGCTGAGGCAGAGAATTATGAAGTTGCTGAATATACTTGGCCATTTCACAAAGGGCCTATTTCAGTTTCATCTTATCTTTAGCGTCCTTTTTCAATCAGTGACTGATCTTCTTATTAGCTGAATCAAAGATTTTTAAATTAGTAGCCCTGGTGGACATGCCCAGATCTATCTTTTCTACATGGAAATCACTTTCTATAACCTCATCACTGGTTTTATGTGAGTTTGGTTTGAATATCTCTGCCATCCAGTGTCCTGTCTTAGTATCCACATCGACCATGGCTTCTACCTTTGGCTTCTTACTTCTTGGGGTTTTCCTGAAATATTTGCTGACTATATCCCCAATAGGAGCCGATATTGGAACAATTCTCCTTTTCTTGTTAACCGAAAGCCCTAACCAGTTGGGACTCTTTGGTGTAGGGGTATCAGTGGAAGGGGTTGATACTGACACATTTTGGTGGTCTTCCTCTGCCATTTTAATATTCAGAGGGCTTGCTGGACTCTTATCCATTTTAACCTTTCTTCTATACTATTTTTCACTCTCTTCCTGTTCAGAGTCAACTATAATGCAGGGGATTGATTCTGTCTTTTCTTGCCTTTTGCTCCTGGTTCTTGTAATCCTCAAGGATTGTATAGGGATTGTTTCTCCCTTTTCAATATGATCTTCAATTTTGGTTTTGGATGCACCTACAGAAAGCAATTCCTCATTTTCATTAGTAATAGTGGGAGAAGTGGTGAGTTTCTAAATCCTTATACTCTTCCTGGTTACTGAGACAGGGATTTCCTGTTTCTTCTTCTTGCTTATTTCCTTCAACCACTTGTCTATTTTTTTTAACACACTTTCAGAAACAACATTCAAATCATCTACCTCCTCTCTTCCCCAATCTATTTTCCTGGCCACTGCTTTGCTATTTTGTTTTGCACATTCGGCTTCTGTCACATCTTCTTCTACATCGGTGTCAAGCCCTTCTATTTTAAAAGGAAGTCGCAGGGTAATAATCTAATCCAATGAAAACTGGGAATGCATTCTTTTCACAACCTCAAATTCATCAATGCAGTCAACCCAATAGTCTTCCAAACTCGGCTGATGTAGGAAGGTGGCATCTATTTTGAAATGGTTCACCACAAATTTCTTATTGTCAAAATAGCTGCGACTTTGATAATAAGGGAGATTGAATACTTTGAGTTCGGTATCAAGAGAAGACATACCATGTGTTAATCTGAGGCGATAGTGTCCCAAATCAATAGGAAAGTATGAACCCACTCCTCTTTTAAGCTTGAATTTCAATCCGACTTGGATAATTTTCCTGCATATTTCCAACAAAATGTACTTATCTAGACAATAGCGTGGGAGCTTTACAGGTTCACCACTAAAGCCTCCTACCCTTAAATAGCTGAAGGTGAGGAATTGAATAAAGAAACTACCATAGACCTTAATCAACTCCATAGCCTCTTCAGACATTCTGCAATTTATCTTCCCCCTCAGCTCAAAGACAAGCTTGGCCAAGAACGTATCTTGCACCCTTCATAAATTTCTTAGGTTCTTCTCCTTTTGCAGATAAGCATGGTATTCATAGATCATGTCATCTCTCCATGGTTGATGAGGTAGACCCTCCCAGTTTCTACAGATGGCTAGAACATAAAACATGTATGAGTACATGTAGAAATTAGAGGCTTCTACAGACTGGGATAGCTCTTCATCTATCTTTGTCGCTATTACTTCAGCCCAGTTGACATATTTTCCATCAGTCAGAATGGTTTGAACGAGGATGTACATCCAATCCTCCCACATTATGTTGTTAGGTTTTCCCCTCAATCTATTCAGCATGACAACAATACCTCTTACCTCTCTTACCAAATGGTCCTTTTTCAAAGGCTTGGGAAGTCTAGAACCTCCTCTTTCAGCTTTGGATAACCAGTCTCTAGCTACATTGTTACTATAATCTCTAAAATTGCGGAGAAAATATTCCTTAGCTTTTTCAAAATCACAGGTGACATAAGTCTCTGCGGGGGGAATTCTCAGGGCTGCCATTACTGTTTTTCAGTTCACAAACACCAACATTTCTCTAGAAGGAAGGCAGATACATTTATTTACCTTGTCATACCTATTTCTACATTCCATCACCAATTCAAGGCACAGAGTCACTTCAGGAAAACCAACAGCCTCCAACAAATTGCTTTCAATGATTTTGGCTGATATAGTCTCGGCTTTGGCATTTCTAATTCTGTGAACAATCTCTGCAATGTCGTCGTTGATAAGAACCGTATCTCCCATTTCTGGTAAACAACTACTTATAGGAGAAAACTTGTTTTCTTTGATAAATTTGTCCTGTTGGGCTGACTGACTAGAACTACCCATGATAATTCCTAGCACTACTGATTCGGGAAGAAGATACGAAACAATGGAAATTTCCTTTCTTACAGCATGCAATTCTTAAAAACTAGAAAGGAAAATGAGAGAAAATACTTTGAGACTCACCGATGCCAACACTTCCGCTTGCAGAGAAAAACCTTCAAAGATCTTCAGTCTCGTCTAGCTTTCCAACAGAAGATGAAAACATAAATGGAAAAGAAAGGAAAGTTGAATACATACATTTAAATCGCTTCTTTTTAGTAATTATGATTACTTGCCATGAATCAATGATTCCTACCGTCAATAGCTGGCCACGTCTCATTGCATTTCCTACTTACTCGGGCAAATTGTACTTTTAGTTGAGTTGATGTCACTCCCCATCTTTTCATAAATCAATTTCATAAATGCGAGTGACATTTGGCACGTGCCGAGTGTGTCTGATCATTATCACATTTCTGAATCTTGAACATTAAACTGTGATGCGCCAAGTTCAAAGTTTGAGATCTCACATGCCTTTAGCCATGAGTTGACACAAATAATAAATATGACAAACTGAGCAGGACGCGTGAGGGGAAAATGAATTATAAACATAAAAGGTATGGTTCAAGATTCAAGATCTCAAAAAATGAGATGCCGAGACAGAAAAAGAGGCAAGCTAAAGAAGGAATGACCAATGTAAAATGGGAAATCGAACTTTGAACTTTGAACTAGTGAGTTCAAGGTTCACAGTTCAATATTACATTACACATCTGACGCGGGTTCACAAAAATTACCGATCGAAGAGACAAGCGTAGACTTGCATAGCAGGAAATGGGATGTTGAACTTTGAACATTGAGTTCAAGGTTCGAGATTCAATATACAACCCGACACTTTACATGTTACTTTGAGAAAAATTTAATCAAAAGCTTTTGACCTGCAACACCGGGTTACCAAATCTTTGTGTTATGTGCTCATTATGAATATGATTAGATGTTAGATCTATTACATCATTTCAGTTTATGTTTATGAATACATGGTTGAATCAGTTTGTTTTAGAAGTGCAAATTTTTTGTAGATCTGAATCACCCCCCTCTCAGTATATTGATTTCCCATATCAGAATTCCAACACTTGGTTCATTAAATCTAGAAATTTGTACATTTGTTGTTGCTTTCTTTGAAAAGGTACTAAAAGTCTCGAATAGTAAAATTATAAGTTATTTTGTTATGCTCAATAATGAGTCTAATAGCGAGTTATGCCTTACAGTGATCATAATGTCTTAGAAATTTAATGTGATGTTTTAGGATCTATGGTGACTAGAACAATGATTGAAAAACTAAAAATAAACAATATAAAAGACAAATATTTTAAATGATACAAGAAGCTCTTACACCTTGGGATGCTTTTGCATCGAATACCTAGTGTGATTTGAAAAGTGATAATTTCACTTTTCAATGACTAAAGGGAAACAAAGATAGTTTACCTCAATGTTACAAATCCAAGATGAGTCTTCTTTAAGCCTTTATTTTCACTTCTCTAAATACTCCTCATACTATCTATTTATAGTGGTTATGCTAATCTAACTGTCTCAAATCTTCTCAGTATTATGTTTTTGTTGTTGTAATATGTGATTCTCTCATTATACTTCTAAACCACTATCCCCTAAATTATTTCAAGTCGTTGTCCAGCCAGCTAAAATGCAACCTATACAAAGGAGAGTTTTTTTTTTTTAAATATGTGTTCTCCTTCGTATGAGTTGCATTTTAGTTATTTGGATACATGTTTGCTCTCTACATGTAGCTATAGATAACTAAAATGAAACCTACACAAATAAGAGTTTCCAAAAAAAGTGTTCTCTTTCATATAGCTTGTGTTTTAGTTGTTCAGATAGTTGTTTCCTAGCTCTCCTTGATACTAATATAAATATACAATATTAAATATTGGTGATATGCCCAGACCTTCTAATAATTCCAATTTAGATGCCTTTTCTAAATCAAACCTTTTGATAATCCTATAAGATCAAACTTAATCTTCAACTTATTATATGTCCTAATTGAGAATCTTCCTTATTTGAGATATACTTCACTTCATTTCCAACCAAAAACTCCTTGTGTCTTATTTTATCATTAGTATTTTCCTTACACTTCTCATATTCTCTCTAAATGATGTCTTACTTCAATATAGACTTCCTTTGTGCATTGTAGAAACTTTTTCTACTTTTGCATTCATTTTCTATTCATTGACGATACCCCTCAACTTTGATACATTCCTTGGATTACTACCATGTGATACCACAAATTATGTTTTCCCTATACTCATATTTACTAAACTATTATATATAAATTTTGACTGCACCAAAATCATTTCTTGACTTGTGTGTCTTTTCTCTAGCCACACATATCAACCAATTATCTAAACACATATTTACAACTTTTGATTGTCCACTAATTGTTGGGTGATATGATCTAGAGTACTTTAAATATATTGTCTTCTTCCATAATTTTCTCTAAAAGTATTTAAAAAGCTTAGTGTCCTTGTCTTAAAGTACATTATTATTGGAAATAGTGTCTTTACATATCTAGTAAGGATATCACCTTTCTAAGATTAACTTATTCATCCTTAGCAGTAAGTTTAATTATGTTCTCATTTTTTTTCTCATTTCATGTTATTGATACACGTGTCTTCATCATTTGAGACACCCATTGGATGTCATGGTGTTCATAAGGCCAAATATTGCACATGCAATAGGAGTTGTGAGCAAGTGTATGAACAATTTTGAAAAAGACCATTAGAGTGTAGTAAAGTGGATTTTTGGGTATTTGAGAGGTACTACTACTCACACATCATGTTTTCAAGGTTCTCATTCTAATCTATAAGGCTATGTTGATTTGGATTTGTTAGGTGATATTTATAGCAACAAGATCACCACAAGGTATGTGTTTATTATAGGTGGAACAACATTTAGTTGGATTTCATGATTATAAAAAGTTGCACTTTTCACAACAAAATTAGAATATATTTCTGCTATAGAGGCTAGTAAAGAGATGATTTGGTTGCAAAGGTTTATGAGGGAAATGATCTAGCTAAATGAAAATAATAGGTTTTATGGTGATAGTTAGAGTGTCATTTACTTGCAATAACTTAACCCTTCATTATAAGACTAAAAATATACAACCTGTATCACATAATTTTTCACCCTTTCTTGGTGTTTGACCCCAAAGTAACCTTCTAAAACATGGAAACAACCTCCAAGTGTGGGACCTTAAAAAGTGAGGTTGAGTCTCTAAAGAACCCTAACTTCCTTTCCAATCAAGGTGCATTGTTGAACCAACCCAGCACTTTGAAGACCTACTTATAGCCTAATCTAACAACTTTCTTAGAGGAAAGGGAAAAAGGAATACAAAAATGTAAAGGGGTGATGCACCATATTAGAATGTTGATCGTCCTCACCTAGAATTGTAAAAGACATTACTAAAGCTACCACAACTTACACAATTTCCTAATTTATCAGTCTCCTAAGATCATATGAAGTTTAGGACTCAATGAGATATTTCAAGGAACCCAAGTTAACAAACAAGATCTATAAAAAGAAAGGAAATGTTTAAATTTATAGAAGAACACAAAATTCTATATCAGAAATAGGAAGGAGGACCCTCAAAATATATTATAATATTGCCTTTATAGTTCAGGCATAACACTGATACAATATTTTAGTAGGTTGTAGAGAGAACTAATCAGTTAATCAAATCAATAAATCAGATCTTAGCGTGCAATTGATATCTAAGTTGATAAAAAGGGGTCGTAGTGAATGCATATAGTAGTAGTTAACAAAGGGATTCCTACAAATAAGACAACTCTAATAATATACATGGTGTGATTGTTCTTTTGTCAGATAAAAGTTGTATAAAAACCATAAACGAGCATGGAGAGTGCCCTTAGGTCATGTATACAAATCCTGGAAGAACTTGTTGCACTATTTTGAAGTGGTTGGAGTAGATTTATATTTTATTAGTGTTGTTGAAAAATGAGCATTCAATTTCAACATGTATTTGGCAACAACTTTATAACCGTTTGGCTTTCAAATTGTCCTTGAAATTGATTCATTGATGAAGATCCCTGCCTGAAAATAGATGATTAGGATGCCCCACAAAATCTCTATAGGAAAGGACAAGCCTTTTTGGGATCATAGAGATGGGAAATGTCTCTTTGACGAGTGACCAAGTGTGTCACAACCTACTGGGCCCACTGCTTGTTGTTTTCATTAGGCATCAAAGAGACACAAATGATCTTTCTTTGACAGGGAATAAGTTTGGAATCATCCTAGGATGGTTTATTGGGGGTCAAAGAGACCTCAAAATAATCATCCCAATCCCCAAAAAGTTCTTAAAACTTTGTGTTGAAGCCCCCTTTACTGGGGATCAGGGAGATCAGAAAGTTATCCCCTGATGAGCGACCTAAAATGTTTATTGGGTGTCGAAGAGTTGTAAAAGTGATTATTGTGATAGAAGAAGTCTCTTTGATAGAGTATATCCCTCCAACCTGCATTTCCACTTGTGTGTGGTAAAATGTGTCATTCAATCTACAACACCAAACACTTCAATAAACCATTAACTTAAGGGGTTAGTATCAAATCTAAATCAAAATTATTACACAACTACCCTTAAAAGTGACTTATTGCTTCCTACATGAAGCGAGTGTAATTTAATAAGAATTATCATTAGATTGGCATAGGAAATTAGAGACTAGACTACTCCAAAATGGAAGATTCCATGGAATGAGAAAGATGCATGAACTTGCATACTTTTCTCTCAAGAACCTTGAAGATGAAATGCATGCATAAGCAAACTAAGTGCATATTAACCATGAAAATGCAGCTAAGAGAGCCATTAACAACTATCAAATGAAGTTAAGAATGAAATCACCATTAAACTAGGAATGCAAACTAGAGTCTAAATGAAAGAAAATTAAGCTAAAAAGAAGATGGAGGCAAGAACAATCTTCAAAAACCTAGAACAAAACTAGCATTATAATCTTACTCTCAAATATGCCTCTTGTTTGATCAAAGGGAGATATTCCTTTTATAGGAAATTTGGAGAGATGAAAAGTCAAGATTTAACTGAGAAGAGTGGTAGAGATGAAATTTTTCTCAATCCATGTGTGTTTGATCCAAGTGGAGTGATTTCGATTGGTCATCTTTGTGCTTGTTTGGGGGAGGATGAGACAAATTTGCTAATTTCCCCATTTAATTGCTTTTATTTGATTTTTGAGTGCTCACACATGTGCGAGGATGTGTGAATGGGTTCACTTAATTAAAAGGGTTTAGGAATTTTAATTAAGTTCCCTAATTTAAAGCAATTAGATAATTTGATCTTTGATTAATAAATTTGATTCAACAAGTCATGTTTAAATATGTAGGCAAGTTTGATTGAATGCTTCCATAATTAGAATCTTCCAATAAATACCTTTGATTTAGGGTTTCTTAAGGTCAATTAATTGAATTAGGGGCTAGGCTTACTAGAACAATTTCAGGTGATTACATTTTCCCCTCTTTGAATTGAAGTGTGAGTAGCACGTTGATTCAAAGAACTTTTGAAGAAAGATCCAAAAATAGCTTACTGTGAAGTGATGAAACTATCTCATGGATCAGAACCAATTTTGAACTTGATCGAATGAAGATCAATTAAAGATTGACGATATCAACTCTGGACTTGATTAAGCAAAGACTAATAGGGAAATTTGAAGATATCATCTCTGGGCTTGATTAAGTGAAGACTGATAAAAAGATTTGAATACCTAGCTTGATGTGAAGTGATGAAATTGAATGTTCGTCCCTATAGCAGATTTATCAATTTTGGATTGTTTTAAATGACAAATCGACCCGATGTGGTGTGATGAGATTGAATACCATTCAATTTATTTCTTAAGATAATTGAATTGATATGGGTCTGGATGAAGCCAATTACCTAATTGAGAGGTATTATCATATCGATGTGGTGCGATGAACCTGATATGCCCCTGGAGATTCAAGTGACTTGATTTGAAGTGATGAAATCACTTAGAGGGATCTTGGTTTGATGTAGAGGCCTGATGCCCCTAAAGTTTGAACTTGTTGATGTGAATCAAATTATTGATGTAATGGTACTACCCCATAGGGATCAAAATCAAAATGAGGTGAGGGCGACAATATTGAAAAGCGTCGAGCAGTTAGAATAGATGCAGAAAGATGAGTTTCAAGCTTGGATGAAGAGTTGGTTGACCAATTTTGACTAAGAGTTGACTTGGATTGATCAAAGTTGAATTTATTAGATTGAAGTGAAGAATACTTGATTTATTCATTTAGGAATGATTGTGAAGCATAATCCTATGAGGCAAGCTTCGACGATCAACTACATTTGAGTAACAGGTTAAACTGTATTTTTGAGCATCAAAATGTCATCGGATTTTGATTTTGGTCTCAAAATTGGATTCAGGGTTGTCCCATTAGCCAAGGGTACAATTTTCACATCCATTGGAGCACTTTGGAAAATGAGGTCAAAACCTATATAAGGCCCAAAAGGGTCATTTCAAATCATTTTCACTTTTTGAGTTTAGAATTTCAAAAACCTTCTCTGAGTCAAAATGGTGGTCCTAATTGCAGATCATCTATTTGAGCATCTGCAGAGGCATGGACAGCCCAAAAATTACCCGCCTCCAATAAGTAGTGGAAAAACTTACTCTGTAGGTCAAATTATTTTGTATTTTTGATAGATTTTTCCATGTTTTTCGCATTTTTTTCAACAATAGGATCGGGTCGTCGTACGAGCCAGTGAGAAAAATTGTACGACAAACTACAAAATCTTAGTTTTTCATATGGACTCATTGGTTTTGTCATCTGGGAGTGACCCACAACTCATACAAGGACCTTCATAGAAACTCATTTTGTCACACCAGATCAATTGCTTTGTCATTTCAGCCTAAATTGTCGTACTGTACTGAATCCTGACTTGTACAAGCTTTCATGCCAGTGATCCTTTGTTGTACTTTGTCATATGGAATTTAGTGGGTATTTTTGAGGTGTTTACCAAGAAATTTCACTTATGTCTATGGAATATTTAGATTACTTAGCCTTTTTGGCATCTTTTTGATCTATTGCGCATTGATTTCAATGTTCATTGATTTCTCTATTGTAGGCATAGTTTCCAGATATTCAGTTCTGATCTACATATCCTCCAACCATGTGGTTAGTGAGGAACCTTTCTGATGCTCAGTGAGGTCACTTGGGTGAGTATGGCTTTGGTTGGTTACTGCAGATGCTTGATATCTGTGTAAACCATAGATTTCTCAAAGCGTTGGTCGTGTGTTTCCATAGTGAGCATAATACCTTTCACTTACCGACCGAGGAGATGACCATCACTCCTGAGGATGTATACAGGATTCTACAGATCCCTTTTGCTGAAGAGTGGATAGAGTACAATATAATGTCGTGACTCGACATACTGGCTCTTAACTGAGTTTTCCATGATTGCACCATCTTAGACAGAGCCATTTATTAGGATTAGATGGTGATTTAGTATGGTGCACAATATCCTCTTGTGTGCGTCATGGCAAGTTTCATAGGTTGTTTAATTATGGTAGACATGAGTCAGCAAGGATTCCTGGCAGGTTGGGGTCAGGTATTGGAGAGACTTGTGACCCAGCCCAAGCAATTAGGCTGGGGTCAGTGCCTTCTAGCACATATGTACCATGAGATGCTTGAGGTGGCTTTCTGAGGTGCTAGGGGTATCTGTGTTACAAATATGGACATGGGAGCATCTTCCCATTAGTAGACTGGTGAAAGAGGATCCACGATAGAGTGGACAACCTTTCGTATATAGGTACTCAAGTTTCTTGATGTAGCCCCACCTAGGGAAGAATGACCACTAGAGATGCCAGTTTAGTTGTTTGGAGACCTTACAGAGGGACAGAAGCTTGGCCGACTAGAGGGCTCTACGGAGAGACTTCTTTGTGTCACATCCTTTTCTTGGAAGGAATTCAACTATTGTTGGGCTTTTGTAGTATCTTGAGTATTGTGGTAGTATGGTCGTCCATAGAGAATACAACACGTGTTCACGACTTATGCTCATTTTGTTGATGATGAGCGTCGAGGGTGGTCTCTAAGATAATCTCTGACTCTCTGTTTACATGATCTTATAGGGTTAAATTGGCCATCTTTGGACTATTTAGAGGATATAATAGATGTAGGTGTCACACCTCAGTACAAGGATTATTTTGCACATCACCCATTTCCAAGATTTGCAGATTCGGTTGAGAGAGCACCTATAATAGAGGAGGTAGATGTACCCCAGAGGGTTGTAGGTGTATGAAAAAGGGTCCCTGCATAGAGAGGAGCAGGAGGGGATCTAGGTGCCAATTCTAGTTGGGAACCTATAGCATCTCAGCAATGACAATGTGGTGAGGTTGGGACCTTAGGTTCTATTAGCGTCGGTGTTGCATCTACAGGTGTAGCGAATGAGGAGATGGATGAGGTTTAGTAGGATCCCACATTTGATGATGTTGCCTAACATGTTTTCCAGTGAAGGGATGTGCAATTGGAAGAGGAGGAGGGTGTGTAGAGGGAGCAAACCCTACAAGATGTGATATGTACCTTGAGAGGATGGGTCAAAACATTGTAGATGCAACTAGTGGTATCTCAGGCATAGATCACAGAGAAAGATTGCGGAGTGCGATGAGAAGATCCAGGGGTTGACCTAGGGTTTTTTAGCTGAGCACATTTGACTCTAGCATGAGGTTACCCAATAGACAAGTAGGGAAACCTACAATGTGGCAGCATACAGTGTGGCAATTCTCATAGCACAATAGGTGCTACCATATTCCTAGTATCTGGTGAGATCTGAGGGAGTAGGCCCTCCACCTAGAGAAGATGATCCTCTTCCCCCTCATGATGGCGGTGAGGGAGGGAGTGAGTCTTGATTACCCCTTCTTCTTTCTTATCTTATTCTAATATTTTTGTGAGATTTTTTGATTGTATACATGATTCATTTGCATCGAGGATGCTCATTTTGCTCGAGATTATCTGGGCACTCTTTCGTAGACACTCTTTGATATATATATATATATATATATATATATATATATATATATATGATCGATTTTATGCCCCATGTGATATCATGTGTTGTCATCCTTTGCTTATTCATATGCTACTTCTGAATAGATTATCATTTTGTATCATTGTTTTGAGTAGCTCTTGTGTGCGTCTTAGATGGAAATATGTCTTGTTATCCGTTTAAGCTCAGTGTGTAATATGCTCTTGTCATGATATTTTTTTCTCTGATGTTTGGATCCTTGCTTGCTTAACACTAACTTTCTATGTGCAGATATGTAACCTTAAGAAGATTTAATGTAGTTGATCACTTGAGCGAATGATTCATCATTACAAGGAATAACTTGTTTTTGTTGGTTATAATGCTAGTATGCAATCCTACGAATGAGATGCAGCCTATGACACGAGTCTAGTCACTGATTCCTTTAGCCATTATTGTCATCATCAAGTGTTTGGGACATCGGTGCCAATACAAAGCTTACTAGTGCCACTGCGACCATAAGGATATGAGTACTACTTTCATCGGATAAAATTTGGGAAACTCATGTAAGCATCAAAGTATAAAACCAGGATGACCTGAACATTGGTTCTAGTTGATTTCACAAGAATATACTATTATCGAGGCATTCAGAGCCAAGATAACCATGAGTGTGTTCTTCGTAAATAGATAGATTTAATAGTCAAGGTGATAGTTCTAACCTCACCTTGGCGTGTGAGTAAACAAGATCAAGGGATGTGAGGCTTTTCCACCTTAATGCGGAAGATCTTATCACATAAACCCTATTTAATGGACGCTACAGGATCATTGGAACCACACCAACAAGCAACAATCAAAGAAAATAGTATGAAATTCATTGATAACAGACAACACTCAAGAAAAAAATCATCAGTCTTTCAACAAGTTTTGATGGTTGTATGTTGGTTTGTGTAGGGTGTTTAAAAACACCATTGTGCTTGTGGGTTTTAGTGTTGAAAAATACTGGTGTGTTCTTGAGTGTTAATAAGCCAAGATTTTAAGCACTTTATCCGACCTATGTTGAAAAACATAGATGTGTCCAAATAGGTAGTATTGAGAAACATTGTTTGATTAAGGTGTTGAGAAACACCAGTGGTGTCAGTGGCAAATTGTCTGGTGGCTAGAAGACCAAGGTAGCTAACTTTGATGAGAAGGATGATTGACAAGGTGTTGACTTGATAATCAGAAGATGGAATTTAGTGATGGACAAGCCTATGAGATTAAGATGTCGATCGATTCCAAGCTAGGATGCCAACTTCACTATTTGCACAAGGTCATGAAAGATTTGATAAGTGCAATCAAAGCAAGCTAAAAATTTTATAGGCTAGGTAGTCAAGCTACACATTGATAGATGGAGCACAAATTACAAGTGATGCATGTTTGCCAGGTTTTTACCACTTGGCAGAATTGCTATTTTTGCTACCAGGGAGCCTGTTTACCAAGTTTTCACCGAGTTACTTTTTCTCTTTTTCAATTTTTTTGCTTTTTCCCTTTTTTATTTTTTTGGGTTGATCCATCAAGGTGCCTGTTTTCTAGGTTTTCACCAGGATGATCATTTTTCAGGAATTTTTCCAAATGTTTTTGGCTTTTATGGTTTTTGTTGTTTTTGGATTTTTTTAGGATCATTTTCTATGTATAGGTACTGCTCAGAATGTCTAGCTATAGAAATTTTTTAGGTCGATTGTGTTTATGGGATCAAGAAATGTCTCCCCTTCTGGAGTTGAGAGTTGATAGGATCCAAAGATGAATGTTGCAGTGATCGTGAAGGGACCCAACCAGTTGGGTTCAAAGTTCCCCTTTTGTTCACGATGTTGTTGATTCTTTGGATTTTATCTAAGTACAAGATCTCCAACCTTAAATTATTTGTGTCTTACCTTCTTGTTGTAACCTCTAGACATCCTTTTTTGATACACCCTCAGATGGTTGAATGCTTCTTTCCTTCGTTCATCTAGTAGTTCTAATTCTTGGATTTTGGAAATCTGTTAATCTTCATCAGTGATGAACCCTTGTAGTGAAATCCTAAGTGATGGGATCTCTACCTCAATAGGTAACACAAATTTTGCACCATATACAAATGCAAATGGAATTGCCCCTATAGGTGTTCTGATGCTGGATTGATAAGCTCACAGAGCTGGATTTAGTTGAAGATGCCAATCTTCAACTGACTTACTCACTGTCATATGCAAGATTTTCAATACGTTCTTATTGGAGGCCTTAGCCTATCCATTCCCTTGAGGGTAGTAGAAAGAGGAACAATGCTGGGTGATTTTGAACTTCTCACATAATTCATCCATAACTCTATGTTTGAATTGTCCTCTATTATCTATTATAATAGAGGAAGGCATCCCATACCTACAGATGATGTAGTTTAGGATAAATATGGATACTTGTTTCCTGGTTGCTTTGATGAGTGGGACCACTTCAACCCACTTAGTGAAGTAATCAATGGCTATAATAATGAATTTGTGTCCACTGGATAAGGAGAGATATATTTTCCCTATCAAGTCAAAGGTCCATCATTGGAATGACCAGTGTGTGATAAAAGGTAACAAATATTTAGCAGGGGCGTGGATTAGGTTACCATGTAATTAACATTTCTTATAGGACTTAGCAGTCTGGATAGCGTCCTTCTCCATGGAAGGCCAATAATACCCTACCCTTAGGAGTTTCTTAGCTAATAATAGACCATTCAAGTGGGATCCACAAATACCTTTGTGGACTTCCTTTAGTGTGTGTTTAGACTCTTCACATTTTAGACACCTAAGGAGGGTTCCATCTAGACCTCGTCCATACAAATCGTTAGTGATGATCAAATAAAGTGTGGCATTTCTTGTAAGGTTTCTCTTCTCATTTGTAGATAGGTAATCAAGAATTGTTTGGTCACACATGTAGGAATTGTTTGGTCACACATGTAGGAATAGATTTGGCTATATCAAGAGGATTCAGTGCCCACAATTGAACATACAATTTGGGATTCTAGGGAGTCATAAGTTGAAAAAGGAATTTCTTCCACCAAGAAGTCATAGAAAAATTAGTGCTCTTCCAATTGTAACATTGAGGCCAAAGTAGCCATGACATCAACAAAATTATTTGTTTCCCTTGGTATATGTTGAAAGGTGATGAATACAAAATACTTCTTTAGGTCATCAACCATCCTTTTATATGGCATAAGATTCTCATCCTTGGTTTGATATTGATCATTCACTTGATTGATCACTAATTGAGAATCTTCATAGACGTGCAATTTTGTGATCTTCCATTCAATGGCCAACTTGAGTCCATTTTCCAGAGCTTCATACTTAGTCATGTTGTTCGTGTAGGGAAAGATCATTTTATAGTCTTTTGAAATTTTGTACCCTTGGGGTGTTATAAAGAGGACACTAGATCCAAACCCTTGTTGTGTGAATGAGCCATCAAAGAACATTTTCCAGGAGTGTTTCGTTAGGTGTAAAATAGATTCATCAAGAAATTCTATGCTCAACGGTTTATTGTCTTAAAGAGGAGCATCTGCCAGATGATCGACAATGACCTGTCCTTTGATGGCCTTTCTGTCCATGTACTCAATGCCAAATTCACTAAGTACCATAACCCACTTCGTGATTCTGCGAATCAAAGTTTCCTTGTTTAACAAATACTTTAAAGGATCCATTTTTGCAACTAATTTGACAGAATGAGCAAGCATATGTGTTGAAGATTTTGAGAAGAAAATTGATGAACTACAACTGATTATATGTTTGAAGTCATTTGATGATATTCAATTGAGTTGCATACGTGATGATAAACATTATTAGTTAATGTATTGCCATTGATGTCAACTTATTTGAGTATTATTATGATGGAAAACATTTGTTATGATTTTAAGATCTGGAACAAACAATGTTTATGTGGTCGATAAATGAAGAGTTCTGTATACACCAAGAGACAATAATAACTGAGTAAAACACAATGTATACCGAGCACAGTGATAATCGAGCAAGGGATTGCCGACACAATTATTGATCGAGAAATTAATTCAAACCGAGGCCGACTTGGATGCTGAGCGAGAAATTGATGATTTCAAGGTAAAAGATAAAGTTTATTATTTGATCAAACGGTTATTAAAATTCAAGGAAGATTAGACGACAAAGATTGAAATGTGTTTTTAACACAACTGTTGAGGAAGGATCAAGCGGCAAAATGAACGATAGAGATTAAGCGACAAGATTTGAAGCATGAAAATTAAATAATACATGATGTCTATATAAGAGAAAAGAGATTCATTTTGAAATACACATGCTACACCTGAAGCACATACATGCAAATTTTATGCATGACTGATCAAATTGGCTAAAGATAGAACCAAGCATTTTTCTATAGACATAACCGAGCGACAGAGGAAAGACGATTATAGAGTAGAACAAGTATGAAGTATGAGATGAACTGAGGTGAACAAATTGATCATAGGTGTTATGTACTTAGAATAGATCTGAATATCTGCAAAGCAGAGTTGTATTTTAATCATATCATTACTGTATTAGTTTAACCATTGTTACAAATAAATCTCTTAACCGAGTAGGACAATGAAGTATTTATTATAACATTTAGAGAATATTGAGTGTTTTCTTGTTGACCCCATAGTGAATGCATGATCAAGAGAGAACTGTTAGTTTTAAATCCTCTAACCAGGTCACATTTAATAGTGTGCATTGTAACCTTTAACAGGGTTGGCTCTTCACCGAGCTCACTTTAGAAGAGTGAAAATATTTTGGGTTACCGGTCCCAGGTGGTTTTTCCCTTAGTAGGGTTTCCACATTAAAAATATGTGTTAATGTGCATGAATGTTGTGGATTGTTATTTTACTTTACACTTTATTTTATTGACCTAGATCGGTAATCACAGTATTAATTTACTGACACTCGGTAAACACTATTGATGAAAGTTTAAGTTTACATAATACATTTTCACCGAGTTGATTTATATGATTGAATTTTTTTTGGTACACATCTAGAGAAATTTGGGACTGTAGAATAATTTGTGAGGAAACTGATTCTAACTGATTCACCCCTCTCTCAGTTATTCTAATAATTGGTATCATAGTATACAATGCTTATTAGAGAGCATACAATGCTTAGAAGAAAGTTTTCAAGGATTTAAGCTAAAGATAACTTTTCGACATGGAAAATCAGAATGAGATTATACCTATCAGGGATTGGAGATGACATTGCAAATTATTTGGATAATGAATTCATTCTACCTACTGGACCTTTAATAGTAAATCATATAAAAGAAAAACATGAACATAACCTTATCATGGTGGAGATTGCTTCTTCACTTACAGATTCAAAATTTGAGGATATCAAGACATGTACAAGTGCCAAGGAGATGTGGTATCAACTTACACTAGTTTATGGAGGAGATGTAAATGTACTAAGAGCCAAAGTTGAAAGTCTTCGTGGAAAGTTTGATGACATGCAAATGAAGGAAGGAGAGAACATCACATAGTACAGTAACCAACTTAAAGAAGTTGTGAATGCTATTCGAGGATCTGGTGGAACCATTGATGAAGACATAATTGTGAGTAAGATTCTTAGAAATCTATTGCATGTATATTCTATAAGAGTCTCTGCAATTCATGAAATGAGAGATGCACCTAGAAATAACATTACTATTGATATTCTTGTTGGAAGATTGATTTCTTTTGAGCTAAATAACTTTGACAACAATATTATACCATCTATAGAATCTGCATTTATGTCTACTTTGAAAATTGGTAAATCTAGTAACAAACACATAATCAGAAATAACAATGACAATGATAATGATGACAAGGAACTATATGAACTTGAAGCTTTAATGGTTAGAATATTGCACAGAGGTAAAGGAAGATATAAAGGTAAACTACCTTTGATATGCTTTAACTGTAAAGAGGTTGGCCATTTTGCTGCAAGATACCCTAACAAAAAGAATGATGATAGAAATGATAGATCCAATGACAGAAAGGATGACCGAGACTACAGAAGCAACCAACAATATGACATAAGAGATAACCGAGATTATAAAGATAAAGGAAAGAAAGCTTGTTACATTGCTAAAGATAAATTTAATGAAAGTAGTTCTGACATCGATGAAGATATTGAGACAGTGTTTGTAGCATTGAAAGATGAATCAGATGAAGATGAAAGGTATGTAGAAACAACACTTATATCTAAAGTTAGTAAACATGATATTTGGGTTATTGATAGTGGTTGTACACATCACATGACTGGTGATAAAGGAAAATTTGAATTTCTTGAACATTATGATGGAGGATCAGTAAGAATGGGAAATGATACACCCTGTCAAGTAAAAGGAAAAGGTACTATTATGCTGAACAATCAAATCAAATGTGAAAATGCTTATTGGGTAAAAGGAATTAAATACAATCTATTGAGTGCTTCACAGTTGAATAAAACAGGTCACCGAGTTGCATTTGAGAATAGAAAAGCTAGAATCTATGATGGAAAAGGAAAATTGATTGGTACTGGTGAACAATATAAAGGTAACCTATTCTATCTTGACACAGCTGAAACTACATGTTTATTGGCAAAGAATGAAGATATATGGTTATGGAATAAAAGAATTTGTCATTTAAATTTTGAGAACATGGTTAAGATTAGTAGAAAAAGAAAATTTAGAGGTTTACTGAGCTTATCTAAACCAGACCATGTAATGTGCAAAAAATTTTAAATGGGAAAGATGTCAAAATCTAGTTTCAAGAGCAAGAATTTCTCATCTAATGATATTCTGGAGTTATTTCATATAGACCTATGTGGACCAATGAGAACAAAAAGCTATTAAGGGGACAAATATTTTATTTTATTTGTTGATGACTACAATAGGATGATGACTGTCATGTTCCTAAAAGAAAAATCTGAAGCATTTAAGATGTTTAAGTGGCATAAAGCTAAAGTGGAAAAATAAACTAGTAAAGATCTAAAGTGTTTGAGATCTGATAGAGGAGGTGAATTTATTTATGATGAGATCACTAACTGTTGTAATGAGTATGGAATCAAAAGATAGTTTTCTGCACCGAGGACACCACAACAGAACGAGATTGCTGAAAGAAGGAACATATCAATTGTTGATTGTGCCAGAACATTAATGATTGAAAAGAGTGTTACACAAACATACTGGAGAGAAGTAGTAAGCATAGCTATTTACACACTGAACCAAGTACAAGTGAAGAAATATTCAAACAAAACACCATATGAGCTATGGTATGGTTATACTCCCAATGTGAGCTATTTTAGAATATTTGGTATTCAGTGTTATATTCTAAAAGATGAGAGAAGTGGTAAATTTGATTCTAAAAGTGATGAAGGAAAATTTATTGGATATTCTACTAAGAGTAAAGCTTACAAATGTTTGAGCAAGACAACTAACAAAATCATTGAGAGTGCAAATGTGAAAGTTGATGAATTTGCTGAACTAAATAATGAGGACAACATGAGAGATCCTGAAGATTACAATAAATTAGTTTATTGGGAAGAACCTGATACTATACCGACATTGATGCCTAGCGTTATTGTGCAATAGGGTAATGTTACCGAGAAACAGGTTAATGTCACCGAGCAATAGATAGCACAAACTGAGAATGAGGAAAATGTTGAAACTGAAGATCATGAACCAGAAGACAATGAACATACAGAAGAAGATGATGAAGGAAAGAGAGTTGAACCTATACTTGCTAAATATGTTAGAAGATGCCATCCACAGAATCATATCATTGGAGATAAAAGAGCAAGCATAATGACAAGAAGTAAGTTTAGAGATGACACTTGTTTAATTTGTGAATTTGAGCCTAATAATGTTAGAGATGCATTAGAAAATGAAGAAGTGTTTAATGCTATGAATGAGGTAATTGAGAAGATATAGAAAAATAAGACATAGACATTAGTACTAAGACTGAGTGATAAAAATGTCATTAGCACCAAATGGATTTTGAGAAACAAATTGAATGAAGATGGGAATGTAACTAGAAATAAAGAAAGATTGGTTTGCAAAGGGTATGCACAAGAAGAAGGAATTGACTACGGAGAAACCTTTGCACCCATTGCTAGAATTGAAAGAGTAAGAATACTACTTGCATATGCTGCATATAAAGGATTCGAGGTATATCAGATGGATGTGAAGTCTGCATTTTTTAATGGAATACTGGAAGAAGAGGTATACATTGAACAACCTGAGGGATTTTTTGATCCTGATTAGACACACATGGTATGTAAGTTACACAAATCTTTATATGGACTAAAGAAAGCACCGAGAGAATGGTATGAAAGATTGAATTCATATCTTATAAGTATTGGATTTATTAGAACAAGTGACAACAATAATTTGTATTTAAATCAAGGAAATGACGATAAGACACTTATTGCTAAAATATTTGTTAATGATATCATATTTGGAGGTAATGATAACTTATGCACTTCTTTGCTGATGAAATGAGGAAAGAATTTGAGATGTCGATGTTTGGTCAGATCAAATTTTTTCTAGGATTGCAAATTTTACAACAGACTGCAGCTATCTACATTACTCAATCAAAATACATCAAGGAAGTACTAAAGACATTCAGAATAGAGGAATCAAAACCAGTCGACAAGATACCTGAGGTAAATCAGACCTTGTACAAATTTATGATTGGTAAATTGATATATGTTGTTCACACGAGACCTGACATTGCACATGCAGTTGGAATAGTTGTAAGATTTTCTGCTAACCCCAGGCAATCACATATGACTATTGTACAAAGAATTTTTAGATATTTGAAGAATACTGAGGATTATGGACTATGGTATAAAAGAGAAGGAAATTTCAAATTAAAATTTTATACTAATGTTGATTGGGCTAGGAATATAGATGATAGAAAGAGTACTACTGGTGGAACATTCTTTATTGGAGAAAGACTAGTTACTTGGATAAGCAAGAAGAAAGGATGCATATCTCAGTCAACTGCAGAAGCAGAGTATGATGCTGCTGCAGCAAATTGTTCGAACATAGAATGGATAAAACAACTATTGAAAGGAATGGATACAACAACTGTTGAAAGGAATGAATGAAGAGATCACCGATCCAGTGATGATTTATTGTGATAATAAAAGTGCTATAAATATTTCAAAGAATCCTGTGATGCATGCAAAAACAAAGCACATATCTATAAAATATCACTACTTGAGGGAACAAGTACAAGAAAAACAAGTAATACTGGAATATGTACAATGAAAATAACAACTTGCTGACATATTCAAAAAACCCTTACCAAAGCATACATTTGAGTACTTGAGAGGTAGACTAGGGGTTTGTCCCTTGTCTATTGGTAACTAAGTTGATTAAGAGGTTGCACCAACCCACATGAAATAAGAATATAAATCATGTTGATGCAAAGCTGAACTAGACTGACACAAACATATATGTACACTAAAAGATACCTACTACACTGAAAATTAGAGATATTTTTTGGCTACTGAAGAGCTGCATATTTATTTTTGGCATTGTTGTCAAAGGGAGAGAGTTGATTAATGAAATATATATCCATCTAAGGGAGAGATTTGATTGATGGAATATCTACTCAATTGAGGGAGTATAGAGAAAGGGAGAGCAAAGACATATCTAATCTACAGATAGATTCAAGAGCTGAAACGTAAAAAATGCAGGGAGAGTCTGCATGGTGAAATTTTTGCTTATACTGAAACATAATATATTCAAGCTAGGGAGAGCTACAAAATTGTTGTAGAGTTTGGTATTTGTTGTATGGCATTTTATACTACATATTTCATATTGTGTTGCCATCAATGCCAAAGGGAAAGATTGATGAACTACAATTGATTATATGTTTGAAGTCATTTGTTGATATTCAACCGAGTTGTAGAAGTGATGATAAACATTATCAATTAATGTATTGTCATTGATGTCAACTTATTTGAGTATTATTATGATGGAAAAAATTTGTTATGATTTGAAGATCTGGAACAAACAATGTTTATGTGGTCAGTAAATGAAGAGTTTTGTATACACCAAGAGACAGTAATAACCGAGTAAAACACAGTGTATATTGAGCACAATGATAACCAAGCAAGGGATTGTCGACATAATTATTGATCAATAAATTAATTCAAACCAAGACCAACTTGAATGTTGAGATGGAAATTGATGATTTTGAGGTAAAAGTTAAAGTTTGTTATTTGATCAAACAGTTATTAAAATTCAAGGAAGATCAGACAATAGAGATTGAAACATGTTTTTAACACAACTGATGAGGAAGGATCAAGCGGGAAAATCAATGATGGAGATTAAGCGACAAGATTTGAAGGATGAAAATTAAATGATACATGATGTCTATATAAGAGAAAAGAGATTCATTTTGAAATACACATGCTACACCTAAAGCGCATACATGCAAAGTTTATGCATGATTGATTAAATTGGTTAAAGATAGATTTGAGCATTTTTTTGCAGACATAACTAAGTGACAAAGGAAAGAGGATTACAGAGTAGAACAAGTATGAAGTATGAGATGAACTGAAGTGAACAAATTGATCAGAGGTATTATGTACTTATAATAGATCTGAATATCTGTAAATCAGAGTTGTATTTGAATCAGATCATTACTGTATCATTTTAGCCATTGTTACAGATAAATCTCTTAACCAAGTAGGACAGTGAAGTCTTTATTATAACATTCAGAGAATGTTGAGTATTTTCTTGTTGACACCATAGTGAATGCATGGTCAAGAGAGAACTGTTAGTTTCAAATCCTCTAACCAGGTCACATTTAACAATGTGCATTGTAACCTTTAATAGGGTTGACTCTTCATCAAGCTCACTTCAGAAGAGTGAAAATATTTTGGGTTACCGGTCCGAGGTGGTTTTTCCCTTAACAGGGTTTCCACGTTAAAAATCTATGTCAATGTGCATGAATGTTGTGGATTGTTATTTTACTTTACACTTTATTTTATTGACCTAGATCGGTAATCACAATATTAATTTACTAACACTCGGTAAACACTATTGATGAAAGTTTAAGTTTACAAAATACATTTTCACTGAGTTGATTTATATGATTGAATTTGTTTTGGTATACATCTAGAGAAATTTGGGACTGTAGGATACTTTGCGAGGAAACTAATTCACCCCCCCTCTTAGTTATTCTAACATAAATACCACTGCTAAGCAATCTTTTTCAATGATGGTGTAGTTATGCTCATAGGAAACCATTGTCCTGCTTATATAGTAGATTTCTCGTTCCTTTCTTGTTTCATCATGTAGTGCAAACAGAGTTCCAAGTGACATTTTTGTAGCTAAAATGTAGAGCATTTTTATAGTATCGGTGCCATTAAGACAAGAGGATTTGTTAAGTACTCTTTGATCTGTTGAAAATAATGTTTTTGTGAAAGGTTGTGCCTTATCTGCTAGTTGTGAGATAAACTTCCTAATTAACTGGAGCTTGCCTTGCAACATTATGATTTGACTGGTGTTCCTTGGTGGTTACATTCCATAATCACTGCTACTTTCTCTGCATCAACTTAAATTCCTTTCACTAAGATGATATATCCGAGGAGTTTACCTGATGTCACCCCAAAGGCACAATTTTTGGATTGAGCCTTAGTTTGAATTGTTCCATTCTGTTAAAAATATTTTCTAAATTGGTCAAGTGTGTAGCTCTTTTCGCTGATTTTGCTAGAGTATCATCAACATAGTCCTCCATATTCTTGTGCATCATGTCATGGAATATGGTTGTCATAGCCCGTTGGTATGTTGCTCCTGCATTTTTTAGGCCAAAAGGTATAAAATTCCAGTAGAACGTGCCCCAAGAACATGTGAAAGGTGTCTTCTCTTGGTCTTCAGGTGTTATTTTTATCTAGTTGTATCCAGAGAAACTATCCATAAGAGAATACATCTCATATCCTATTGTAAGATCCACAATCATGTCAATGTTGGGAAGTGGAAAATCATTCTTCGGACAAGCTTTGTTAAAATATCACAAATCTATACAGACTCTGATTGATTTATCAGTTTTTGAAATAGGCACAATGTTAGAGATCCAGTCGACATATTCAATAGCTCAAATGAATTCTACTTTAAATAACTTCTCTAGCTTAGCTTTAACCAATAGTGCTACATGAGGGTGCATCTTTCTGAGCTTTTGTTTGAATAGCTTTACTCTGGGAGCAATTGACAAGTGGTGCATTATCAAGTCTCTACCAAGCCCTGACATGTCTGAGTAAGACCAAGTGATGTTGATCTTCTTGTTCATGAAAAATTGAGTAAACTACTGCTTCTCCTCTTTAGACAAATATTGTGCCATATATATCAATTAAGGTACCTTAATTCTTTCCAGGTTGACTAATTGTGTAGGTTCTATCAACACCGAAGATCGTTCCTAAAAGTGATCAGGTAAGATATCAAGTTTCCCATCCTCTAGCACCTCTGGGAGGTTTTCACCATTGGATACAGCTCTTGTTTTTACTATTTTTAGTTCTGACACTGCCACAAAGTAGTTTTCACCATCAAACCTTTTTTTCTTTTTATTTCTCTTTTTTAGACTGATAAACTTGATATCTCCCTCTATCATATTTATGCTCTTTGCACTGGTGGAAGAAGTGAGGGGATCAATAGCATTTAGGTATCAGGCCAAAGTGTAGTCTTTTGGAGAATAGATTGGGTTGACAGGCTCACTTGAGTTCCACTCAATAAGTTTGGGATGAACTAAGGATAATGATTCAAAAGGTTCTAAGGATAGCACCATGTTATCATAATCAAGAATTTTGATGGGTAAGAGAAGATCTCTCACATCACTCTCTAAAGGATTCCCTAGACTATGAAGCGTCCTAACTTCACTATTAGAGTCATTGTTAGTATTTTGTGAATTTAACTCATTTGACCTAACATGAATGATTTGATTCTCCTCTCAAATATACAGTCTCTCTAGAATAGTTCTTAGGGGAATGATCTCAATTCTTGATGTAAGCCTAGTTCTAGTGTGATTATCTCTGCTATCATCTCCAAAGTTCCAACTGATGTTTTGAGGAAGGAAAGTTGTCTAAGAAACATTTGAACTTTCTCCTTGTTCAAATTGAGGTGCATACTTATGGATAACATCCACTTCAATATCTACTATAGTATCTGAGAGAGAATCCCATTCATATTCATTGGAACTTATCCCCACGGAATGAGGTATGTCTAAGACATGAGTAGGAGCAACTAGTTGCCCCCAATTTGGATGCCTTCCTTCTATATCATTCTCAGTACCTTGAACAAATTCATATTCATGAGCGTTATTCTAATTGTCATCAAACCTTCCTAGGTATTATGTTATGGTCATGAAGACCCCTTCATCTTCACTAGAACTACCTTCTTCTAGGTCATCTTCATTTTCTTGCACTTTGACTTGTCCTACACCTTCTTGTATTGATGTGAGGTGGGATGGGAATAATTAATGACATGTATCCTCCTACCCAGGAAGTGTGGTAGATCCAATATGTGAGAAATAGTGACCAGTTGCCCCCATTTCGAGTGTCTCCCATCATGTTCACCCTCTGGTTCTAGTTCTAGCTCATCTTGTGAGTTTGCTACCTCTTCCTTGGTTACTTGATTCACGCTAGGAAATGGTTGGGACATTGAGCTATTTGGTTCAAAGGGGGCTTTGAATTGATATGGATTATACAATTCCCCTTGGTAGTGAGAATTTTCTGTTTGAACATGCAATAGCCTTTCGAATGGGAACCAGGTAATCTCTACTTCTTCTTCAATCTCATCGTCAGAATATTTTGATTGGTTGTTTATAGGGCTATTACTAGAGGAAGGATGAAACCTTTGTTCATGATGTCTTATCCCTATTTTTTTGCTGGATTTTGGAATTCCATGTGTATAGGCTCTGTTAATCCTTTATCTTTACCTAGGGGTCCTTTTCCTTTATACCCTAGTTGTTGCATTAATTGATATCATTTAACATACTTCTATGGAGAAATATCAACGTGTTTAACTTCTTGATCATGCTCTTCTCCTTTATATAGTTAGACAAGAACAACCTTCTCTTCATTTTCTTCTAAGAGAGGCACACAAGATTTTACCATACCAATCCCTTCATGTATCTCCAATTTCTGAGTGCTAGTAGGCTTGAAAGATGATGAGGGCATGCCGTAAGATCTAGGGGATGTGAGGAGATTAGCCACTGAGTGAAAATAGTATTTTTGATATTCTCCCATACTTGTGTTGGTAATTTTTAATTTCTCCTCAAAAAAATTCATGAGTGTCACCCAGGAATTTTCAAATCCTTGCTTAGTTGATGCTTCCTTATTATGTAGAATCATGTTACATGCTTGTTTCAAGGTCTTACAGGAGTTTGTGTTATCTGCTGAAATAGAAACCTCCACTCCATTATGTGGGAATTTTACACATTGATGATATGCTGAGGGAACCTCCTGCATGTCGTGAATCCATGGTCTCTCTAATAGAATGTTATATGATAATGGTAAATCCAACACTTGGAAAATCACATCTCTCTCAATGGGTCCAACCCTGATAGGTAACACAACCAATCCTTTTGATGACCTTTCTTCTCCATCACAGGCCTTTATGGTGATCTTTCTTCTGGGATTTATAGTGTGTTTTGAATAACCTAATGTTGTCACAAGATTAAGAGTACAAATACTAAAACTTACACCTCCATCTATCAGGATGCATTTGAGTCTGTATTTATGGATCAAGACCTCTATATGTATGGGTTGGTTATGCAGATGATTTAGTGATTTATCATCTTTGTCTAAAAAAGTTAGGTAGTGGGGTGAAGTTAGATGGCCTACTATAGTTTGGAACCGATCAACACCAAGGTCCTTGGGTACATTTGTTTCTAAAAGAGTCATTTCAAGGATCTCTTTATGTAATGGTGAGATCTTAAGTAACTACAAGATGGAAATTTGGGTTGGAGTTCTTTGCAATTGGTCAACCAAATTTTAATTCATAGCTGGTATTGATGTGACTATTTGCTTTAATGTCAAGGGTTTTAATGTCGTAGTTTGTTTTGATGATGAATCCACTCTCTTAAGAGTAACTTTAGTTTGACTTCTCGTTAGTCCATTAGCGGATTCAGTCTCCTTTTTGTCTTTAATGATATTCATATTAACTGATTGGTTAGATGGTTCAAGCATGTGAATCACATTCTCATCATTGGGATATGTATAATTCACTTTAACTTCTTGTTTTTTTGAGGACTCTCCTTGTTCATATGAGTGTAAGGGTTGGATGACATGTTTAAATTTCATGCATTCGTTAGTCAAGTGTCCTTTGTTTTTATGATAGTCACAAAAGTGATTGTCGTTCTACCATTTAGGTTTTACCATAGGTTCCCAAGGTTTTGAGTCTGATATCGTGATGATCTTGTGAGACACTAGAGTTTTTAACACGATTTTGAGAGGTTCTCCAAGAGGAGTGAAATTTGCCTTGGGTTTCAGTATCCAAGGCGCTTTGTCTTTCTATGCGTTTGTATTATTCTTGAGCGGTGTTGTAACATTCATATTGTTCTTAGTGGCTTGAACACTGGATCTTTAGGCTTGAATTCAGGCAAGTCAACCACTCCATCATTGACCACATTCTTGTTTTTGTTCTAATACTTTATTTTGTCTTTGCCATTATTATTATTAGGAATATTGGAAGGTTTAGTGTCTTTATATAAGGTGAGTTCACCTTTGTTTACAAGAACCTCCTCGATGAAGATAGCACTTTCCACCAACTCACTAAACACAGTATGATTTTGCATTTGAATCATGTAGTTCATTTTAGGTACCAAATTGTTGATGAATATGTCGATCTTCTCAGTTTTTGGGATTTTCCAGGGATATCTTACGAATATCTTCCTCCACCTTTGGAGGAATTTGACAAAATGTTCACAATTGTGTTGTTTAGTATTGAATTGTTGATTAACTGATGAATATCTAATGGAGATAATGAAGATTGAGTGATACTGAGTATCATGATTGTAGAAATGGTTAGATCAGTTGTTGTTTTGTCATTGATGTCAAGCAATTGAAAATTGATTTTTATTATGTTACCATATCTTAAGAGGAGAAGTTAAATGGGTGAAAAATATAGATCAGACAATGATGAAGTAATGATGATATAAACACTTCTACTATATACTTGATGTTATCAAATCGGTACAATTGATTGATCAAGTCAGAAACTGCAAAGACTTAAAGTTATGACTAAAAGAGTTAATTTAATGAGATAGATAGAGTTAGTCGGTAGAATGTTATGTGAATCAGTCACACATTACCAAACACCAAGTGAAGTCAAGCACCAAGCACCAAAGATGAGTTAGACATTGAGTAGTGAATCAAGTTAGTTACCGAATTGCAAAGAAAGTTTTACCGAGTATAGGATATTGATTGTAAATGATGATAAGATTGAATTAAATGTGAAGCGATGATGAGATGGATGAGGAAATGAAGTAAATGAATATTTTTATAAGATCTATGAATGAGAAAATTCAATGAGAAGATCTAAGGTGAAGATCAAGTAGTTAAACTGAATTGTGAAGAGTTCAAAGAAAAGTACAAGTTCCTAGATAAAATTGAGATAGTTTTACCGAGTTGTGAATTATGAAGAAGATGATCAAACGAATGAGTGTAAATGAAGGAAAATCAAATTAAGGAGATTAAGAGGTAAAATTATGTCTATATAAATAATGAGAAACAAACAAAGAATGATGAATATAGAGGCTGGAGAATTGAACAAAGAAGAAGAAGAAGCTCAAGAAACAACATTTACCAAGTAGAACAGAGAAACAAAGATTGAAGAATCTATAGTCTGAGAAAGAGATCAATAGAGTATGGGATGCCAGTATTCAATTGAGCATAAAATATCTGATACAAGCAAAGGTAGTTTCTATATTTACAAATCAAAGTTTATTGTTGCTTATTAATATTTGTAACAGAGAAATCTCTTAATCGAGTGGATTTAACCGTCCTATTTGTAAAACCTAGACTTAGGTGACATTCCAAAAGAGTGCTTAAAGACCTCTAACATGGCCACTCCTAACAGGGTGAAGATTTTAATAGATCTGAGGTAAATCCCCTAACAGGGTCACATTTAGCAAATGTGTCTTTTAATCTTTAACATGATAAGTTCTTAACCGAGCGTACTTTAGAAGGGTACATTTTTTTTTGTTGTGGGTTACAATTCCCATAGAGGTTTTTCCCAAATTGGGTTTCCTCATTAAATCTGGTGTCAACCGAGTTAAATCTGGTGTCAAAATAGTTAAATATGAAGTTGTATGAGTTAATATGATGTTGCTAAGTTTGAATGATTGATTTACATATATGAGATGTATTGTTGTTTGAGTTATTGAGTTATTTGGTGATTTGGTTATTTACTGTATTCAGTATTTCCAAGTGAATCAATGAGTTCAATTTTAAGTGTTTAAGTTTTGATTTGTCTGATTCACCCCCCTTCTCAGTGGACCAACAATTGGTATCAGAGCTTAGTTAATCTGAAGTGATAAGTTTAAAAGGACTTGAGTTAAGATCTAAAGATATATTAAGGGAAGCACCAAAGATGAAAAGGGATCATTTATCTACATGGAAAAGTAGAATTAGGTTGCATGTGTCTAGAGTAGGAGAGTATTCACTTCACTTTCTTGATAATGAATATGTAGCATCGACTAGTGCACCTTTGACTATCAGTAAGCAAAGAAAAAAAAACAAGAATACACACAAATTATGATTGAGATTGCTTCTACACTTACCGACCAAGAATATGATGAACTTGATGGTTGCACTACTTTGAAACAAATGTGGGATAATCTTATTTTGACCTATGGTGGAGATCAGAATGTTCAGAAGGCTAAAGAAGAAATTTTGAGAGGAAAATTTGACTCTATGAGGATGAAAGGAGAGAACATAATACAGTATAGTACAAGACTTAAGGAGACTGTTAATTCTATCAAAGGAGTCAGTGGGATCATAACAGAGGATGATGTTACAAGCAAAATGTTGAGAACCCTGCTAGTAAGTTATGCTATTCATTTATCTACTATACAATAGCTAAGATCTATACCCCGAATGAATGTTTCACTGGATGATACTATTGGTAAGTTAACTGCACTTGAGTTAAATGATTTTGACAATAGTTTTTCTGCTACTTCTAAGATTGAATATGCATTTAGGTCTACTTTAAAGATTGGAAAAGCTAGGGAAGCTGTTGCCAGAGATGGATATTTGAGCAGTACTAGTGAGAAATTTTATAGTTGTATTGAACGTCTTGAAGAGTTATTTACTGAATGTGATGAGAATGAAAGAGAATTTAATCTTTGTTGTCTAGAAGGCTACAAAGAGGCAAAGGAAAATACCAAGGTAAGATACCCTTGAAATGTTTTAATTGTGATAAAATTGGTCACTTTGCATCTAACTGTCTAGAGAAAGATAAGGAGGAAAAGAAAGATAACAAAGATAAGGAAAAAAGAGAAAATAGATTCAAGAGATACAAAGACTACAAAAACAAAGGTAAGAAATGTTGTCATATTGCTAATGAAGGAATAAGTGATGATGATTCTTTTGATAGTGATGATGGGATAGAAGTTGTTTATGTTGCTATTAAGGATGATTATGATGAAGAATAACCTAGAGCCCTAATATCACAACTAAGTAAGAATGAAACATGGATTATAGATAGTGTTTGTTCACATCACATGCCTAGTGACACACTTGAGTTTATTTCCTTGGAAAATCATGATGGAGGTTTTGTTAGATTTAATGATGATCCTTATCTTGTAAAAAGAAAAGGATCTATAATTCTACTGAATAAAACAAGATGTGATGATGTTTATTGGGTTGAAAGATTAAATTATAATATGTTGAGTGTTGCATAGCTAAATAATACAGGTCACTGACTAGAATTTCAATATGGAAAGGTGAAAGTATTTGATGAGAAGGATAGTCTGATTACTACTGGAGAACAATCTAAAGGTACTTTATTTTATTTTGATACTTCTATGAAGAGTTGCCTATTTTCTAAAGTTGAAGATGTTTGGTTATGGAAAAAAAGGATTTTTCATGTTAATTTTGACAACTTAATCAAAGTGAGTAAGAAGAATAGAGTAAGAGGACTACCGAGATTAGAAAAACCCAAGAATGCTATGCATAGAGAATGTCAAATGGGTAAGATGAATAAATCTATTTTTGCAAGAAAGACTTATGTTACACAAGGAATTTTGGATTTGGTACATACTGATTTATGTGGATCCATGAGGACACAAAGCTATTATGGAGACAAGTATTTTGTTTTATTTGTGGATGATTATTCTAGAATGATGTCTATAATGTTTTTAAAAGAAAAATCTAATGCATTTCAAATGTTTAAGTGGTATAAGGCTCAATTTGAAAAATAAATTGGAAGACAGTTGAAATGTCTAAGATCCGACAGAGGAGGTGAGTTTACTTCTCATGAGTTTACATTGTTTTGTAATGAGAATGGAATTAAGAGACAGTTGTCAGTATCGATGACACCACAACATAATGAGATTGCTAAGAGAAGAAATAGATCTATTTTTTATTGTGCGAGGACACTGATGATTGAAAAAGGAGTTTCACAAAATTTTTGGAGAGAAGATGTGAGTACTGTTGTTTATACATTGAACCAAGTACAAATGAAGAAAGGTACCAACAAGACACCTTATGAAATCTGGTATGAACACAAACCTAATGTTAGTTACTTTAAATTTTTTGGGAGCAAATGCTATATTATAAAATATTCTAGAGAAGGAAAGTTTGATTCAAAAGGAGAAGAAGGGATATTCTTAGGATATTCTACAAGGAGTAAAGCTTACAAATGTTTGAACAAGGTTACTAAAAAAATGATTGAAATTGCAAATGTAAGAATTGATGAATTTGTAGAAGGGAATGATGAAGATAGCAAGAAGGAACCATAAGATTATGAGAATTTTTTATATGTTCAACTTGATGTTCTTGATACCTTACCGAGAGCACCTACTGAGGAGTAAGATGAACAAAGAGTTCCACAACCGAATGTTGATATTAAAGAACTGAGAGCAACTGAACCTATTTTGGAAAAGTATGTGAGAAGACACCATTCATCGAGCAAGATTATAGGAAATAAGGACGATGGAGTGATGAACAGAAGCAAGGTAAGAGACAATGCATGTTTGATATTTATATGTGAGCCTATAAAATTTAAAGAGGCACTAGATAATGAAGATTGGATGAAAGCAATGAAAGAAGAAGTATACATTGAACAACCCGAAGGATTTATTGAGAACACAAATAAGAGAAAGGTATGTAAGTTACATAAAGATTTATATGGTTTGAAACAAGCACCTTGAGCATGGTATGAGAGATTGCACTCTTAGCTAATCAAAATAGGATTTAAAAGAGCAAGTGATAACAATAATGTTTACTTGAAATGTGATAGTGATAATAAAGTTTTGATTGCTGAATTTTTTTTTTTATGATATTATTTTTGGTGGCAATGACACTTTATGTAAAGGATTTGCTGATGAAATGAGAAAGGAGTTTGAAATGTCAATGATTGGAGAGATTAAGTTCTTTCTAGGTCTATATATACAACAAGTTACTTGAGGGATCTATATTACACAAGCCAAGTATATCAAAGAGGTTCTTAAAACTTTTGGTATGGAAGATTTCAATCTTGTTGGAACACCTATGGTTACTAGATATAAATTATATAAAGAGGATGAAACACACGAGTTAGATAATACTCTTTACTAATCCATGATTGGTAAATTGTAGTATGTTGTTCTCAACAGACCTAATATAACACACGTTGTTGGAATTGTTGCAAGATTTTCTTCTAATCTGAAGGAAACACATATGTCTGCAACAAAAAGAATTTTGAGATATTTGAAGGCACGAAAGAGTTTGGTTTATTATACAAAAAAGGAGGTACTTTTGATCTACAAGTCTACACTGATGCAGATTGGGCTGGAAACGTTGATGATAGAAAAATTACTAGTGGAGCCGCATTATTTCTAGGTGAAAGATTGGTTACATGACTGAGCAAGAAACAAAGTTGCATTTCACAGTCTGCTGTTGAGGCTGAATATGTTGTTGCTGCTATGAATTGTTCAAACATAGTATGGATTAAACAATTACTTGAAGGTATGTAAGAAGACATCACAGATTCAGCTACTATTTTTTGTGATAATACAAGTGCTATTAATATATCAAAGAACCCGGTTATGCATTCAAATACCAAGCACATTTCTATCAAGTATCACTACTTGAGAGAACAAGTTCAAGAGAAGAATGTGAGATTGGAATATGTGAATTCAAAGGAACAATTGGATGATATCTTTACAAATCCACTACCTAAATATGCTTTTGAGTATCTCAGAGGTAAGTTAGGGGATATTCCCCTATCCAATATTCACTAAAGAGCATGAGGCATGCTGCATCAATTCTATATTTCATTAGAATATCTATTTCTGAATTGATGTTAGTATGATACACTTTAGGTGATTCCTGAAGTTGTGAAAAGGTTTTTGTATGTAATGATTTATGAGTACATGTAAGGTATAATCCACTACTGGAACAAGTTTTCAAGAATATGACTTTTTCACATTGTTTTCAAAGAGGGTGAGAATGAATTGATGACATTTATCTTTAAGGGAAATATTGTGAAAGAATGAATTGCTAATATTTACTCATGAAGGAGATTTAGAATGCATGTTACAAAAACACAAAATTTATCCAAGAGGGAGATTCAAATCAGAGATCAAAGTGGAAACATAAATATCAACTTAGAGGGAGTATAATTATGTATTTGAGAGCTGCCATCATCAATTGCTATAACACTATTATAGTGGTTTCCATTAATGATAAAGACGGATATTGTTGAATAATTGAGTATCATGATTGTAGAAATGGTTAGACCAATTGTTGTTTTGTTATTTATGTCAAGCAATTGATTAATTGATTTTACTATGTTACCATATCTTAAGAGGAGAAGTTAAATCAGTGACAAATACGGATCAAAAAATGATGAAGTAATGATGATATAGTTGTTTTCTACTATATATTTGATGTTATCAAATTGGTACAATTGATTGATCAAGTCAGAAACTGCAAAGAGTTAAAGTTATGACTGAAAGAGTTACTTTACTGAGCTAGACAAAGTCAGGCGGTAGAATGTTATGTGAATCGATCATAAGTTACCAAACATTGAGTGAAAGTCAAGCACCAAGCACCGAAGATGAGTTAGACACCGAGTAGTGAATGAAGTCAGTTACCGAGTTGCAAAGCAATTTTTACCGAGTACAAGATATTTATTATAAATGATGATAAGATTGAATTTAATGCGAAGTGATGATGAGAAGGATGAGGAAATGAACTATATGAATATTTTTATAAGATCTATGAATGATAAAATTCAATGAGAAGATCTAAGAAAAAGATCAAGTGGTTAAACTGAACTGTGAAGAGTTCCAAAAAAAGTACAAGTTCTGAGGTAAAAGTGAGATGGTTTACCGAGTTGTGAATTATGAAGAAGATGATCGAACGACTGAGCACAAATGAAGGAAAATCAAATTAAGGAGATTAAGAGGTAAAAGTATGTCTATATAAAGAATGAGAAACAAATAGAGAATGATGAATACATAGGCTAGCAAATTGAATAGAGAAGAAGAAGAAGCTGAAGAACAACATTTACTGAGCATAATAGAGAAATAGAGTTTGAAGAATCTATAGTCTGAGAAAGAGATCAATGGAGTATGTGATGCCAGTATTTAATTGAGCATAAATTATCTGACACAAGTAAAGGTAGTTGCTATATTTACAGATCAAAGTTTACTGTTTCTTATTAATATTTGTAATAGAGAAATCTCTTGACCGAGTGGATTTAACCATCCTATTTGTAAAACCTAGACTTAGGTGACATTCCAAAAGAGTGTTGAAAGACCTCTAACAAGGCCACTCCTAACACGGTGAAGATCTTAACAGATTTGAGGTAAATCCCTTAAAAGGGTCACATTTAGCACATGTATTTTGTAATCTTTAACAAGATAAGTTCTTAACCAAGTGTACTTCAGAAGGGTAACTTTGATTGTGGGTTACAATTCCCACAAAGGTTTTTCCAAAATTGGGTTTCCTCGTTAAATTAGGTGTCAACCAAGTTAAATCTGGTGTCAACATAGTTAAATCCGGGTTGTAAGAGTTAATATGATGTTGCTAAGTTTGAATGATTGATTTACATATATGAGATGTATTATTGTTTAATTTATTGAGTTATTTGGTAATTTGATTATTTACTGTATTCATTATTACTGAGTGAATAAGTGAGTTCATTTTTAAGTGTTTAAGTTTTGATTGACTTGATTCACCCCCCTCTCACTAGACCAACATGCATAGATTCAGCATGGTGACCGTATGTAATATGTTGTAGGAATAGTGTTGGGTGAACTTTTGAACAATCTCATCAAATGTTTGAATACCAGGTGAGAGTTTTGTGAACCATTCCAAGGCTTGGCCGCTGAGGCTTCATGGAATCAATCACATTAATATGTCCTCTCATGCATAAATTCCATGCTAAGGGTGTAAAATTCCCTCACATGATCTTGACGGTCACCCTCCCCATTGTATTTGTCATATTTCAGAATTTCAACCTTAGGGGGAAACAAAGGCATGTGTAAGTTTTTAGCAAATGGAAAGGGACATATAGATTCTAGCGAGTACTTGTTAGAGGTTTGATCTTTTTTTTTTTTTTTTTTAAAATTCTCAAAGTTTGCATCTCATGTCTTGCAATTTTCAATTGAAAACAGTGATGTGAGACTCTTCCTCTTGTTGTATAAGTCCCTCGATATCAAAGTCATGAGGAAGTTTAACACTGTAGATGCTAAGTGCATAAAGTATCTATCTTTTTCCATCTGCATAAGGATTTGCATTATCTTTTGAAAGTGTTTGTCTTGTTGACATCTTTGGATTTATTATTTAGTAGGTTCCTCAACTGATGAGGAAACACTAATGTGGTGACTTTGCCATTCTTGGCCAGATCCCCAGTCGTAAGCTGACATTGTTGATGTGTTTTGAGTAGATTGATGTTTGGAGCTTGATGTTTGGAACAAAGGTATTGATTGATAGATTGTTGGTGTGTCTTGATTTGGGGTCTTTTGAGTAGATCTTAGTTTTTGATAGGATGAGGGTCCCGAAGTAGAATCATCAATAGATTTTCCCTTTGAATCGAGATCGACTTTTTGTTGTTGGATTCTAGTTTATACCATGGAAGACAATTGTAGTTAAGATTTTAGGATGACTAGACTGATAGATCAATGTCAAAGGTATCTAAATGATCACTTGTCCTATAAATTTGTAAGAGATGTGTTTATGAAAGATCATCGAGCTTGGTACAAGGTATCATGTTTTGAGACCTAAATGTCTGTTACAGGATATTTGTGACCTAGTTGATTGTGATTGACTGTTGACGAGATAACATATAATAAGTAAGATCATTCAAGAAACTAGGATGAGAGATGATGATGAGTCAAGCCAACTGATTTAAGAAATGACAACTGTTGTGACATAGTACTATGATTTACTTCAGCCACATGGATAAGAAGTACATATACCAAAGATCAAGGTAACTGACTGGTTTTTTATGCAAGCTCATATGACAATTCCCATGTTCCCATACAACAATTCCCAAGTTCCTAGATGAGTTGTTGTTACAGTGTTTTGGCGTACGATAATTCTAGCTAGTGAAAACAACAGTGTGTAGCAGAGATAGTTTGCCACTTGTTTTGAGTGAAATTTGGACCAAATTCATGCAATATTGAGGTGAAAATGTCAATGTCTAAAAGTGTTTATGTCCTTTTGGTGCTGGTTTAAAGTGATTCAAACACATCAATCACAAAGGAATACAAATCAAGCACTTCTTATCCCTACAGTCAATTTGGCTTAGTAAGAAAATCTACACTCACAGACTCAGGTACACACCCAATAGCTAATCAGAATATGGTCCTCACCAAGCACGCAATGGCTCCAGTTATGATGTCATATTATTTGACTCCAAATGCTAATGGGGACACGATATGACAATTATCTTGGGGGAGTTACTATATCCCTTACACTTGGATTATCCACTTTCAGAGGTGAATCGGGTGGCTTCTACTCTATGGATTCAAGTAAGGGTCTTCGTTCAATTGTATCCATGCAAGCACAATTAAGGCTGCTAACCCCACAAGGTGTCTTAGTAGAAGCAGTCACGTAAATGTGATTGAGACTATGAGGCCATGCTTTGTGTTAGACATGAGCCGTGTATAAGCTCAAACACATCCAACTCCTAAGGCTTTGGCCCCAAAGAGTAATTTTTTTTACCGTGAGTTGGAGTGGTGTGTCTTACACCTCATTCTCACGTGGGTCATTCCCATGAGATTTTTTCCTCAATCGGAAAGCCCATCTAAAAGGTATGCAGAAAGTAAAGTGGATAGGAAAGAGAAGGTTAGGATTTTTTATTCTCCCTCAAAGAAGAGAAGATCATAATTTACTACTTCTCTTTGTGTCTCCCAAACATGCCAAACACTCCAAGTTTGCCAAAATGATTGTTTTCTTAAGATAAACCAAACATGTTTGGGTTTCTATTTCTTCCTAAAAGAGTGAAGAGCATAGTCCCCTAATGTCCAATTTAACTTATACACACAATACCCTAGTTAAGCTAGGTGCTTAAGAAACCAATTAAGAATACACATGTTTTGTTTGGTCAATGGAGTCAAAAGGGACCTAAAAACACAAAAAGAGTTAGTATTTTCCACAAAATTTCCTTCTTTAAAGCATCCTACAAGCACAAAAACATTAGTAGTTTGATAAAAATGTGTGCTAGTATGACTTTGGCAAGCGAATATTCCATCAAACATTCTGTAAAAACCAGTTAGGCTACCAAACTAGAGAGAAAAAGATCACCAAAAGTATGTTAGGGGTTAGCAAATCAAGACCATATCAAATACCCCTCTAAAAACACTCCTTGTTTCTGAAACAAAAAAGTATAGAGGACAGTTTGGAAGCAAAACTCGTACGACAAATCATATGGGACCATCCGACAAAACAAGAAAAGATTATATCCCCTACGATAAAACTAATATCCTCATATGACAATTAAGATCAAGTACATACTCGTATGACAATATATATGTTCTGAAATGACAAAGTAGTATCCAATGTTTTGTCGTACGAGCAGGTATGAAACATATTACAATAAAAAGTGCAGTTTCATCAAAAACCTGAAATTAATAGAAAATTGGGGTAAAAACGTGTCCAACGCCATGGTGGGTGCCAAAAATGTGTGTGGTAAAATGTGTCATTCAATATGCAACACCAAACACTTCAATAAATCATTAACTTAAGGAGTTAGTATCAAATCTAAATCAAAATTATTACACAACTACCCTTAAAAGTGGCTTATTGCTTCCTAGTTGAAGAGAGTGTGATTTCATAAGAATGTTCATCTGATTGGCATAGGAAATCAGTGACTAGACTACTCCAAAATGGAAGATCCCATGGAAATGAGCAAGATGCATGAACTTGCATACCTTTCTCTCTAGAACCTTGAAGATAAAATACATGCATAAGCAAACTAAGTGTATATTGTCATGCCCCAAAATTTGGGCATTAATACCTTAATCTAATGAACATAAATTTCTCTTTTAATCATGTTAAGTTAACTATAGGAGATGAGATATGGTCTACACCTTTGCAAATATCACAAAATATAAAAATTGAAAGTATAATCAACAATATTAATTTATGTTATAGCCTTAAGATTTTCTTATCACTATACTAGAACATCAATAAGACTATTTCTGAAATAGCAAATAATGTATTAATGACACAAGCATATGGAACAAGTTTTCTCTTTTTATTTCAAGGAAGAAGTGAATACAACTCTTTCAGAATACATGAGCTTATAACAAGGGAATTACAAATATCCAATCTCCTTTAAACATTTCAAGGAAAAGCTTTAAACCAGAAAGTGACCGTCATGCCCTAAACATTATAGGAATTTAACCATAAACTAAAGAACTTATGAAACTTTTAAAACAAGTTAAATTAACTAAAAGAGTTGAAATCATACTTTTTTTTTTAACTTGATCTAATCAAATTTATTCTATTAGAAAAGTAATTTAACCATCAATATTATTTAAACAACATAGATAAAAATCTCTCTCTTTTGTATTCACATAAATACCTCTCTATAACATAGTTGATTTACAACTTACAAAAATAGGAATACTTTTACACAAAGCCCTCTTACTCAAAACAACTTTACAAGACTTCATAATAAACATTTTTGGCTTAAAAACAAGGTCATTTATAAGGATGGATCACAAGACCACCAGATGTGGTTTCCCATAAGAATACCAATACAAGCCTTCCAAAAGCTCCAAACTGAACCTGCATAGAAATCTTTGGTTGACCATGGAGGCTCATCTCCCAACCTAGGCCTTTGCAAGGCCACCCCCGAGCTAGGGAATCTAGAAATGAACGAGAGACATACATACAAACAAGTATTCACAAATTAAACCAACAATAGTTCATCAAGAAATTCCCTTCCAAGGTTTAACAAGAAGAAGGTCTCCAAGAAACCTTCTCCAAAAGTGGGGTGATAGTGTACTAGCCCAGGACGAGAAGCCAAAGCATAATAAACTGTAATTAAGTCACACATGAATTTAAACAACCAACCTTCACAAGGTTCAAG